>JAZHYW010026811.1:0-326680 GCA_037355805.1 Ixodes ricinus
ATGTGTTTGTCGAGGGCTGAGTATTTCTAGAATTCAGCACCACTATGTTTTCTGAATTTCCTGAACATCTCGAAGCGTCACTGTTTTTTACCCAGTCGCAGGCGCTCGCAACGTTCTGACTGAGTGCTATACCACGAGAAAACAAATTCAAACCATCGAAACAGCGCGTCGCATGATCATATACCGAAGCGAGCTGGTTTACTAAATGCATAGAAAATAAAGAGCGACGCCCTAAAGCACACCCTCTGGGTTTTCAGCGCGCACGTTTTGTATGAAGTCTGTTTATTTAGCAAAGTTCCATTTGCATTCTTTTGGAAGCGTTCGTAGATTACTCGGAAATTTGTCAAGTTTCACTATGTACATATTTAATCACCCCATGAATATTCATTTGAGAGTAACATTAAAGGTAATATTAATGAGTCATTTAACGGTAACATGAAAGGGTCATATTAATGAGTCATTTAATGGTAACATGAAAGGGTCATACTAGAAGCACCTTTAATGTTGCGGACGCATACTCGTATGAAAAACCGTCGGAACCAAAGTCGATAAACAGTACCAAAAAAATTACAATGCAGCGTATAAACAAAACGTGATTGTAAGCCATCGCTGCACTTACCCTCAATCTTTTTTTTCTAAATGTTTTTTTTAATAGCTATTTTTTGTGATTTGCGCCCCTACGGTTCATAATGTAAGCAACGAGCAATAAATATTTCGGAGCGCTCATACACGCTTTCGTGATATGGGCTGTGGCGGCAGTGCGGAAGCTGAGGAAAGCTTGGCCATCCCCATATTTGCTGGTGTTGACTCAAACACAGCGACCGCAATTTCGTAATGAATAGCCGCAGTGTGACGTACTTGGATGGCTTTGTTCGATTCCACGGCAACGTCGGAGCGTCCGCGGTTTCGCGTCAGCGATTTAGATACGATACCGGATGTCGGCACTTCATCACAAGAAACCGTGATGGAAAACGCGGTTATGTTCCTTCCATCCATCTTCAGCTTTTCCCAGGCTCATTAGACCCCTTGCAAAGCGTGCAGCGCCGACCGCGGCGCCGAAAGGAATGCTGGGAACAGCCTGTACAGAATCGTCCGTAGCACACGACGGAGGATGCGCACGTGAGCGAGCGAATGCAGGCGAGCAACTGCGCTTCAGTGTCACGAGGTAGATGCTATAGGGCAAGGAGGGAGCATACAGTACGCTCCCGCAATTTGCCAATTTTTGCGAAAGGTCTATGGATGGAGAGATGCGGTGGCACTTGCTTCAACAGATCTCACTTATATCCCATTTGCTATTCGGGCACGCCGAATAGCAAGCGCCTTCGAAAAGCGCTTTCTAGTCAGGGTCGCCCGCTATTCGAGGCAGCGCTCGCGCTCCTGGCCTCGTCGTTGTTCCTCCCGGAGCAGAGACGGGCCTCAGCACCTAAGTGAGATGTGTCGGAGCAAGTGCCACCGCAGCCCTCCGCCCATCCGAGCCCGGGAGAGGCGATCTCGAGCGACGGAGGAGAGGGGGCATCGCGGGGAGCTTTCGCGGCCCAGCGCACCTGGCTCGCACGCGCGACAGGAACGAAGCCCCGATGACCAGGCAAGAGGAAGGGAGGGAAACGACCGGGAAAGTCGGTACGCGATTAGGCATCGATTTGGCAATTAATTCCTCGTCACCCCCTCTCCCGCGACCGGTGGGGAAGAGGCAGCAGCGCCTAGCGAGCGTCACGGAAACGCTACCGACGCCCTAATGCAAAATCGAACGGACACAGTCGATTATTAATCCCGCGGACACGCCACGCAGTGGGCCGCCCGCGTGCGATTGGCGCCGATGGGTTCGTTTGCCCGGCGAATGGACGCGGTACCCTCCCTCTCCGTACGAGCCGATATCCCGACTTCGAAGAACGCGCTGACCCTTAAAGAAAAAGAGCTCTAATAAATATCCGGATGATAAAGGAGGGTTGTTACGGCTGACTGGGCGCTTAATTTCCGTAGAGCCTCTTACCTTTTCTTCGCCGACATTTTTTTTTCTTTTATGGAAATCGCATTTTAGTTAAATATTGCTTCTTAAAAATGGAATATATTATTTTATTTTTCGATTGTCGTTCTATTTGCTGTTATTAGTATTCATGGATGACGAACTCGTCAATTTCGTTATGTGTGGGTGGATAATCAGGACGCCAGGTCCCTAATTTAATAAGTCGCTAAAGGGGATTAATGTGGACCGACTACAGACAGAATCTCTTGTCTGGCGCTGTCAAATACCTTCCACGCACTCGACCAATCTAATAAAAGTCGTGTCTTTTCAAACGCGTATCTTATCCGAATCGTTACTATCGATATCTACTGACACTTCATCGAGTGCACAGAAATGTGCATATGATGGTGCTGTGTACGTGTTAGTAGGGGACAAAGAATCGGGTTCCTGTCCGGATATGCAGCCTCCCTTAATTAAACTTTTGGCTCTCTAAGCGGGACCCTTGCCTGATCAGTTTGGGACAAAAGGAAAAGAAGAACGGGAGTGGCGAAGGGGGCGCTTGGACTATTATTGGTGACGTATCATCGGTTCTAAACACAAACTATTGTTAAAGAGGCAATGCAATTAACTCATTTAATGCTCTGGTTTAAAATGGCAGACGACTCCTCTCTGGAGTCGGCTCCAAAAAGTAAGCTCACAGAAACGGTTTGCATATCTAGTGGTGTGTGATTAGTGTAGAAAAACAAAGGTATCTTGATTATTACCGCTCTCTCTTAGGAAGAGCTTTTTATTTTTCAATTAATATAATTAGAAATTTCGGATTTTATTTTTAGTTTACCGTCGTCTAGTCTGCGTAGAACGACGCCAGTTCAAAATCGTGGGTGTACGAAGTACCTGAAGAAGCTAATGGAAAAGCCAAAAAGCGAACAAAAGTTTAGCAGTAATGAGCCCCAGAAATTTGATATTCTTCATTGTGTTGGTTGCCCATTTAATAATAATAATAATAATAATAATAATAATAATAATAATAATAATTAATAATAATAATAATAATAATAATAATAATAATAATGTATTTACCATGTAAGTATGGTGGGTAGCTGAGGATAAAAAGCTGTCGAGCAGCTCCACTCTAAAAAAGTTCGTGCGTCTACTTTCCGCACAACACTCGAAGAGCCAATCGCCTCAACCTATGGATGCAGCTCAGCGAATGTCGATGCCGAAACATATGTTTAGACCAAAAAACGCAGGCTGAGTTGTGACATTAAGCAATGCAAGCGTGACGTTTTGCATTGCTTAATGTGACAACTCAGACTACGTTTTTTGGTCTAAACACATGTTTCGGCATCGTCATTCGCTGAGCTGCATCCGTAAGTTGCGGTGATTGGCTCTCCGAGTGTTGTGCGGGAAAGTAGACGCACGGGCTTTTTCAGAGTGTGGCCTCAGCACGATGGCGCATCCAATAATGGTACAAACGGTGCCTACGATCACATCAATTCTCTATAGTTCGCTTTAGAGTAACCACATTGACCCTTTTACTGTTTAGAAACAAACCGTCTTTCGCCCCCCCCCTCCCCCCGGAGACTTCCGGTCGCTCCGTTTCGACGGGCTTTCCATCATTTTTAGCACCATAAAGTTCTACAGAAATCACAAAGTTGGAGATCTAGCGAGGTCCTTCTGCTTTGTCATAAAACAGTTAAGAAGGGATCGGTCGTCTTACAGGAGTATTAGAAAATCTCCAACAAATCTCTCGCTAACCGGTCCTTTAGCTAATCCCCTGGAGAACTTGTCATAAAATATTTCGAGAACGTTGCAATAATCAGTGAGTGCTATGGTGGCGGTTGTTTATCTTCTCAGTTTACCGGAGGTTCGCGGAAACATAAATTTCCAACAGCGCCTTCTTGCGGTGCTTTTATAAAAGGGTCTAGAAGTTAAGCCAGTGAGTGTGCAGGCAAGCTGGTGATAGTTATTCATGAAGTTTCCTCACCACACCCTCTTTGGAGAGGGAAAAAATAGGAAACTTTGAAGTCGAAGAAAAAGGCACAGGAGAAGACGCCTCAAACGCAGCTCTATAAGTTCTCGTTTTTTTCTAAGCTTCCTAGAACGCCCAGCGCCTTTTCGTGGCGCGTGCGCTCGGTGGAGCTTGCTACAGTATCAAGCCGTTCTATAGACAGACGTGGTGGAACCGGTGGAACGTTGGATGCGCAGTAACTGCGGTAGAAAGTGATTCTATTGTGGTTTTTATGGTATACATATAGTTGGCGTAGAAAGAGCGTCCTTCAAAACCCGTATTTCCCCGTTGCCCGTGGACGCGTTGTCGCTCGTGGCGCTCGGAACGCTATCCTACCTAAAGCCCCTCGATGTGTTTGCGTTTGTATTGCAAGTAGCGTCAAATGTGCCAGCGCACGAGGCCCGTGTCTCGAGCGGCCCTTTAAAGCAAATGGCGGCGCAGCACTAAAATGAGCGGCCATTGGAAGCGAATGCGGCGGAGCACCCGCTCGTGACACGTGTCTTGCGCGTTTTCACAACAATGGTTGGCGGTACTTGAAAGCGTAAATTTTATCAAGGGGCTTTATATCCACCTAAAGCCAGCCCATTGGTAAAGGCGTTTTTTACAAGTACCGCCAGTCATTGTTGTGTAAACGCGCACACGTTCCACAAGCGGGTGCTCCGCCGCCATTCGCTTCCAAGGGCCGCTCATTTCAGGCTGTGCTGCCATTTACTTGCAAGGTCCGCTCGAGACACAGGCCTCGTGCACTGGCGTATGTGACGCTACGTGCAAGACAAACGCAAACACATCGAGTGGCTTTATATCCGCCCGTACCTGCTCGCTTGCAGGCAACAGAGAAGAACCGTTTTTGAACGCCGCTGTTCCATAGAGCTTGTCAACTGATGATTTAAGAACGTTGGTCGAAACTACAAGCACGATGTGACTCCAGATCCGAGCTACAGGAACGGCGCGCCAGCCGGACGCTCGGCAACTTTTCCGAGCGGCCAGAGCGCCGACACGGAACCGGATATTAGGGAGTTTGCATAGATGGCGTTCGCCGTCCCGCAACACTCTCCGCAACCCGCTACGATACCCGGAATTCTACAGTCGAGGCCATGGGCGCGCAGGCGCAGTAGCAGTTTCTTCGTTGCGGAGGGCTTAGCGGAGGGGGAAACGCGGTCTACGAAAACTTCCTATTGAGGGCAACTTCCGCAACTGCTCCACTGCCATGGCGCAAGCTACCGCCAAATTTGGAGGGTTTAGCCAATAACATTAATTTGTTCATAAAGCGCCCCTACACGTCGCACCACCAGCGCCACCGCCACCTATCCCCATGCCCGCACAAAAATTGGCAGCCTTCAATGCGGACGCTGGTTTTCGCTGCGAAAGTCCCCCGTCAAGCGCCGAGCACCTCCTGTACTCACTGCACAGCACAGCGGGATCGGAGCGGTCTTCAAACACGGCTGCGTCCGACGCCTAAGCCTCTCGGCCGTATTGGCTTCCTTTTCTCAGATTTGAAAGTGATACTTGTAATCAATTACTTTTCTTGTAACTTAGTAATTAATCCGTTATTTTTTTAAAAAGTAATTTGTAATCTAATTTCATTACTTTTTCACTAACGAATTACTGAATTTCTCGTTACAATTCTTCCGTCCCATCAAGGGGAGAAATAGAATGGAGGAAGTGCGATGCAATGGCCTTCGAGCTTTTAGCATGGTAACGCAAGACGGGGGCTCGCTCGCGAAGAGAGTGCTGGCGAGGAAAGGAAAGGAATTCACGGAAAGCACGACAGCCCAGCCAGAGCCTGTTTCTGGACTCGCTCGCACGGCCAGCCAATCTGGAAGGATTCGACTGTCTACATAGAGGCAACAGGCTTCGACTTCTCGGAAAACGAACGGACTGCTTCGAGCCTATAAAAGGGCAGAAAACTAATGGACCATAAAACCGTCGCGTAGTGTTCGTGTCGAATAGGACCGTGGACACAGTGACGGTGGTGCATATGTCTGTTCCCTTCCTTCCCCCTCCCCCCTACCCTCCTTCTTCCCTCCCCACCCTCCGCGCCTTGTCCCCCAAAAACAAATCGTTTTTTTTTCGTTGTCACACGAAAACGTTTTTAGCTTGTCGATGTTCTGCCTACACACACCCAGCCGCAAACACAGAAAAGGCTCTAATGAGACCTCCCTCCTGCTCATCCCTGACAGCGCTGTGAAAGATATTGGCTGGTCCAACCATCTATGTAGCTTCTGCCACTTGACTTCGCACTACCGGATGCGTAAGGCAGAAACATGAGGGTGCGGTGGGAGCGGTTCATTGGAACAGAAAAATGTAGCATCAAACCTGCTGTCAGTTTAAACAGTAACTTTTGACAGCAGGCAATAAGCTGACCGGGGAGCACAGCTAAAACGGCATGGAACTTTGAGGCTGAACCCATATTCTTAGAGACATGAATGCTGGTGTTCTCGTTAGCGGATTGCGCTTGCGGGAACTTAGAAATTTTAGGGAAAGGGAACCCAGCCCGAGTTTTCTGAGATTAAACAGTGACTCACTCGGACACTGGAGTTCAGAAGCCGCCTGTAAACGCGTGAAAGACGTGGAAGCGTGCTGTTCACTGAAAATTGTGCCTTTTCAAATAATTTCTAAACGGAAAAGTTAGTTCAGCTGAAAGATTGTGCATTAATGTTTCGTTTGACGTTTTGGTTTTGATAGGTTTGGTGATCAAGAAAAAGATCAAGTGGGTAATTCGGTCGGATAACAACCTTCATCAAGTGGAGTCTTTCAAATGTACCCAGACTCCAAGTACCGCATGTTGGTTTCACAGCCAGTCACTTCTAGTACGTAAACCAGCCCCATATTCAAGCAACATGCAGCAAACATAGAAAAACCTCATCTTTAGGGGAATCATGTTTTGAAGCTCGCCGATGCTCCGATTATTTCGAATGGTGTGCGTGCCTACACCGCCCAAGTGCATTCGTCGCATGTTCATGGGATTTAGTTCTGTCCCTGTTGGACAGCGCAAGACTCATCTATATCGAACACCTGTTTAAGTCCTTTAAAACTTTATAGATTCGTTCTCCTAAAATTATTAACCTCAAATATTGGGTAGATAGTATTGAATATGTTTATTTTTTGTTTTAATTTAGATGGGGCCCCAACGTTTCCCCCTCAAACACGCAGTAGGTAGTGTATGTATTTTTCGTGTTCCTTTGGAGTAACTCCAAAGTAATCGGGTAAAGTAACGAAGTAATTAATCTGTTACTTTTTACGGGGAGTTATTTGTAACGGTAATCCATTACTTTTTAGGCCAAGTAATTGCAACTGTAATTAATTACTTTTTGAAGAAACGGGCGCAAGTCTGCGTTTTCTTTCAACCCAACAGCACAAGTTGCTGGAGTCACGTGACTGGTCCTCTGGCACGCGTTTCCACCTGTCCCACTTCAAAATAAGAGCGCCTCACAGCGCTACGAGTCAGAGGCGCTCTTACGCCCTACCTCCTATATCATGTTACCGCCAAGGTTGTACCGCCAAGGTTTAAAGAACATTAAAGAGGGCCAACAATATTTCATGCAAAAAAATGAACTAAATACAGTGCAACACACTGTTAAAGTTTGTAGACCTTAGCTTTTATATATACGGAGGAAAAAAAAGTCTTAAATCCAGAGCGTTATTGAGCATGTATAGTGCCGTATTTGCGATTTTGTAGTTTCTCAAAATAACGACCCTAGTAGTGGATTATTAATACCTTTTGTCAATCCTTACGCCTAATTTGTCAGTAAATATTTCCACACCCGTATCCAGAACAGTTTTTATGGGGAAGCCACCCGATATGCCAACATTGCGCAATACGCAAAACGCGCACGTGACTAAGAGGGTGCTTACAATTTTTTTCTTTTCGCAATGGCATTTTTTTTTTAGAACAATGATTGGTTTTAATATTCTGGGCATGGAGTAAGCAAAATATATACTTTTTCCGAAAAATTAAAAATGGTCACCGGAGATGTTTGTTTGATGTTATCTGAAAACGCCCCAGTGAAAAGGCACTCGTTTATTTCAGTCCGCGCGTCCGAGGCGGGGATTGCAGCAGTCACCACATGATGGTGACTGCTGCTATCCCGCGTCACCACATGATGGTGACGCGGTACACGGTCCGCAAACGAGAATCGTGATTCGGTCCGTGGTGCGAATCTGCCATAACGTGTCCCTGCCGCTCTTTCACAAATTGTTTTCGCTCTTGCACAAGGTTTTTTTTTGTGTGTTTGTTTGAGTGTGCTCTGAATCAACATAAAGTAGGCTTGTCGTTGGGTGCCGTTTCTCATAATACGATTGTTCGGGGAAGCATACACATCCACGCATTACGAGCGCCATTGCTTGCGTTGATTAAGGAAGAAGAAGATTATATCTGTGCGCCGTGGTGTACGTGCCTTTCTACCCAAAAAAACACCGCACGATGCGGGATGACTTTGAAGCTTGGGGCCAAATAACTTTTCGAAAAGCGATCCCGCGTTATTAAAAACATCTGCCTTGCCGCTTTTTGTTTCTCTTGCGATTGAATTTCGCTTTTGCTCGTCGGCCAGAGGTCGATGGACCATCTAGAAACAAAATGAGGAGAACAAAAGAGGCCTGCGCCGACGCTTTCATCCTAATTAGCCCAGCTCGCGGGGTCTTAACTTCATTTGCGGATCCAGGCCGGAGGCAAAACAACCGACCAGGTGGAGGCAGCCAGAGTTATCAGGCAGCCCGACCAGATTAGCTATGATTAAAATTTAATCTTCGTAGAAAATAAAGTTGATGTACTTAAAAGTATTTTTCATCAAGATATTAAAGACGTTAAGAGAAATTTGAGTGATGCACAGACGTTTCTCTGTGTGTACAAGAGAAAGACTATTACCGAGACCTCTGTGTATAAAGTTCTCTATATTGTTACTCAAATTTCGTTTAACGTAGAAAATAAAGTTAGTAGGAAAAAATATTTCAAATTTCGAAATATACGCCGTTCAATAGGCTGCCCCACATTGCGGAGTAACTGTAGTTTACCTTTGTTATTATTGCTTCGGTCGTAATTTTATGAGCGAAATTTCTTTTGAAAAAATAACTAGAAACGAAAGCGGTTGCAATAATAGGGCAATGTAGTTATCGAAAGACAAGGAGAAAACGTAGAAAACATATTAAATGTGCTGGCTACTGAAAACAAAAAAAACAAAAAAACACTGGCCGATGTTTTCTGGACCCCATAATTCTCCTCTCGTGTTTTTGAGCCTTTCTTCTTGTTCTTCGAAATACAGAGTGCGGCCGTAAGGTCTAACACATTTGGCGCGCCTTGGGAAATTCGAATTTCAAACGTACATACCTGAAATTGGGTACGCAAACGTAGTTCCACAATAAATTTTATGTGTATTTTTGTAAAGCTCAAGTCAGAGGTGGTAAAATATTAAAAATAGAGAAAAAACGGCGGCCGTACATTTCTTGTGGCCTATACCGGATGTTCGTCGTCTGCACACTGGTTTCTGAGCTAGCTCTCATGTGGTTATTGATAGTATATTTCGTTAAAAGTGTTAATTATCTCCGTTCTCTTGCTAATCACCTGCCCCTGCTATTGGGTTTTAGCGTTTTTGCTTTTAGCAAGCCGCCAGGCTTGCTGAACGCAATCCTGGTGGCTTGCTGATGGCCTGGAGAGATGGAGGAAAGATGCTCATTCCATGAACCAAAATGGAAGGAATACCGTACGGGGAGCTCGGCGCAACTTTCCTAGGTTCCAGTTACTTTAGTTTGAACCAGCCTTGAGTCAAAACCTTAAAGGGATAGTTCAACGAAATTTGAAATATACCTGTCGTGTTCTAGGAATAGGCTGAATATTATCCACAATATCCGTAAATGGAAATCGCACGTTAGTATTTTGAGCCTGATGGCTGTATTTCGTGTTATAAACGGCCCACCCTGGCATGTTGATTGCTCTATACCATAGCCTTGGTTATTCTATCAACAATAAAACGCTTTAGCACATCCCTATAATTTTGTATAGACGATTGCGGACAGGGCATCCGGCCGCCACCATGTTCCTGCTCGTGTGGGGAAGCACTTGGAATTGCAAGCCTGCCAAAACCACCTTCACGCGCATGCTGCACGTTCTTGAACGCATGGGGCACCAGTCGGTACGCCATGCTTGGAAACGTGCATAGGGAATATGCACTGTCGGTCATAGCTTTGAGCGCTACTGCTGACTGAGCACGTGCCGATGGCGAGCTTCCAGTGTTCTCTTGCAACGTGCATTCCACACCATCAAGATTGCCGATCTTGGCAGCCTAAGCAGTTCGATGACTTCAAGAAAAAGATTAAACGTAAAAAAAACAGATAAAATTATAACGAGAGTGACAGAACTAGAGGGGAATGATGAAACGAACAGAGTAATGCAAGATTATCTCCTTCAGGAAGTGAACGAACTGGAATTCCGTAATCGTGAAATCCATGGGATCCCTGCGGTGCAGGGCGAGTACCTGAATATCTCATTAAACCAAGTTGCTAACAAACTCGAGGTCCTCGAACCACACAGAACGATATCGTGTCTGCCCGCGAGGCAAGGCAACGTCCCCGGAATTGTTGTTCACTTTACGAGGCAATAGGAGAGAGACGCGTAGCTGAAGAAAAGGAATAACCAAAGAACAGTATGCCACGTATTTTTATACAAGAAAACTTGACAAGGCACAACAGGGAGCTGGGTGTTCGGTGTCGAATGCTTTCAATAATTAGTTAGTTAGCATAGCAGATGACGTTGCTGTGTTGGAAAATAAGCTTGGTCCCTGTAGTTATATCAACGTTATTATACAGATTCTTTCTTTTTACATCCGGCAGATGAAATAGAGGTCCGTGCCGTGTTCAAAAACTTAATAAATTGTAAGTGTCGCGATGTTAATGGTTTGGCATTAAAGTAATCAATTATGTTATTGACATAATTGCGCCTTTATTGACGTATATAATTAACTTGTCCCTTTTAAGTGGTTGTTCTTCAAACGCTATGCAGGTTGCGAAAGTTGTGCTTATATTTAAAGGCGGCGATAAGAACATATTTAAAAATTACCAGACCAATTTCCTTATTATCAATTTTTTAAAGGTCTTGAAAAAACAATGCACCACGGACTTCCTTGTTATCTAGAAAAACAAAACATACTCTGATTTTCAACACGGTTTTCTGAACAAGCGTTCAACTGAAACTGCGCTGCTAATGCAAAAAGAATAAATATTAAAATTTATCGAGGATAAAGAGCTTATTCTAGATGTGTATTTTGACTTTTCTAAGGCCTTTGATTTAATTAATCTTAACATACTATTAAAAAAGTTAGGGCACTATGATATCCGAAGAACTGGACTTAAACTTTTTAATCATATTTGGAATATCGAACGCAGTTGTTAGCATAAATAATTATAATTCAGCAGCCAAAAGAACTGTGACTGGAGTCCCTCAGGGGAGTGTACATGGGCCGCTGTTGTTTATAATATTTATAAATGAGATCGAACAATGCGCACCAAACGTTAGGTTTATTTCACATGCTGACGATGCCACTATTTTTATTAAAGGCCAAAAAGCTTCTGAGATCGAAATTACGGCGGCAGTTGTTCTCGATAAGCTCCACTTATGGACGCAAGTTAATGGACTAAAAATAAACACAGAAAAAGCTAAATGCGTACTGTATAGGCCACGGAATCGTAAAATTTCGTTGCCTTTAAGTATCACGATGAATTCATCTTCTTTAGACATTGCAAAATCCTTTAAGATTCTTGGTGTTATTTTTACTAAATCACCTTCTTGGATTGAACACATTGAGTATATCCATCGAAACGTTTGCAAAGCGATAGGAATAATATCTAAAACACGTTTTATGTTTCCCGCGCGATTGAAGTTGCTTTTGTATTATTCTCTGATCTACACACATTACGTGTAACACATTACGTGTACTCTGACCTGCTTTGGAGAAAAACAACGAAACAAAACTTAACAACGTTGCTTCTAACACGGAAGGAAGTGTTTCGTAGAATTGAAAATGTTTCTTTTTGCATTCTTCTGAGGAGCTTTTCGAAGACATAGAGTTGTGACAATTAGTCATTTTCACAACTATCGTTTGATGGGAGTCTACGATACGGCAGTTAAACAAATAACAACTTTTTTCTTTCCGTACTGTCCGGCTTGGTGAGAACAAACCAGACGTATAAAACTAGACATAGCGAGAACTGGTGTGTCACTACTCCCCGCACTAATTGTAGATCAACCTCTTTAAAATATACACGTCCGTCGCTTTTAAGTGAGCCCGAAGGTGAAAATATTGACATTACTAAAAAATCAAAGGGTATGCCACGTGATAGGTTTATATAAACAGAGTGGTAACGACTTTTTTTTTGTAGCTAATCGATGTAATAAGGTGTAGTATCTTGTTTTTTGTTTGTGTTGTCTGAAATGTTTCTGCTGCTTTTCTGCCACATGGGGTAAGGCCTCGGCAAACTGCAAGCCATACAGCTTTTTGCCCTATCTCCCTCCTTTGTACATAAAGGAAAATAAAGATATTAATAGTATTATTAATTTCAGCTTGATTTCAGCATGTGCTCTAAACAGCGCCATCAAATATGGCGTCTAAAGAAGCGTTTTTTCTATAGGCGATTTTCACCATGTGTTCTCGAACCTACTTTCACGGCTACGTCTTTAGAAGACAAGACGCCATGAATATCTGATTCGCTCGAAAAGGCTCGCGAGCGAACCTGCCACCACAACTTTGTGTTCTAACCGCTTTAATTGCCGTTGATTTCGCTGGAGTTGCCAATAGAAACTATTCACTGGCGGCCATTGCTGTGCGTTTTACATTTGAGCACGTGCTGACAGCTAGCGTTCCCCAGATCCCTTTCGTACCGTGAAAACTGTTGTTCACAGGGGACCAAAAGTTGCTTTACGCACAGCTCGTGCTGATGACGACATGTGAATACCTCCTATTGTTGAGTGCTATCAGCATTTAGAGTGATTCTTTTCTTCGCTGTTATATGCACGCCTAAACGACCAAGCCCTGGCATACGAAGCAATCATCTTTACGCGAGGTGGAAATGCTTGCACGCTAGAAGAAGTTTACACGCGCCCACAAATGCGAAAGCCAGAGCAGAGGCTGCATGCCAGGTCCATTGAGCACGCGCGATTCAAGAAATCCGCTTCCTTACACATTTAAAGGGACCATGAAATTATCTTTCAACTTCTTCCTCCTTAGCTTTCATCCTCAACTCAAAAGCGAAATGAGAAATCACGTGATCGTGACGTGCTTGGGCACCGGAGGCGACGACTCCAAGCTTCCACCGTGCTTTTTAAGCACACCTTGGCACTTGTCATTCTCAAGTGATGATGAATGCCGTCACGGCACTCACGGGCCACGAACTCGAATCCAAATATTCGTCGCCGGCTTGATCGTTGACGAGCGCATACGTTCGTGTGAGGCAGTGCTCGTGTCCCATCCGTGAGCTGGGTTCGGCTGACGTAATTTGGGCACCGCGGATGCATCACAGTGAAAAGGCGGAGAGCTTTCGAAGCAAATGAGGTGCGAAATAGTTCGCTATATTTTCAAATGTTCCTACCGAAAAGCAGGCTTTAGGCTTTCTACCTCGTGCACTAGCTTTACTTTGACCCATTAAACTATATGTCATTAGTAAAATCCCATTTTATCCGAGCCGAAAATTCATTTCGGGCTCTCATTGTCCATCAGCGAGCCAGCCACACGTCTCCCTATACCCTCCGCTACGGGGGTGTGTTTCTTGCACGCATATGCGAACCCCTGGCCAGTGAACAAGAGCAACGGCTCTGTATATGAGAGCGCCGCAGACGCCGCTTAGAAAACTCGCCGTCCGCGACGAACCACTTTTGAATGAAATTGCAGCTCAAAGTTTCTACCTGCGGCCCGGGGCGGGTCTGAACCCTGGGGCCCCGTGTCCGGGGGTATTAAGCGAGCTCACGTCGGGGCTTTGGGCGTCGCGGGGCAGGAGCGCGCTTGCCCAGGGCAGTTCGACAATCGGCTTGGAGGCGGATTAACGGCGAGGGACGATCCCACTGCTCCCGCGACTCTTGCGTTATCGGCATCCCCGCGGGATGACGTCTCGCCGGCACTGTTTCGTTTGTTTGTTCTTCTCGCCGAACGCGCCCCGACCCGCGCGGCTCAGCTGCTCTTTGGCCGTTGTCTTTGGCCGACGCTGTTGCGTCCGTTCCTTTCTTCCGTTGTTGTACTTTCGGTGTGCAACGTTGTCCACGGGACACGTGCGATGCCGAGATACGGGGAGGATTGGGAGCGTGGGGTATTTGCGCTAACGTCGACAACGCTGTCGCCATGTTTATGTGTGTGTGTGTGTGTTCTTTTCTTACTTTGCGCGCGCAAGCATATTGGCGCCGCCTTTTGTTTTCAAGCGACATTCCTACAAATTACAATGCCGCACAATTAAAAAAAGAAGAAAAAAGTCGTCTTCTATGATTTTTTGCAGAGCACGTAGAGAGCATTTCGCGTGAATTATCCGAAGAAGATCGTTTTATCATAATAGGTAGTTTACGCCGAGACACGTCTGAACACGTGAAGCGTCATGAACAGACCACATTTATAAAGTGAAGATGTTTTTTGGGGGCTTCGTGTTTTGTCCTAGCTGAAGCCGGTTATCGCAGCGGGTGGCCCTCAGTCGCATGTCTTTCTCGACGAAAGTGACCCGTAAACCCAAACCGCCCTCCCTGTAGAGTTAGCGAGGCGTCAGTCTAATGCAAACGCTGCATCGAAGATTCGGTACAAACAGAATAGTCCGAAATGAACTAACAATGTATGTTCTGTGTGAAACTACGTGACTACACTCTAAGAAATGCCTGCGCGTCTACTTACCAGCAAAGCACTCGAAGAGCCAATCTCTGCATGACGCTTTGCATTGCGTAATGCCACAGCGCAGACTTCATTTTGAGGTCTAAAAAGATGTTCCGCTACATCATTCGCTGAGCTGATTTGGTTAATCGCAGAAATTGGCTCTTTGAGTGTTTGGCGGCTAAGTAGACGCGCAGGCATTTCTTAGGGTGTATTGTTTTGTTTTTATTGAAGATGCCGCTTAGACCGAGTTCACTAATCAGCACCACTAATCGACACTAAAAAAGTTGCCGAAGTGATGCTTAGATTCGCCATTCTTAACAAACATCGTTGATAGCCGTGGCTCGACTTTTTAGCTGAGATATTCTAGCGGTACATCCGCATCCAAAGACTCTCTCAGTAGAGTAAAAGTAGTGAAAGCGTCCTTATTATTGGTAAAACCCCGAGGTTTCGTGGGAGGCATATGGTGCTAAAAGTAAACAAGCAGCCTCTTTTGAAAACTAAATTATGATCACTCCTTTTTGCGCAGTTTTCTCTGTTTATTTTATTCAGGAAGTCATCCACTTTTCGTGAAGTTATAAGGGTCATCAATATATACTATAGTGCTGCGGTGAAGTTTTATTTTGTTTTTGTTTTTTTATGGCAGGAAATTTATCTTTTATAAAGAGAATTCATAGGCGATGTCGATAAGAATAACAAAAACACGCTGCAAAAAAGGAGAAAACAAATTAGAGTCTGTTCTTTCGTGGGCTTTGAACGGAGTTCATGAATTATTTATAACGCGGCATCGGACGCAAGAAGCAGCTGAGCTCTTTCGAAGAGGAACTCTCTAAATTAGGAAACAGCTCACTGCCGGTGCAAATATTCCACAGAAGGAATTATTAATTGGCCACTATATAGGACATATATAGACGAGAAAAATAATTTCTGAGCCGATAGAAATTAAAAAAAAAGTCTAAGGAAGGGCCGCTCATATTCTGACTGTTGCCTCCGTGCACCGATTCCGGGAATACGGTGAACGAAAGAACCTCCCATAAAAACTCGGCTTGGCGGGAAAAATAAAACCGCCAACCCGAGGCCGAGGGCGTCTCATCCAATTATGGCCAATTTCAAAACATTCAAAAAAGTTTTTTTGGTCTGATCCCATATTGATTCCTTTTTGGATTGTACAATTTAAGAGCTCACTACCTGTTTACAAGACTCTGGATCCTTGCGAACTCCGTGCACGGAACTGGCACCTCTTCTGAGCAAAACGCTGGCAGAACTTGAGAAACGGCAACGCCTGCGGCAAGTAAGGGCCTAGAAGGATGAGCCCTTCGCTGTTGGTTACTCGTTATTACCGGGACGCGCTTGGATAACCGCCCTTCAATGTTTTTGTTTTTTTGCTGATCATCTTTATCGGTAACTGTCTACCCTGTTGAAGCATCCTGATTTTCCTTGCGCAGAAATATGACTACAAGCCACAGAAACTCCCACGCTCCGAAAGGAAGACCGAAGCTCAGCACGTTGGCCAGCGTTGTTCGAAATCTAAAAAAAGCCTCTTAATTGTTTAGGCATAGGCTCCTCTATACTGACAAAGCCTGGCGGATCGTCACGTGACGCGGCTGCCGAAAGTGAAAAGGTAGAGCGGCAAACAAGAGTCATGTAACGGGCGCCCCGCGGCGGCGAGACGACGAAACACACTTGTCCCGAGCGATGGAATGTCCGCTCGTGCTTCTCCCGTTCTTTGGGTTACCGCTTCTTTTCTCGTCGGGTTTGAAAACCATGTTTCGGGTCCTCGCCGCTGCAAAAGCTGTGCACTGCATACCAGACTCCCCTAGGGTGCCTACATGTCTGTCTGTCTCAGGGTGAAGACATCCATTGTTGCACTGAATGTTCAGCGCGTGACGCTCTCGCGCACTCGGTGCGTGACTTGGGCGCTAAAATGGCGTCCCTGCATTCGCCAAAGCTACGCGCTCGAGCTGATTGACACCGGATTGCGCGTACTTCAAATCCATAAAAAACGATTGGGCGTAAAAATGGCTGAGATGTCACCACTCAAGCAAAAGCGCGCGTGTGTATGAAGGCACTCTAGACTCCCCGAGAAATGCTCTGTATGACCAGATCCTCGCTCTCCAAATCGGCGACCGGGCACTGTATGACTCTGTCATCGAACTGCCAGGCTTTGTGAGTATAGAAGAGGCTATATGGTTTAAGTCATTTTCTCCCCGCCGCTTCTTCCCCTTGCGAACGTTAGGCTCGTCGCACTGCAGTCTTTTGCTATTATCCAAAGAAACGGCGTCTCGTCAGTAGCCGTTGCTTGGGTAAAGTGCAGTATAGTTCTTGTTCGCCACTGCTGTGGTGAACGCGTGATGGTCGAACCTTGGGACCAGCAGGACGGACGATAGTCCACGCTTTCTTGTCAAGCTACCCTAAACTAACGTAGTCTTTTTTTCTTTTTGTAGAAAAGGGTTTGAGTTTAATGTAATTACGCTCCAAAAAGAATGGCGTACATTTCATTAACTCGCAACCTACAGTCGTATCGTCGTTCCCTCGAATGGAAGTGACTGCTGCCAACGTGCCTTCGCGTGCGGTCTGCGTGGTGCGTGTGATTCCGAGTGAAAGTATGAGATCCATAAATAATGACGGCCCTCGTCGTCATAATAACGCGGCGTCGAATGAGAGTGTTCTTCCTTTTGCGCGCGAGCCAGTGCGCAGTTAATTGCGGTCACTCGAGAAACCGCACCGCGGGCGTAATAACGTGCTACTCATTTGACTCGCGCACCGTCGGCGCACTGTTTCGCGTATCCAGTTCGCTGATAGCCCTCTCCGCTTTCTCCCCCCCCTAATTAAACAAGGCGCAAAATGTTCGCAGTCAACTGAGTCGCACTCCATCAGTGAAGGCACTACAAGCGCCCTTCTAGCGCCGCACCGCGTTAAAGAGAAAGGAAAGCGGAGGTCTGAGCGAACCCATTCTCCCAAAATCTCGCGGGGCGGGATGAAGAAAGAAGACGCTCCGATAGAGGCAATCCCGAGACCAGGCCGCGGAGTCGCGGCATTCGCGAGCGTCGGGCGGCCGGCGCATGATCATCTATGCGGAAATGTTAATTAAGGCCGGAATCCTCCCCCGGCATCAAACTGGCGAAACACTGAACAAAAGAAGGAACTCCCCGAAAGAATGGAGGCCCGCCTGGCAAAACAAAAAACGAGCACGAGCTAAGAGTGAAAAGTCCACTAAACATACTACCACGACAACAAAAACAAAAAGGTAGCGCCCGCCGTTTATTCGGCCCTTTTTTTTTTTAGGCTCCTCTCGTGGGGGAGGGAGGATGGCTGCAAAAGGGGGGGGGGGGATAAAAACAGCTTCCTAGAAAGACAGCGAGCAAGCGCAACAACATCGGTAAAGCGAAAAAGGCGAGCCAGAAAGAAAACAACTACAAAACAAGGTGGGGAACTTAGGCCCTTTCGCATATTAATCGGCTCATTTTCAAGATTCCGGAGACATTTCTTGTAATCATCGTGGTTCGTTTTTATACATATATATATTTTTTTTCTTTCATTATATATGGTAGATGAGAAGGTAGAGAATGGGCAAAGGAACTAAAAATGCGGCGAGCTAATTCTTTTGTGTGGAAGGTAATTGCATGGTTGACGCCCGCGCACTGAAGCGAGAAAAATAAATAAGTCACGACTTCGCCGAAAAATTTGTCGGCGGGATATGTGGAGCGGGCACGACGTTCGGCGAGTTATGTTCTTTGTGCACAACGGCTTAATGCTGGCTAATTTCGAAGCTTGTAGTCCGAAAGAATCGAGATAGGCCGGCTTCGAAGCAGTACGTTTAAAGCGGTTGCGTGACGGTCACCCAAATGCCTGATGCAGGGCGCCGCGGTAGACTGTCATTAAACGTGAGGGTGTCCAGTAGAGGCAAGTTACCCGGACGCATGAGTTCAAAATTGAGTAAATAGTACAACCGTGGAGCTTGTCAACATCGAGAAGAAGAAGAAGAAGGTAAGGGCAGGAGGAGAAAACAGAGAGGTTAACCGAGGCGGCCTGGTATACTTCCGCAGGCACTGCTACCTATCCACAACTAAACTTAACGGCAGGACTCCTAGAAAACGGCTCAAGTGCATGCTGTAATTTTTTTCTAGTAATAAACTTTCTTATTATAATTAATACTGTTGAATTACTGGACTGGTTCGTGAAGTTTTGAGAAATAGTTTCGTTTCGGTGCATCGTTACGCTCAGTGCACAGAATCGATGTCACTCCTGCTTCAAAAAACTTTATCCTACATCTATTTTTTTTTTTGTTCTACAATTGTATCTAGCGAAGAAGTGTGACAAGCTCTGGTCCAGATTCTTTCGTGTTTGCAAGGACGTACGCCCCAGAGAACACTATACTCTGTTTCACCTTATGATGTGCCGCAGGAAAGGCTACATGCGCGAGCTCCTTGCTCTAGGGCACATCTCGGCGGCACAAGCTCTCGTGCGTTAAGAGCAGCCCCCAACGCTATGAGCTCGCGCTTCTAGCCTTGTCTGCGGTACAACATAAGGTGAAACGGAGTATAGTAGCATAAGCTTGTCTTAGTACATATATACATATATATATATACATATATATATATATATATATATATAGATATGCAGGGTGACGGTAGAAAACGAACCAGGAGGATTTTATTCGACGTTTCGACCTGAGACAGGTCTTCGTCAGGAATAGGGTTACAAGAAAAATGTGGTTCTATTTATACAGTTTTTAGAGGGGAGAGAGTTCGCATACAAAGAAAGTGCGTAGGGAGAACAGATAAGGGTACACCACCCAAGATCTCACACAAAAAAAAAGGATAAACTCTAAGTAAAAAAAAAAGAAAAAAAAAGGCGAGGACGAGAGTAGGTGACTAACCAAATAGCACACTTCGCAAAAAAAAAAAAGACTTGTCACAGAGGACACAAATAAAGGGACGAAATCTAAGGCGGGGAAGCCGCACACGGAGGTCGCCGAATACATAGATGACACATCAAAAGTGGTAGGAAATACAGGATGTACGGGAATTAACTAAACAACACAAAAAAGGAACGAAAACGCACTGTCCAGTTCTAGCTCCAAACTCAGTACCACAAAATTCTAGGTTCAAATGGTTTATTATTTATGGTCGTTATCATACTATTTATTCGATAGCGCCTCAATCGATGCAAGTGTTCCTGGGCTTCTATTTATTCCTTCCTTTATTGTGTTAAATCGGTATATAAGATATGACTCGCGTTGTTCGCGTTCCCGATTTGATTTGAATCCAGACTCTAAAAGTGTAACAGATAATTTATCGAATGTGTGGTTCTTGAGGGTGAGATGTTTTGAAATTGGCAGGCCCGGCAGGTATTTTGCGTGTGATCTGTGATTGTTAAAACGTAGCCTAAACGCTGTCTCGGTCTGTCCTCTATATTGTTTTTTGCACACCTCACACTGTATCAGATTATATATATATATATATATATATATATATATATATATATATATATATATATATATATATATAATATATATATATGCAGCCGCTATAATAAATATTGCACTTCTGTGGTTTGCATTTTCCTTTCATGAGCTCTATCTATTCTACTGGCGACGTGAGCATGCAAGAGCGTTGCCTCGGAATGTCTCCCCTTTACTATTTGATCAGAGAGCTTTCCGTGACGCGGGGGACAGGATTTGGACTCGCGATTTTAGCGCCAACTTCCAAACTTGTTTGCTTTATTTTTTACCAAGCAAATAATAAGAAAAGCACGCACTCATCCTCATCGTGACATCGCGAGTGCGAAGCGCGAGAGGGCTTCACTGAGGCATCTGGCTACCAACAAAGAGAGTTTCCGTCTGAAATGGCTCCTGGAGGCATCCGCCGCCAAGAGTGGGGTCCCAGTGATGCCTGGCCCGACCGGAAAAAGTCCCGGCTTCCGGGCCCACACTTCCCTCGCGAGATATGATCCTAAGACGAGTGAAATTTATGGCACGATTCCAACAAAAGCGATCGCTAAATATTTCTGGTCCCATCGTTCCAAACCTTTCTCCCGTGTTTTTTTTTGTTTTTTTTCTGATATTGCTTTGCTTTCATACTTTGTGTTTGGTTCTATTTGTTTTGTTTCTACTGCGATTTAAGTTGTACCCTTCTTCTGTTCATTTTGTCCGTGTTTCACTTGTTTTGAGACTGCATTCGACAGTTCGTCTGCACGGATGAGCGTTTGTAAACCTTGCTATTTTCCGTGGTAGTGGGGACTGAGGTTGACCCCATTGGCAAGCCCCAAACTGGTAATGGCGATCGACTCAACTGGCTCTGCTGCTCATGCGTCGCAAAAGTTAGACGTTGTTTTAGTAATGCATGCCCATTTTGGGACTCCTGACGTCTCTGATCTCGCCGTGGCCGGTAGTTGTGTTCTGACTGAGTGAGAATTTGCCGCGTCCGCGGTGACCAACGAAAAACAAACAAACCCCACCCTGAAGCGCATTATTATTTCTTTCTTTTCCTTCGCCGCCATACTGCCTCGAATTCAAAGTGCCCTTATTCAGGCCTTCATTTTACGGGTTTAATTCCTGACCGAATGTTCCTCGACAGGGAACAATCTGATTCCTGTGTAACTCGAATTTCAGCTGCACGTTAAAAGCTCCCGTGAGGTATATCCAGCCTTTCGCTCGGGCCTACTGTGCCAAACCACTCGTTGGTTTGGGCCCTTCATCATTTTGACAGTCTTTTTTTTTTTTCGGTTGAGCGTAAACTGAATTACGGCTTTTCGTTCTGCCGCGAGAGATTAGCTTAAAACCACGCATAATTGAACGAAGGCTGGTTGGACACGACGTGATTTAATGATATGGCGTACGTTTTGAAATGTGGGGAAAATAATAATTTAAAGGAAAGACGCCGTTAACTTCAAGTGCTGCAAGCTTATTTGAGGTCTCGCGTGCCAAAGCAAGCATTAGGAGATTGTCTTTCTTCGTGTTTCTTTTTTTCTTTTTCTTTTTCTTTGGGGCTTTTATTCTTCGGGGTGATTAATTTAGCGCAGTCTAAGTGGGGACTTTTGATTCTGTCTTCCCGTTTCTTCCCATTCACGCCTGAGATCAGTGATGGAATTAGAAAAACTCAATTAACCGCCAAGATGTCCGCGAAGAGGTCGTAATCAGGTGCCCTAAAATGACGACCCTTCTTCTAATCCTTGTTTTAGTTGTCCTGTCGCAATCGCAGTACTTCCTCTATTAGTGTCCGAGAACGGAGCACGGGGGGACTCTCTACTTATAGTGACCAATTAACGTGCTCTGGAACAACGGCTGCTGATAGTGATGGTACGTAAGGCGCGGTACAAATCCGCCTTCGCGATACTCATACATCGTACAAAAGACTCGGTGTTCACTGCAGGCACGATGACAGAATTACCCTCGCGCACTCTTCGAGGACGGTTCGAACCATAGTTTCTTTATGTATATGTGTCCTTCGGACAAGTCTGGAGGCAGTTTTTGTATGGCCACTGTGAACAAACATGCCGTATAGGCAGTGTCTGCCGACTCTATTTTGTATGGTGCACTATCAGTGGGACTGTGGATTAATAGCGGCTCTGATTTGAGCGGCGTTAGGAGTGTCAATGAGTCTCATGTTTGTCGTCCTCTACTACGTCAAGGTTAGTCAGTGAATTCTTAAATATACGTCTGCAAAGTCACAAGAGCAAAATAACAAAACGTCCCGTGGAACATACTTCCTGGTTGCATGGGCAAATGAAGGCGATTCCAGCCGGCTGGGAGCCCTCCTCACCCCGGGGGAAGAGGGGGGGGCTTGCTAACGCTGCAGAAACGGAAGGGTCCTGGCCACTCGCAGAAGCCATCGCAGAGCGATCGCATTATGCGCGGTTGCCTAAGAGGCCGATCCCCAGGAGGTTCCGGACAGCAGTGGTGCGGCCGATTGCCGAATCTATTCCAGCGTCTAGGCGAGTGCTGCTCGCCTGGGGTGCGCGAGGGAGGCCGTTCGCGCGATGATGGCCGAGCAATGCTGCCACCTCCTCCTCCTCCTCCTTCCTCCGGTCGGTCCAGTTTCGAGCTGCGGTTCTTGCATGGGTTTCCCGTTGCTTCTTTTTCTTCGAGACTGTTCACTTAGGCCGTGGTCGTGAGGCTTCTCCACTCTGACGCTTCCAGAAAGACGAAAGATAAGAAAATATATGAGCGGAAATCGTGGCGTAGCGGCACCTACGTATACGTGTGACAGGAAATAAAATGTAAAAAAGATAGTAAAAGACGGATACTAAGAGTGTCTGGAAGGAGCCTTGAAAGGCGAACGTACCTCAACGAAAGTTACCAAAATGAGGGCCATCTCGAACTTAATTTGAGTAACCAGTTATAAAGTACTTAATTTGTTTTGAGAACATCGAGTTAATGCTTCTTTAGGAAAATGAATCGGAGGATTAAATGCTAGCTTTCAATTGGTTCAGCACACAAGGTATCTTCGTGGAATTGAAGAAACGTGTCTCAAGTTCATATTCTTTTAACTTCGTCGACTCTCTTGAAAGGATAATATTGATCATGTTCTTTTCTGTTATTACGACATGATGTAGATCCTGATTTCCAAACACACAAAAATACGATCTAGAAAAAAAAATCTCATTACCTGAATGAAACATAACTAAGCTTACAAAAGTCCGACAGTGCTTCGCGACTGTAAAATAATAATGATAACAATAAAACGAAAGGGCACGTACATTCATTGGCGAGATATAAGTAAGGCCAAGTGCGGCAAAGAGTTGTCACCCGACGTACGTGCCCGAGTCTGACCTGTCTCCGGTTCGGAAGTCTCGAATTGGGAGTCCTCGCTTAGAGATCCAAAAGACAACGCTGCAGAAAGGAAAGGTGCACAACTTCCTACCCCTCTTCTTCTATCCTTTCCTCCGGAGCCGTTCCTTTCTCGCAGTTGCCAATTTCCACTTTCTTGATCTTCCATTACCGTATAACCGTTCGCTGTCGCTTTTTTTTCTTTTTTTTTACTTTTTGACGTTGATTATTTATATAATTTCTGTGTTGGTATTAGAATGGACGAATTGTTATGATCTTTATTTTTTTTATTTACGATTTATTCGGGTACTAGAATTTGTAGAAACTAAGTAACGCCACCGGCTACCTACCCGCAGTGTAGATAGATGGCAGGAAGCATGCATCAATCTCAGGAAGTTTAAAGCGTCTATACTAAGTCGGCGCAATTTAAAAAATATTTTTTCTGTGCACGACTCCTGTCAACTACAATAGAAAATGAGAACCTAAAAGAGATCTTTCAATGTTCATGCTAAAGCTTGAATAGTTTAAAGAAGCGATGTCGATGAGGTAGTGTGTGAAAACGTTAAACGTTTCACCGTCCTATCAAACAGACCTTCCTAACTTCATTGCCTGTATCTTTGTGAGTTGAAGCGTTGTAAGCTACAAACCTATTTGTTTTTGCCTTCGACACTCATATGTTGTAGTCCTATTATTTGGAGCGAACAAAATTTTAGAAAGAAGTCATTTTATGTTTTGCGAACACACGACGTTCGAATCGCACGATTCCAGATCAAGGGAACCCCATTTCCCTAGACAGAAACTTGACGGCGTGGATTGCGTGCCTCGTAGATTTGCGCTCATCCGCCGAGTATGATTCTTGCAAACGTTTGAAGATCGCCATCCCTCGGTAAATGTCGGCGAAAAAACCCGCAAAGAGTATCTGCGATAGCAACAACAAAGACAATATAAAAGCCATCCTCATCTGTTCTATCCGAGATCCCTCGGCGGGAGTCGGCAGCCAACTCTTTCCGGAGCCAAGAACAAGCTCTCCGACATTCTCGTGTGTCCCGCGTCTCGCGCGTAAACAAAGCCGACTGCCTTTGTCGACGAATGAACTTGCTGTGGTTTGGCGCCCAGAGCGCGGCTTCTCCGTAAAGAGGCCGGCAGATCTTGCGGCTCTTACAGCGGGGCTATTCCAGGGCACGCCGCGTCCTTCTCGACTGCTCGAGGCCCGAGTGCCCGGAGGGCGCTGTTATGTCGGTGCTTTATGACGGCCTTTGGTTGATGAGCAGCGTTCATCGCACTCCACAGGGTTGCTTGCCTGGCAGTCTTCTCAAGAAAACGTCTCCGAAGGGAGCGTGTCTGGGATGGCGAGTACGGCTGAAGACTCTTCGTGGGAGACGGAGACCACGAGGTTACTCGGAGGCTTTCGAGTTTGGATCGACGTCTTGCACTGTAAAAAAAAAAAAAAAAAAAACGTAAGTTAACAGCCTTTTTCAAAACTGGGAAGCGCCGTGAGAGGCGCGCGCGGGCAAAACGCCGTAGAGGCGGCATGACAGTACGAGTCAGTAAATGTACGGCTTCATACGGTAAAAAAAAAAGTAATTTAACAGCCTTTTTCAAAACTGGAACGCGTCGTGAAAGTGCGCGCGCTCAAGACGCCGTAGAGGTGACATGACGGAACGAGTCAGTGAATGTTCGACTTCACATACTTCTAGTTGAGGTCTGAGTTCCCTCTTCTTTCAAGTAAAAACACATAACACTCGCCACATTTGCTCCAGGGATAGTTTTCTTGTTGGCAGATGTGTCATGTTTCGTGCCATTGGTGCGAATGCGCGAAACTCTTTCCTTGGGTCGTGCTTCACGGGCAGTGCAGTGACTGAGAATTACGGTTTTCTGCCATGCTTCTACGGGTCAAGTTACGGGGCAAACCGTAGCGCCTCATGACTGTCATGCTCGTAATGCCAAGTTAATGTCGTGACCGTGATGCAAGACAACGGTAATTGTTCCGACATCAGAAATTTGCGGTCAATTTCAAGTGCTTTGACGGGATTATTTTTTACAGTGTGGCGCCGCGTCTGGCAACGTCTAGATAAGTAATCACCGAGTCAGCATCTCCGTATATTTGGGCGAACGTGACACTCCATCGTGGGGAACGGCGTCGGGTTTGAGAGGCAGCCAAACGGAGCAGTAGCAGAATACGGTGAGAGAACCTCTACTGATACAGTTCCCCGGCCAAGAGTTGCGTCAGCCCATCCAGAAAACCGGGACACCTGCTCATCGAGGAGAAAGGAACTAATTCACGCCTCCAAGAGGATTCGTATGGCCGTGACATCGACGGCAACAGCACCCATTGAGAAGCGGCTGGACGCCACCAGTATGCAATAATTGCGGAACGGTTGTGCGGAAAGAAAAATTGACGGGCATTTTTTTACTTTTGCCTGAGTCGCATTGACCCCTGACACTGATGCATGAAGTCCCTGCGCGGGGACCCGGGAAAAGGAGATCCGTTATATGGAGAGGTGGAATGTTTCAATTTTGGGCTTTTTGATTTAAAACATGAATGTAGATATGTAATTAAGCAGTGTCTTTTTTTTTCTTAAATTGAAACGCCAGCTTTTTAACGCTGTTGAGAAACCTGCTGTGGTCCTAGTCCACGCCGAGATCATACAGCACCAATACGGGGAAGAGCCGCTCAGTCCTATCAGCGCCAAGTCGTGATCGACTGTTTTTAAGATGTCTCTCTCATTTTCGATTCGTCACTCCGAAGGAGTTGGAGAATATCGTCTATCTACGTTGTTCTCTGATAGAAATGCTGTTCTCCAGCTTTGAGAGGCGTGATACTCTCACAACGCAACATCCAGTAGAACCGCTGCTTTAAAGGGATACTACAACAAAATTTCGGCGCTTATTTTTTGGTCTATATGTGCTCAAAGGAGCAGTATCACATCGAACACACCAATATCTTGTTATAAAAGTCACGAAAAAGAATTTTAAACGAATTACATGATTAGCAAAGAGCACCTGGTGGATGTCGCTAACGCCTCGTTTGCAATGCCCGTCTAAGAACCTTGAGAGGTAGTGACGGTAACTGTCTCGCCTCCGGCCACCACGAGAGAAGAGGGAAAGGAGGAACTCCTCACTTCCCGAGAATCCCTTTTGTGTGTCCCAAAAGTCGCTATTGTCCCGCTACAAGATTATAGAAGATTAACCCGTCACCCAAATTCTTACAGAAGCAGCCGCTTCGGTGGCTGGAACGACTAGGTCATCCTCTCGACGTCAGCCTCGCCGTAGCTTTGCTCGTCCCGAGACGAACTACGTCACGATTGCGTTGGATGTCACGTGCTCTCTGCTGGCTGTTTTCCCAGCGCTTGCCAGAGTGGGCCGTTTATAAGAAAAAATGTAGCCACCAGGCTCAAATTACAAACGTGCGATTGCCATTTACGGATATTGTAGATCATATTCAACCTATCTTTGAATACGGTGGGTATGTTTCAAATTTCGTTGAAGTATTGCTTTAAGCAGCGACCCTTCTGCTGAACGAGTAGTACTTCCTCGTCCAGCCATCCTCATCCTTAAATGTACGCTACCCTCCGACCACAAACCGATTCAATAAGCAGCAGTCAAGCGACCGACACGATGGCCGTGTCAAGAGCCTGTCGGTTACACGGAGATCCACGTTGCCCTTCCTTCTGTTTTATATTACAAGTCCAAGCCAGATGGCACTCAACTTACATGATGTATCCGTTGGCATGGCAGGGAAGGCTTGCCTTATGCGCTGACTTCATATGCATGAGTTTGTCATGTATGCCCTTGAAGAGGCATATACCATCAGTGTATCGCAACGCCAAATCTGAAGTCATACAAGGCGTGTCCGTCATCCCTGCTTGTACAGATCAAAGGGGTTTTAGACTGCAATCCTCCTGACAATCCGCGAATCCTGCTGTTGCGGACATGCAGATAATAGTCCATATGTTGAGATCTGTGTACGTACATGCTGTCTCACGAAACGGCGGCCGAACTTTTCGCGCGAAAATTACACATTGCACTGGAAAGAAAAAAAAAAAAGACAGATGCCGCATTGGCCAGTCCCAGTGGGGCCTATTTATGGGGGTGCGTAGCATTAGGGATAGTTAAGAGTTAAGTACGTTTAAATAATTAAGTTTTTAATTAGTAGAAATACAAGGTTTCAATTACAAACTTTCTGCATATCTTTAAAAATAACTCAGTAGCGATAAGATGTATGGCATAAGCAGCGGTTTACCGCGTCTCGAAAAACAAATGTCGGACACAACTTTGGCGAAAAAATGTCGAACCGAACAAAAGCTGACCCCTTTTTTTTAGAGACTTAGACAAAGGCTCAGTTGTTAATGCACCCCCCCCCCCATACACACACAAACACACAGAAAAAGGGGGGAAAAGCTCAACGAGTGAAAATACTTGTTTATATATATATATATATATATATATATATATATATATATATATATATATATATATATACGTATATAAACCTGGACATACGCTCACATTTTATTTTTGTGTCTATACAAAAGTCCTACGCGCAGGACTCCATGTGATCCTACATATTGCCTTCATAAAACATAATGTTTCGCGGGAACACTGGTTGATCACATATCAGCGCCTTGTGAGCGACAATGGTGCAATTGCTGGTGGCGTGTAGTGTAGGAACAACTGAATCAAGGAAGGCAGCTCTCCCAACAAGTAATATCTCCTACACGGCGGCGGCAGGTGAATATGAAGCCTGTTCTGCAGTTAGGTCAGGCTTCGTGGGCATCTGCAATATTTCTCACGCTATTCGTGCTCTCGCTTAGTTGGGGCATGGAAAGGCGAGGAGGGATAGGGGGACTAAGAAATAGGCGTTTAATAGCCTAACGCAATTAATTAAGCTTGAGTGTTATAGACCACTCTGCACCACACCAATTTGTTGCAAAATTGCCTGTTACTGCAAAGATCCACCCCGATTCCTGTGGCTTCCCCTGCTTGGTTTATTACACTGGGGCACGTTATGTGCAGTACTCGCACTGCATACAACATTGCACTTTGACGATAGAGGTAACCTCATGAGCATTCTATGAAACTCCTACGTCGTCCATGCAGAACAACGGCAGTAACACCGGTTAAGTTTTGGCTTAATCACATTGGTTAGTAATCGGCGCTTTCACGCAGTATAGAAATTTGTTTACGCATAACATATTGAGCGATAAATATCTGTCCCGCGCGTAATTTGTCCGGCCAGTCTGTGGCCGAGGCAGCTGTCGTCAGAGTTTGTGACTCCGGGCTTCTGAAATTATTGTTACGATTCGGCGAGGGCCTTCTGCTGTAAGATTTAACGTCTTGGGTGAGACAAGTTGGTTCACAGGAATATTCGAGATATGTGCACAAATGTCGAGCTTCTTGGCTCTTTCGGCGTTCACCTGGAGAATGGACCGATCTCACGAGGTATTCCACGCATGCATGCGTGACGCTACCATAACTGTAGTTCACAAGAGGTACAGTTCGTGCCGTCTCGTGCTTTGCTTGTGCAGACTTTCAGCGTGGTTGTGGCGCGAGCACGAAGGCTACAGTTCCCACGATGCATGGCGACAGCGGTGGCGTACTCAAACTAGCTGGTGAGATCGGTATATTGGTGGTTAAATGTTTCATTGACGTTGCGAGTAGCGGTGTTAAGGTGGGCTCATTTCATTATTTTTATGAACCGGAAGTTCGCTTGGATATCAGACTGGAGCACCGCCTGGTGGCGTTTGCAAAGAAAAGGGTCTATAGATGACGAGATTGCATCATTGGCCATTAAGCATGCCGCTGAACAAATAAGGAAGTAAGAAGTGTGAACTAAAAATAATGACAATAATAATAAAGATTTTTTTTTGCATTAGAAAAGTACACGATGTTACACCGTCCGTTTCCTGAGCTCTCAGTGGGTATAGGTCACTGAGAGTGACTATAGGTCACCCTACACACTATGCAGTCCCCTAAATAAGCCCCTTGGCAGCAACTAATCCGTCATTACCTTATTTAGATGCGATGCGTAGTTTTCTGCGATAACTTTAAAAACACACTGTATCTCTCTTAGGCTATTTTCGGAAAGCCGCCCGCGTCTCCGGACCCCCTTCTTCGACATGTTGCAATCCCGCGAAGGTAAAGGGGCCTCCGAACAAGGGGCTTCGACGCCTTCGTCGGAACGAGACTTGGAAATCCACCCCTTGTAAAGGAGCTCCACTCCGATTTCACTCTAATCTCATCCGCCCGGCGTGCAATCAACGTTATGGCGATGGGCGCGGCGAGGGCTTTGCGAAAGGATAGATCCAATTTCCTATCTTTCGGGGTAATTGCCTTTTAAAACATTTCTCATTTCGTTGTTAAAGAAAGGCTGCCTTTGCGTAAGAAGGTGAGCCCCCGGCGGCACTCGTGGACCGCCTCCCCTGTTCCACCTGCTTTCTTATCGCTACTTTTGCGCGGTGTTGCCCGTTGAAACGAAGATAGGAAGATGGGCGACGTAGTGGAGAGGTCGACCTTTGCTGGGTTTATTCGGGATAAAAATACATAACTTGCGGATACGATGTACGCGTGGCGATGATATCTGGACGTGGTTTATTTCGAGTAATGTCTAGAGCTTTGAAGAAATGTGTATAAATTTTGTTTCACTGACTCGATTCGTGCATTGCTTAAATACTAGACCATTTCGTGAAATATTAGCGTTCAAGCTAGAAAAAGAACGAATACTCGATACGAAATGATTGAAGAGACCCAATGAAGTCGCTGTTATTCGTATGGTGAAAAAGCATTTGACGCTTATCATTTTCAAATTCGCAAAAGGACGCGATGGAGACATTCGTGCACGAGCCAACGACTCCAGATGTCGCCCGACCAATTATTGGCCGGTTTGAGCGATTGAGCGCGGGGCCCAAGCCGCGCGCGTGTGTCTGTCTGTATGGGCGGGGGATGGGGAAGGGGGAACTCTGCACAGAGAGTTGCGTCGGCTGCATCGATCTCCACGGACCCTGAGATCCAGTTGCACGAGGCCGGAAGGCCCCAGATGCTTCGGACCGGTAGATCGAGTTGCCGACGCCCTCAAGTATAAGCTGTCCATGGCTGTGTTGGACTGCAACCTTGGCTTCTTCCCTCCAAATTCGAAGTTTAGGATAACTCGCGACTGGCTCTTTTCTCGTCCCGACTCTGAGCTGAACCTCCGCGTTTCAAGGTCGTTCTTGGCAAAGCGTCCTCTACACTAGCTGGAAGGAAGCTGTCGAGAGGATTGACCAATCCTTCCGCCGCCATTACGTCCGACGAGGCGTCGTCTCCCTCCATCTTGCCGGGGAAGACCGACGACACCCCGGCGCTAATCATGATTCGTGAGCTGCTTCGTCATTCCGCGACAGTCTATGAGGGCGACGACAGCGAACAATAAGAGGGGCCCACGAGCCGCGTAAGACCAAAAAGTAAGAGAGCCAGCAAAGCATCGCCGAGATTGCAGTCAGACGGGAGAAAGGCGCGACGCACCGGGCAGGCCAGCTGAATCGGGTGACTCCGAGCGTTGCTGTGCTCGTCAGCCGGAATGCCGTGTTACAATTTTAACGAGAAGGATAGGCATTCCAAAGCGACGCCAGAGAGCTTCTTTTTCCTTCTTTTGGCTGCTGCTCGGTCTTTGTTGCGAGCGTTGGACTTCTGGGCTGATCAATGAAAGCGGGCGTCAGGTATACAGGTATGCCTATTTCGAGAGCTGGTCCCTAAAGAGCTCTCTCTCCCTGTTCGTTTCGCAAGCGCGCTCCGCTTTCTGATGTCGTTTGTTTCCAGTTTTCTTTCTTTATGTAATGACAAACTGCGAGGAACGAAAGGTAGAATCAAAATGAACTTCAATTGCTCCCCTGTCGAACGGAGTCTTCAATTTGTTCTTTGGAGTCTGTGTGTGCTCATGCCGCTCACGCAATCGCAGGCTTAGGCTCTGCGATGCTGCGACGTGTGTTTTGGTACGCAATCAAAAGGCTAAAAAAAAAGCCCAGAAAGAGGCAAGCCTGCTCCCTTAAACGTGTACAGCTACATACTGTAAACGACCTATTTTTCGCGGGCTCAATATTTTGCGATATAGGACAAAGCTGAAGTTTTGGAATAATTGGCGGGTTCTAATTTTCGCAAAGCGGTGGGATCTCAAAATAGATTTTAATGTGTTTACATTTTACCGGAATTGTTCGCGGGACCTATTTTTCGCGAATTTTAGGCGATTCGCGAAATTTGCGAAAAATTAGGTTTTCGCAAAAATTAAGTAATTTACAGTATTATTTATTTTATTTTTTTAGAATTTGCTTTTAATAGGTGAACGTGCTATCGACCTGTTCGAGGATATCACGAAGAGGTGTCGGAAACACGATAACTGCACATATCGGTAGCAGCGCTTCCTAAAACAAAAACAAAAAAGCGTGTGTTTGGGAATTAATTAATTGATGTATGACATCGACTCAAGCTTTCTGTAAAAAACGCCAGCTTTGCTTTATATTTTGAAATCTATTTATTGTTTCCCTAAAACTTGTTATGTCTTAAGGCGCCAAGTAAGAAATAAAATCCTTTTTGTATCATTTTGAAATATTCAAACGTAAAATTGGCGTCATTGCGCAAAAATATATTTCCTTAAAGTTTATTAACGTGGTTACGCCCTAACGTGATGTCTGAAACTTGAAACTCCCACGGCCCCACTGCTGGTCTGACAGAGGGAACCGGTAGCTGCATTTCTCCTTCTTTTCTCCCCCTCTCTTAACCACCGAGCTAAGGAAAAGCTATGTCTTTGTAACACACGAAATATTAATGGTGTCGATAAATAACGTCCTGATATTACGTTGAAAAAAATAATGAAGCGCTAATTGCGGGAAGGCTCCAAAAATTAAGGTGAATTCATGATAAATTATCGAAGTCTGTCTGGAGCCCGTCTGGCAGAATACTTAATGACAACCTTGTAAACACTGTACCCAAGCCTCAAAGTGAGAGTGATTTATCGTTGGTTCGACATGTGTAGTTTTTAATTTTTTACCAAGTACCTACGTCGCCCGAGGTCATTATTGTAGGGGTACAGAAACACATACAAAAAAAATTTATTGCGCCACAACTTTCACACAGCGGTTCCCGCATTGCTGTTTCGAATCGCTCCTCCCCACGTGACAGTCGGGAGTCGTTGTTTTGCTCGGGTCCCGAACTCTGTCGCCTCAGCGAGGGCGACGCGAGGAAATTCATGCGGCAGCTGTGACTGGACCTGTCCGGGTATGCACATAGGAGCGCCTGGCCGATGTTCCTCTTCTAAAGCCTTTCCGAGCTGTGTCGTAATTCTTAAATGTGACAGCTTTTCCAGACACGTCGTGCTTTCAGCCTTCGCGAATTTCTCCGTTTTTTTTTGTTTGTTTGTTTGTTGATGTAACGCGGTCCGCAGGATCCTTTAGATCACATTGTCACCCGAGATTGGGTTCTTCCGACGTCAAGAGATTTAAACGTGCGGTGGATACCTTGCTGAATTCACGATGCGAGGACTGTGGCGCCTGATCTCCAGGTTTCGTGGCAACGGCAGCAGTGACTTAGGAAGCCACTCGGGCGGTTTCCCGGGTTAGGTCTAGGACAAGAGAGTCATTACTCCTTAATCGTTTCGCGGTTTAATGTAAAAGAAAAAGAATAAGTTTAGATTGTAAGACATCACACTTCATTACTTTCGGTCTGCTTCCGTTTTGACTTCTCGGCCCCGCCAGGAATGGCAGCATTTGCTCCTTCCTTTGCTCCGTTGTAGTGCCATCGTCACTTCACTCTCGTTTTCTTCCTGATCTGTCACTTTCCCTCCTAGGCTCACCTTCGGCGTATGTCGCGTGCTGCCAACACCTTCAAGATATTAAGGTCGTAGTGAGTGGTCCACGTTACCTGCAACCAGCCAGCGCTGGGCACAAACTGGATACGGCATTACCCTTCTATGTACGTTTTTTATAACCAGATTAATTCGTGTCATCAACTAAGGTACTTTCGTGGACACTGGCCTTTTCTAGTGCACCGGTATTTGACCATTTTTGTCCGTATTATCAATGTCAACCTCCTTGCAAGGCGCACACCCTATCCCTCATTACTAGCGCCTGGCTCGAGTCCGTAGCTTCAGTAGCATAGCCAGGAACTTTTTTTTGGTGGGGGAGGCTGAGGTGGCCGAGATGTTAATGACTTGTTGTGCGGAGGGGGGAGGAGGCATCAAAATGCATTACATACGTATATTATGAGGTCGGCTGGATTTGAGGGGGGGGGGTGTTAAGCGCTATAAGCCTCCCCTGGCTACGCAAGTGCGTAGCTTCTATTACTTCATTGCAGCCATTTTCACTTCTACGCTATTGACTCAAAGAGGGACGTCTGTACCTTAGAACACCGGGAAGCACAGGGCGTCGAGGCACCCAAGCTGGCGACTGCGCGCTGGTGCTACACCGGGAGTTAAAGGGGCGATGAAACAATTTTAACTTGTAAGAATTTGTAGTTTTTTCATTTTTACATTGTTTATCTTATTAAAATGGATGAAGAAGCCGCCTTATTCTTTTGAAATATCGCGATTCCGCTGTGCAATAGCAAAGAAAGGAACGGGAATAGGTCGCGATTTGCAGCCGCGAGGTGGCGGTCATGGGAACTAAGGCATGACGCACAATGGGTACAATTAACAGCGTTCTGTTTGTACACTTCCTCTTCTTGTCCTCCGTTTTTTTTGTTTTTTTTTTGCACTGTTTTTTTTTTATAAAATAACTATTTCTCTTTTGAGTCTCACCTCGTTGTGCTACTACGTCAGTTGAACTTCCTTACAAAAAGGCGACCTCTTCGCTCCCCCCCCCCCTTTTCCTCTCTGCCTGTCTACATCGCTCAGACCAATCTTCAAGCTCGCCATGTAAATCGCAAGCAGAGGACGCGCGCGCGGGAGGCTCTGAAAGAGAACCCAACCGGATTCTCTGTGTCCCCAGTGCGGCGCGTCACTGCGCACGTGACTCGGAAGACGGTGTAAGAGGTGAGAGTGGTTTGGAGGAACCCAAAACGTTAATTGTTTTACTTTTTTTTTCTTCTAATGAACTAACGCGCGTAGGCAAAATTAGTTTTCAGTTCTTTAACCCGGACGTGACGGGAACAACTACCACAATTATTTGACCGAATTTCAAACAGTGTTCAACTAATGCGAAATCAACAAATAAGAAATGATGCATGTTGCCTGAAAAGCGTCAGAAGAAATGTTCCGGGTAACTTCACTGCAATAAAAAAAATTAAAAACACTAACGAATCTTTAAGCAAAACGAAGACTTGTACCGCGCTCTCTTTCGTACCCGCGAGCCCCATGGTTCCCTCTTCTTCCTTTTGATTCTTAGCACAACAAAAGATCGAAGCCAGACAAGAGAGAAAGAGAACAGAAGAAAGGGGATGACCGTATTCTTTGCCAGTGAGCCAGGAATCAATGGCTTCTGCCGCGGGGAAAGTTTCTCGTCTGGTTACCTTTGTTCTCATTTCTTTTCTTTTTTTCTAGCGTTCACTGTAGGGTAAAAGCCGGGTCAAAACGGGACAAGGCATACGCTTGGCCAGGCACACACACACACACACAGACACACATACACAGAAAGAGAGAGTCACACGGACGAGAAGAAAGGCTATTGGAAGAAAAGTATCCTCCCTCTTTCCCGCGGATTACCTTGATGGATTCTTGTGGAGGTCGCCTTCCGACGCCTCCTTAGTCACTTTGGCATGGCCAGTGTTCTTCCTCCGAGGGCTAGTATCCAACCACTTGTATTCGGGAAACGCAGCGGTAAACAAATGGAAAGATAAGTGCGAGAGTAAGCGGAAGGGTTAGCGGCCGAGTCCGCTTGCTTGCCGGGCGATTTAGAGCCGCAGAGGGGAGGGCTTGCCAGGTCTTCGTCATTGATTGTTCGTGATTCATTTAACATAAGTCGTGTGTTGGTGTTTGTTCATAGTGTTTTACAAGTTGCGCGGCTTGTAATTACTTAAAATGGCTCGAGATCAGCATGCTATTTTAGCTGCACAAAGGGATTTATTTCTCGGATAGGCAGTTTTACGAGGAGTTCGGACCTGTTTTTACTATTTTTATTGGTTTGAGGAAAAATGCTTTTCACCTCTTTCGGTGGCGAGCGGATGGTTAACACGAAGCATTTCCAAATAGCAGTCGAAACATAGTGATGCTTATCGTGATCCCGACGTCTCATGTAGCGCCACGGGGGAGTAAATTGTCTCCGCCCTATCACTAAAGAGGACATGGGTCCTGATCACTGTTCGGAGTACAGACGGGTATTGGAAAGGAGGATCGGTGGCCGGACGTGTTAAAGCACGGCAACTCGGAGCGCGTGGAGCGAAAGCTCCCGCTGCAGAATCCAGGTATGGTGGCTGAAGGGGGAGCTGTGCTCGTTGCCTGCATCGATTCAATCCAGAGATCCAGGACGGAAATAGATGGCGCAGTCATTGAATCTGATTAAAAATGTTTGCCAAGAACCGAAGAACCACGTGCCTTTTACCGCGTCGCTGCCTACTCAGTACTCAGCTGCATGCTGTTAATGACCCTCTCCCCCCTTCTCCCCTTGCTCTTTATCTCATTTCTTGCAATGGTTTCCCGCTACGAGAATGAACTCAGGCCTTCATAGTAGCCATACCTCGCGGACAATTAATACGAAAATTCAGCGGTTCGACTGCTTGACAACCTGGTACATAGTGCTGTCCTTCTCGAGAAAGTATGATGCCTTCGTAGAATATTGCGGTTTTTCGGCTAATGACATGAATGTGCCGGCACCCCTTACTTAAACGACTTTCAAAATAAAGCTCGCACAATACTGACCCGTTCAAATAGCTATCCGAGGATATTTGTATTCGAGGTTTAGAGAACGTCTTCGTCTTTCGGTGTAGAGAAGAGAAGAATGTACCTGTAAGAATATGTGGCCGGGCTCTCTGGCGCAGTGCTATGGTGTTGAATAGTATTTCCCTCTTTCAGACGTCCTTTATTAGGGGATGTACGATGTAACTCTTATAAACACAGGTACTCGTAGAGAGCCTTTCGTGATTTTTCTAGTCTTTCACTTTGGTATTAAATGAAGGAAAACAAATCGGGCCTCGGGAACATTTTAATAGCGAGAGGACAATCTGCCTTTGAGGTTCAGCGGCGCGATTTGACGTGGTGGAGGGGTAACTTATCAAGCGCGGTCTTAGGCTTGACCTACAGTCCGTAACGTGCTCCACGCTTTTGGGATTACACAACCGCACGCCTGTACCATGCATCACTCTAAAAAACGCGTGTGCATATATTTCCGCACAACACTCGGAGAGCTAATCACCGCAACTTACGGACGCAGTTCAGCGAATGGTGATGCCAAAGCATAAGTTTAGACCAAAAAACGCAGTCTGAGTTGTGACATTAAGCAATGCAAGCTTGATGTTTTGCATTGCTTAATGTCACAACTCAGACTGTGTTTTTTGCTCTAAACATATGTTTTGGCATCGTCATTTGCTGAGCTGCCTCCGTACGTTGCGGTGATTGGCTCTCCAAGTATTGTGCGGGAAAGTAGACACACTGGCTTTCTTTAGAGTGATATATGCCTGTCCATGTCAAACCAAGCAGAAGCGTGGCTCAGGTAGATGATTGGCTGAGTATATCTATGAAGATTGCAGCAGACTCGATCTCAGCGCCCTCACAGTTGTCCCGAAGCCGCGGATTATTCGTCTCAATGTGCTGAAATTAAAGCGAGCGAGGCGGAAGTGTGCGATCATAGCTGGATGAGAGTCCATCAGTCGATTCATGACATACTGGAGCCTGGCTCATTGCAACGACCAAAATGAGGCAGGATTCAGATGGTCCTTATCTTCGTGCGACAAACACCTCTATAAAAGTTTTGACAGTACACATGGGTGCCTAGAAATAAACAAATCTGGAGCTCACCTTAGGCTGCTATCAAAACCACTTCAACCTCTTCTTTGCTTTTTGATCTGGGACAACAAATTTCGCAATTGGCTAGAAAGAGCTGCAGTGTATCACGTGTGGCTTGATAGATAGTAACAGCGCCGCGTAGTGTGGATCATGCGCGGGTGGCGTTTCGGCCACAATGTGGACAAGCAAAGAACAACCACACCATCCCTTTCTGCCTTACCATGCCGAACCAGGCAATGAGCACACCTCCCCTCCAGACCACCCTAACCCAGAGGTTCTGGGTTCCATCCCCACCTCAGCCAACACCATCTGGAATAACGAAGATCTCTGAAGGTCCCACTCTCCTTCCATGGAACGTCATCACAGTCGGATGGCGTCAAGTCAGCAACTGGAGCCGAGCCTGATGCTGAGCGTCATTCGACGCGTTGATTGAACATGAGGCCCAGCCGAGCGTTGACCCAGCACTCGTATCCAATCGGTGTCTTCGCTCGATCCCCCTCTGATGATGCCGAAATTCTAGTGCACAGGCTTTGATTATTCGAGGTGGCGTTGCCCCTGCCCGTTTCGTTCTGGATGAGCATCGTACCGGGGCGCGGTCGTGTATCACTACTACGTGACGCACATTATAGACCCCAGGCTAGCGGTGGTACGGCACTGGCTAAATTGCTTTCATCTCCGAGACACCAGACACGCACCGAAGCTAACTTCCGGCTGTCTAAACATACATACAACACAATTACTTACGGGCATTGGTCATATTCCCTGGGAGCGTGATAACGCGGCTTTATTTTGACCCTTCTGTGGTGGGGCCAAGCGTTGTCGCGCGCCTTGTAAAAAAAAGAAAAGAAGCGACATGCACGCATTAAAAAAAAAAACAGCATTCACCGCTTTTATCGAGTACCAGATGTCTCCCATACGTGAGCAGCTGTTTGCTCGTCGTGTTCCGAAAGACACCAAGATATCGGTTGCCTACGAAGTTGGGACACCAGATAAATAAAGAAGTGACTCTTCGGTAGTTTGAGCACCCTCTGTTTACGTTATCTCGGACTCCTTGTTGCCGCTGGCCGGGTACAAAGACAAAAGCAGAGGAAGGGCACGCTGCTCCAAAGAATTTGTCGAGGCCAGAGCTTGCATATTCACGCCAGCAGCTCATTATGGCATGGCTGGCCTCGAGCGCTCAGCAACCATGGGAAGGGGGAACCAACCGCAATTAGCGGCAGCTGCCCCGTGAGGGCGACGTCAGACCAGAGCACGACGCGCTCGAAGCGGTTGCTTGCTTGCTTATTTTAGTCTCCCAACAAAATCTGTCGGATGGGCGGGGTCAGCGTCTCCCTCTCCGGATGTACGATGTAACGCGGAAAGACTTTGGCAATATCGCTTGATTCTAGAAACGCTAAACTATCGGTGCCGAGAAATTTCCATGTGGCCGCCTTGCCGATATTTTGGTCCGATTTTTCTCCAAGCTACTGCCTGCCTCTCCTACAAACAATGAATGGATGAATGAATGAACTACTTAATGTTTCCTGTGTTTGCGAACGAGCGATGCTGCTGAAGGCGGCTCAGACCATTCAAACGCAGATTTGGTTATGCCGGCGAACGGTGTTGCTTGTTCGTTTGTCTTGTCGTGCAAAGCCATAAGGCGATGTTTGAAACGCGACCAGTGAAGCCGGTGATCGAATTCCCGGTCGACTCAACTCATTCACTCAGTTTGAGTTTTATTTATTTCTATTGTTTTTCCCGTAACCTCTCCTCGGGCGCCGAGACGATTGCTGGACTGCAGCCAAGATTATAAACTCGAGTTCCTTGCTTTATAACCTAGTGACCTTGAAACGCTCAGTTTTAGAGCGCAGCTCTTAAGGCTGAACTCCACGGGACGAATATGCTGCGAAAAATCGACGAATTTTGCCCGGCGGCTTTTCTCTGCGCCTGGCATCAGCACAGTGACTGCTACGTCGCGCGCCAAGCGAGCGTGCCGTCGGGCGACGTTCGTGAGCTATACGTCTTATAATTCGCTCCATGGAGTTCAGCTCTTAGGCGCCCGTTTCCGGCTTGAGCCGGGTCGGCGTAACCGTGAGGTCCCGTTACCCCCGTGAGGTCACGTGACCCCGGCGACGTCACGTGACCCCCGTGAGGTCACGTGACGTCACGAGGGTCATGTGACCTCACGGTTACGCCGACGGCGACGCCGCTCGGAGGGAGGAGAAGCAGGCAAGATGAGGAGCTGAGGAGGAGGGGTATACTTTCCCCTCAGTACCCTTCCCTCCTCCTCCTCCTCCTCCTCCTCTTCCTCCTCAAGAGCCGCGCTCTAATTCGGTGTTACTGGGAGTTGTAACCGGCTTTCATTTTTTAGTTTTAGTTTCGAATTGTTTGTGAGAGTACAAGTTCAATCCGTTTCAATCGGTCTATGAAATTTTGATGCGAACAATCGCCCTGTTACCAATAGTCCTACGAACAATGGGCATTTGGCAAACTGGCCGTGTCTCCTTTGAATTGCTCGATGTGGAGTCTGTGGTGTAGACGAAGTTGAGGTCGCATATAAAAGCAATCGGACCCGGGCTCGAGGCTAATGGTTAGAAAACCTCTTGGGTCCGGGCCGGGTTCGGGCCGTGTCTCTGCCGGGCCAGGCCTATATAGTCGCCGACAACTTTCTGTGACACTTGTGACGAGAGGAATATTGCTCGTACAAATCTTGAATCGACTCACAAGCACACGCTTCCGTACCTTCGACTGCGTCAACAAAGAAAGTTGTCTCCGAGTATAGAAATTCCGGCCCGTGTAGCGCACACTCTGTTTCGCTTCAAGTCCGACGCCGCAGCCGAGGTTACGATCGGACGGAACCAATCAAGAGGTGGCAAAAGTGCAGCGTCACGGCACTCGTTGTCTTTCTGGGTCCGTGATGTAAGGAGCCGCATCGCTGTCTACCGCCGTGTCGCCCGGGTCTCGCGGGGGAACAGTGGTGACGCCTCCAGGTCGCCCGTGGAAAAGAGGTCGGCCGAAAAAGCGCCCGAGGAGGCGTCTTCGCGGGAGACGAACAAGAAGGCAAGGAGCGAGACAAGCGTGTGACGGCGGGAGAGGGCAGTCGTCCCCACGGCAAGAACGGCGGAGTCACGGAAAAAGGCGGCTGGCCGAGGGATGCGGACGCAGAAGGACGCCATCAAAGGGCTGCCGGCCCCGGACCTGTCCATGACCAACGAAGAAGCCAACCGCAACCTACCCGCCCGTTGCCCCGGAGGAACGTACGAGCCGCCCGAGAACGACGCGGTCCGCAAGCAACCCATCAGTAAGCGTCCCGGCGACAAACACTGGAGACCGTAGCATTAAAATGTTTACATTCCGTGCACGTCTCCTGCTTGCTCTCTACCAGGGGAGGAACCCCGCGCAGGGAGTTTAGGATCCACACCATTACAGCTATCACCGACTAAGCTCCGTTTGAAACACATAGCGTCGGCTGCGGTCGTGCTTAAAACGGAGTATAGTTTCGCCTCTTTATCGTCCGAGCGAGCTCGTTCCCGTATTCGCATCGTCTCCGGTGAGAAGGCACGCTCCTCGGCAGGCTTTCTTTTTCCTTCTACTACCCAAAGACACGCGGCAGTCCATGACGCTATGCTCCGTTCACCGCTAAGCTGACGGGGCGGTGGAACCCGCGTGCTCGTTGAACCAGCCAACCGTCAATCTTGCACCCTGCGATCACGCTCATTCGCAGAGAGCGGGGTCGGGCGGCGAAAGGCAGGCAATTGATTGGTCCGGCGAGCAGGTGTAGCTTCCCCCGCCCTGTCAGCTTAGCACCCAACGGAGTACCGTGCAGACGCCAGACCTCTGTGTAAGCTATCTTAACGGAGCCTGGAATCCATTGCTTCGACCAGCATTCCTGAATGCCCGGCAGGATCGACATATCGAGCTCATCTTTTTATTCTTATTTACCTTCTTTTCGGTGGCCGTGTTTCTCTATTTGCTTGTTTGTTAGCCTATTTCAATATGAGGCAGCGTGGAATGCGTGGACGTAAACGTCGGTCACTTAGTTTTTATAGTTGATCATCTTCCTCTGACTGGCGTCAGGCATTAGGCGACCGATCCATGCACTGGGGCCCTTCCGTGAGAAGAGTGTCTCTGGTGCGTGGATCGCGGTCCGAAGCAGAGAGCTCGGATCGCGGCGCGGCCAGGATGAGCACCCGAATTCCGCTAACGGTGTGCGGCACGAGCGCCGGATTAAAACGGACTGCGGGACGCGAGGCTAAGCGACCAGGATTTTATGTCGCTCGATTCGGGTGCCAAAAATAGAGGGCCATTTGGAAGTACCTAGGTTTCTTCCTGCTATACTCAGACACAAACCGTAGGAACGTCTTCGTCGTTTTGTATCAGTTTTGCGTTAATGGTTACGCCAGGTGGAGTTACCCGGGTAATGCGAAGGATTAAGAGGAGTTTAAATGGCAAGCAACACGCGCGAAAACTATGCGGCTTCGGTCATGAAGGCTCGGAAGAGATATTTCACTCTAAGCCCTCCAATTAAAAAGGGGGAAGGAAAAAACGCGCCGACATTGTTTAAGCTGGAAAGGGCTGCTGATGAAGGCTTGCGTAGGACAAGGAAAGTAGCATTAATCATCTAGATTTAACCGCTGCCCAAACCACCACCCAGACCTTGTGCCGACATGAGAAGTTGATCACAGTGGGCGCGCCGCAAAAATATCTGACGAAACACGTTGTCGGAGCAGTGACATTGTCACACACAGAACTGTTGTCGCTTTAATCAACTCGTGTGGAACCAGACGGGTAGATGTAACAAAGCCACGTAAAGTCGGAGGTCTCCTTATTGTGGCGTTGGCCAAATGATCAATCGCGTGTATTTCTCTCTCTCTCTCTCTCGTCTGCTGTCTGTCTGCTGTCTGCTGCGTCTGTCGTGCTGTGCTGTGCGTGTGTGTGTGCGTGTGTCGTGTGCGTGTGTGTGTGTGTGTGTGTGTGTGTGTGTGTGTGTGTGTGTGTGTGTGTGTGTGTGTGTGTGTGTGTGTGTGTGTGTGTGTGTGTGTGTGTGTGTGTGTGTGTGTGTGTGTGTGTGTGTGTGTGTGTGTGTGTGTGTGTGTGTGTGTGTGTGTGTGTGTGTGTGTGTGTGTGTGTGTGTGTGTGTGTTGAAAGAGATATAAAACCCAGTGTGCGTTTGGTTGGACCGGAGTTGCAGGTCGAGGTCATACGCTGTGTCCTCTCTATTTCTAATTCTGATGCGACGTGTATACTGTCCTCCTGCGCGTGGAATCCCACCTACAACTTCTGGAACCCAGCAATGGAGGACCATGTTTCACTCTCCGCGTGGAAATCGTACGCTGTGACACAGTGCCCAATCGACCTCGACAGTAAGCGCCATCTTGTAGCTGCTGCGCTAATTACCCGAGTCCGCCGTCGTTTGGGCGCATACTCTGACGTCAGCGTTCGGCGTGAACTCGGCTCAGCTCGTGTCGACAACGAGGGCTGCGTCAACGTTCGGTAGGGACGCGTATCCAATCACACGCATCGTGCCCAAAGGAATGGCGGCCACCAGTGTTGCTTGATGGGGCTTTGAAAACGCTGTTTTGGCCACTAGGTACAAGGAGTACTAAAGTCGTAGTCGCAATCCTCGTACGTCATACAAAAGACTCAATGTTCGCTGCAGACACGATGCTGACATGTTCGGACACTCCTCACGCATGTTGCGAGCATGTTTGCTTCCTACGTGCTTTTAACATGTCTCCAGACTGTTTTTGCACGACCAATGGGACCGTCGTACGAGGAAGACCTCGGACAGTGCGACCGCAGACTGTCTTTATGCTGCTGCGGTGGTAATCAATTATACATTCTAATCAGGGTCATCGCTACTGGGCCCTGATGGGTTTCTGAAGAGTCGGTCATATGCAAATTATCCACGACGAAATATTAACCCGCACTGTCCCCACTCGCATGAACGACTGAAATCGCAAAGAGGCACGCATGAAAACGAAGCGCACCTAAGCGGTACAGGCGCCGTATCCAGTGGTCGCTGCCATGCTGCTTGAGATATTTGCATTCGCTGCTGAATTTACTATAGCCGGTACTACATTAAAAAATAAAGCTGAATAGGTCCTTGAAAAAAAAAAACGAGTTAGAGGTGAATTTGAGAGTATTTTTATCCCGTCACTTTGAATATCACGTTTCTTTTCTCCGAAGATGTAAAGCAACGCCAGAAAACACGAAAAACCTCCGACCGGTCGTTACGTGTTATACTAGGATCTTTGGGCCGCCAAGCGCGTGTCGCTCGTATGGGCAGCGCGTGCAATCGCAAGCTTGCCAGGTGCATTTCCCCTCACTGACACAAGTTGTGACGTCTTTTTCTAGCCTTTTGTAAGTGGCAAGAGTGCGCGTGCATAGCTTTGATATGCGCTGAAGATACGCGAGAGCGGAGATTCCCAAAAACTCCAGATATGACGTCTTCGGCGGTACTTTGAAAATTACTTTCCGCAACCTCCGTGCGCCAAATCGAAAAATAATCTCGATATTCCTGATCCTGGAGGCCAAATGAAGACGATTTCAATGTTTTTCCTCAAATACAAAACCGCTTCAATTTCCCCTTGTGACTCAGTTGCCGTTGCCACTTCCAAAAGATTCGTGCGAGATTCGCCACTAAATCCGTTTTGTTTTATTTTGTGAGTGCTGTCCTGGTATAAAGAGAATCTGAAGAGATTCTTCAAAAAAACAAGTTAGACGTGAATTTTGGTGTATTTTTGTTTTGTGGATTTGAATATCACAAGCATTTGACCCGAACGTATATATAACAATAGTCGCGAGAAAAAGAAACAACGAAAAACCAACCTTTGGGTGTGACGTCATACCCAGAAGTTTGAGCTGCCTTGCCCGTGCCGCTTGTGAGGGAACGCGGGCAGGGCTTTGGACTGCTCGGGTAAGGCTTGCGGAAATGTGGAGATCTTTGTATATTACGTCATGATTTCCTCCTTGCACATCGCTCGACGGGAAGGAGGAGCTTCGGCGCTAGCTTGAAAGCGCTGTTGTGGCCACTCGGCGCATAACTCTGAAATATACGTTTGATATTCGTAATCCTGGAGGCCAAATAAATACGATTTATATGTATTTTCTCTAATGCAGAACCGTTTCAGTTTGCCCTTAAGCTGGGATTTTTTTGCCCAACCGCCTGATCTTTTTTTTTTTTCCATTACGAAAATTTGTTGCTCGCGTTTTTCTAAACGCCATCTTTTGTGAGTTGAAATAATCATTTTTAGTGCATCTCTGACATCCACACGTTAGAGCAGCTCGTCAGCTCTTCGATGAGATGCCAACGAAGGTTCTAGCACGACTAGTTGAGAAGTTATCACGTCATGGCAGCAACGTCGAAGCAACGGGGAGTGGGGTATTTTTTCACCTGTTTCGTGGGTGACGTCATTCGTGCTAGATATAACTCCAGGACTTCGGGCGCATGCCATTTTGTATAGCAGCGTTCTTCGTCCGTCCAACGGTAGATGCCCCGCGTTTGTCTTTATGCCATTGAATGTGGACTTCGAGGTCACTACGTTTATATAGGTTCATTTGTAAGATGGAACCTGTTTGTTTTCCGTGGTTTTCTGCTCAAGGCATGGTTGGGACGTTCATTACAACCGCCACAACTGCAGTTTTTTTGTTATCAAAACAACCGTGCGATGCACGCCGCCTAGCGGAAAACTCGGAGTAGCTGCGACAAGCAGTCAAAAGTCCAGAAGATACGCGTACGTGCTCTACTCGATCCGCGATTGGTTGAGGAAGGCGGCTGGTCGGTATACTTCTTTATTTGGTTGTGACACGCGGCGTACGACGCGCAATGCTTCTGTGGCTTGGGCTCTCTAAAATCGGGTTTATGGTGAACAGAGACAACGCACCTGTTTGAACTAGAGTCACTAGATAAGCAAATTCACTAAATGCATAAAATTGATCCATTGACTCTAGTTTGAACTAGTACATCGCCTTGAAAGAAGACGCCAAATTATCGGTCCCGACTGCACTGTGTGCGTAAATGTGAAAATCCTCGGCATTTTTTTTTGTTTTTTTTTCACTGCCCAGGGTACAGCCAAGCTCTGAAATTACTTATGGCGTCGAATAGGGCGACGGGCGTACACGTGCCTACAACTCAGAAACCATTGCTTCCTGCAGCTAGCAGCGTAAAGGGGCGCCATTAGTTTTCCAGGCATTGCTGGATTTTGTTCGTGAGACTAACCTCTCACATAACCCTTACAGGGAGTCGGCAACGGGTTAAGTTTCGTACGTTACTTCGAAAGTGTGACTCGCCTATCCTGCAAAGATCTTTTGAACGCACACATTAGTGAGAATACCCAGCGACACGTTGGGCTTGTGCCAATGTGCAACAGACTTGTTGGAGTGCACTCGGTCCCATTTTACGGTGACAGGCATGTTTGAAACGTCCCCTCTAATGAAAGCTGTTCGCTCCCCACCTCCCCCCCCCCCCGTGAAGTGCTTTTATATGCCCAATTAGTTAACCAACCCATCTTCTTTCACGTCTTCCCCTCCTCGTCTTTCGTCTATGCGAGTATTTCCCCTGCGTAAAGAATAATAGTCTGCATAGGCATACAACCCCCTTTCTCGTTTCTTATTTATTCGACACATTCTCCTCCCCGCAGTTTACTCGTCTTTAAATACCCTTGGTAGTGCCGTGAAGTAGAGGTCGGATAGCATTGTCCCTCCGTGCTGACCAGAAGACCATCTAGTCGTTTGCTTGCATGCATTCATCACATGATCTCCTTCTCTAGATGTGGCAACGCAGGCTCCTGCTGTATGGGCTTTTGTATTTTTTCTCTCCTGACTCAATTAAGGTTTCTATTATCACTAATATTAGGTGAGCGTTTGCTGAACTGAAACACCTTTCCGCTTCGCGGCGTACATATCTGGATCGTCTGCATTACTAATGGTGGATCTTTTGTCAAGCGTATCCTCAATCACGAGATTAGTGGAGGCGTGAAATTAAATTTTCGGCAGTTTATGCGCCGAACGGCTAGATGAAGGACATCTTTCACGTCCCAGAGAAGCGCGTACAGGATTAATTTAAACTACCTGCGGATCTGCAGGGTAGAACTTCGAAGGTCCCTTAAACGGAATTCGGACTTCGGGATGAAAACATTAAAAAAAGAGGGCAGCGTAACATTAGTCGCAGGGACATGAATAGAACGGGTAATACGGTTCCGATGGGCCAATAACACGGACTAATCTTCGCGCCCGTACCGGCTGCGTGGTAATTAAATCTTCCATTAGAAAGGCTGTCTGAGGTGATTCCGTCTGCGTTTCTCGACCGTCACGGTGGATGGATCCCGCAGAGTAGATTCTGAGCCTCGGTTCTCGCCTGCGACAGCTATTGTTTCCCTCGACCGGCGAGGTGTGAGGGCGCCGGTGCTATTTAACGCGGGCCCCTATAGACCCTTTCTTCAAGGGCGCCGCCATCTTGAACTGTCGTCACTTCCAGTGTGGGCGAAAACATTGTTTAGCCGTCGCCACGCCAAAGGAACACATTTAGGATATAAGCGTAACCGTCACATATTATCGTTTTGCCTCCCCCTTATTTTTTTACTAGTTACAGGTTGAAACGTTTTGGTATTTTTTCCTCGCCCATACCGGATACGCCTATTAGGTGGCTGGGGACGAGAGTACACAGAAAAGGTCTATAGGCCCGTCGAATGTTCACGCCCCCGCGTGTTCCGATGAGAGGAGCGGCGGACGCTCCACACCGCGTCTTGGAAGGAATCGGCACGAGGCGATCGACGCGGTGCATCGCACAGCCCCGCACCCAGCCGCGGCGCCGCCGGAATTCCCCAGTCACACCGGTGACATTTTCCTCGTCGCGGCGCGTTCGCAGTGCCGACGGCTCGTTCTCCACACCGAGCAAACAAGTGAAGCGCGGCAAGGCAGCAGCAGGCAGCGGGCGCCGTGAGAACGTAATCCTCGCGGGAAGGCGCGCTGAGCGCTTATCAGCGGCGCGCAGTGTGCGGCCGCTACTCGGGGGCAACACTTTGGGCGCATCGAGTCGTTACGTGTGTGTGTGCGTGTGTGTGTGCGTGGGGGGGGGGGGGGGGGGCTGAGAAATGGCGTTTTCGTGCAGCGCATTTCAAGCGGCCCGTGTAGAGCGTCACGGCGCGTTGAAGGCATTGTTCCGCTATCGATTGGGCCTCACCGACGCCGGTGGGGGGACGAAGGAACCCTGGGTGGCGCACATTGAATCCCGCTGTCGCCTGCGAGCTATGCAAACACGCCGCCCTCACACAACAAGCAGCGCTAAGGAGGAGGCGAGTAGGTCGTCCACGCGGATTCCGCAGCTGTCGTCGGCACGCTCCCTTCGAGTGGCAAATATTTGAGCGTGATCGGCACGCGGCGAACCGGCACCCAATCCGGAGACGAAGCTCTCCTCCCTCAGGCACGGCCCGGGGTGTTCTTCGACCTGGAGAGCCTTCCCGACGAAGAAGGGAACGCTCTGGAGGCGCCTTAGCAACTTTCTAGAGCCGTTTCCACGAAGGCTATGGCGAGAAGATGGCAAGTCGGTCGAGACATTCGCGCGCGACACTGTACTCCGTTTCATACCTAGTGTACAACGCTGTCGAAGCTACTGGCGCGAACGCGTGACGTCATCTATGGTTTTATTTGTGCTAGAACGCGTGCAAACTATATCTGCGAGATTAAGCCAATGCTCGCTCCAGCAGCTTTGACAGCGTTGTGCACGAAGCATTAAACAGAGTATAGACGCTTTGCACACGCTTTGCCAGGTTACAGCCGCCATTGCTGACCTTCTCCTGTCTTATCCAGATTCCGAGCCAGTGAAGCTAGCGTTGACAAGCTTCCGCAAAGACCAATGCTGGGGAGATGGACAGAGAAGAGTCTAAAATGGCAATAACCTGCCCTACTGTGGTCATGATGAAGTGAACTAAACGTAATACGAGGAAACAAAAATTGAAGGTCGGTTATGGCGGCGCCCATGCACAGCTCCTGCAAAGCGTCTAGAGTCTCGAATTTGGAGCTTTGGTGCGACTGAAATCTCTTCCTTTTGTTGATTCTGCTAATCGGTGATTTGAAGTTTCCTTAACTAGAAACGTAATGCTCTAGGTCTTGGAGTTCAAATTACGCGATACTATTTAGCATACAGCTTTAAAGTGAGCGCAATGGTAGGCGTAAAAAATTTCGAAAAAAATTACGGATAGGACAGAAGACGGACTGCACGTCTTTCGTGGGCTGTGCGTGTTGTCATTTTATGTGTAATTCTTTCGTAAGCCTATTTACCATCTCCAAAATTTTTACAGTGGAGGCGCGGTCTTCCACTGCGCGAGCGCTCGTTTCACGGGACAATCTTTCAAGTGAGGCGGTTGCGCTCGCTTTTCAGTCGCGTCCACGCAACAACTAATACCAGATGTTGTCGAACCGTGAATTCTGAAAATGGTATGGACCACTGTCCAAATATACCGATCTCCCTAAGCGTTCGGCGCATGCGTGACGCCGCCATAACTTTAGCTCACAGGAGGCAGACGGCAGAGCACGAGTGGGCTCGTTTTTTTCTTGTGTTATACGCGTGCAGAGCTCCAGCGAGGGTGTCGCACGTGCCCAAAGCCTAAAGTTCCCTCGATGCATTGCGGCAGTGGTGGTGTAGTCAAACTGGATCGTGAGATCGGTCTATAGACGCTTTGCAGCAGCTGTGCATGGGCGCCGCCATAACTGACCTTCAGTTTTTGTTTCCCTTATTACGTTTACTTCACTTGATTATTACCATAGCAGGCCAGGTTATTGCCATCTTAGATTTTATTCTGTCTTTCTCCCCAGCATTGGTCATTGTGGAGGCTCGTCCACACCAATTTCAGTGGCTCGGTATCTCGGTAAAACAAGAGAAGGTCGGCTATGGCGGCTCAGTCTGGCGCGTGTGTAAAGCGTCTATACTCCATTTCACCTTATGATGTACCGCAAAAAAAGCTACAAGCGCGAGCTCCTTGGTCTAGTGCACATCTCGGTGGCATAAGCTCTCGTGCATTAAGGGCGCCTGCCAACGCTCTGAGCTCGCGCTTCTAGCCTTCGCTGCGGTACAACATAAGGTGAAACAGGGTATAGACGTGGTCATATATATATATATATTTTTTTTTGTTTTTAGCTACGAGCAGCGCGTACGCGCAACCTAAATGAGAAACACGTTTATTTTTTTTTTTTCACTTAAAAATTATTGGAAGTGTTTGTATGGGGTCATCAGAAGGCGCGGTGGGTAAAGTGCCATATACTTTGTTTCATTATTCGTTGAAGCGTAGCCGGTGCTAAAGGCCGACGAGACAATCAAACAGAGCCTAAAGCGCAACGTCATTGCGTTCGTCTTTGTGTATGTTTGTGCACACATACACGCAACGTTCGTGTCAGCACTTAGTTGGACCAGTAGCAGCAAAAATAGCAAAAAAAGTGCAAAAAACCTAAAACAATATAGTGGCTGCGTTACGTTCGGGGACCTCTGTACGTTACTCTTGCCGGTGTGTCTTTCTTCTACCGCAAACACTGGTCGAAACCTTACGGATTCAAGAATTATGCATCGGTGGTCTCTGCTTCCTATTAAATTCACACCGTCTCCGAGAAAAACCAAGAAAAAAGCGCCGATTTGCCAGAATCAACGCTTCAATCACGGACAACCTGACATAAAAGGAAATAAATGCCTGTTCTGGCCATGGGCAATTCAGAAACAAACACGAACGCCACCATAACGCGATCGCACCAAACAAAACACACTGAGCACTCAAAACAAATACACAAATAGCTCGCGAAATACTCGGCGCTGAAAAATTTACAATTCCGAGCGAGTCGAAATCAATCCGGAAGAAAGGCCACGCTACATCAACTACACCCCCTTCCCACGTTTTCCTTTTTTTTTTTTTGCGACGATCAAAAGAAATAATATTTTGAATGCGTACGACGCCGGCCAAACAGCATGCGACGAGGATAACCAAATTCATGCGGAGCGCAACGACGACGACGACGACGACGATGACGTCCGGGAAATAATAATAAAAACATTTCTCATTCCGAATGGAGCGAAAATAGCCGGAAAGAAACAACAATCACGCGAACCCTCCGACACAGAGTCGGGCAGCCATACGACTGTGGCTGCCGGAGCATTTTCAATTTATATCTGTCGCCGATGTATAGAAACACATACGCAGAAACCGCAAAGCGGACGATGCAAACAAGCTTCAAAGCAAGGGAAAAAAAATCTTGCTTCGTGAGAATGCCGAGAACGAATAGCGGGAGCAAAACAAAACGGCACTAAAGGAAGGTTATCACGCCGTCGGCGCGCCAGCCTGCTGGAGAGGGCTGGGGCTTCTCAAATCTCGTTGGCCGTAGTCGGGCAATATTCCACCCGCCGTTTCCAGCAGTGCACGCTGGGCCCTGTCTGTCAACGGTACTGGGCCTCAAGACTCGCGCGAAGCTTCTGGAAAGATATCTGTGTATCCGCGCCTCAAAGCTAAAACAACGTTGTTGTTGCTGTTGTTGTTTTTATTTCGAATCGACAAAGAAAAGAAGTGCAGGAGCAACTTAATGTACGCCAGCGGTGGAAGACGGCGAGACAGCGTGTCTTCTTTCGCAGCGAGCGATCTCCGCGAGTCGAACAACAAAACAATTTGCGAGCGACGAGTGAAAAAGAAAAAAAAAAGAAAAACTACACCCGGAGACAGTTATCCTAACGCCGAAATTGGAAGACGCCTATTTCACGCACTCCGCTGCGGCTGCTGATGCTGCCGTTGCGTCAACACGTTCCGTTGTTATTTATGCGTTCTGTACGTGTGTACTATAACTGGCAGACATTGTATGCGGGGAGTGCACTGAGAGTCTTTTTTTTTTTTTAAAGGGGGGGGGGGATAGATAAGTGTGGAAAGAAAAACACTGCCAATATAGAGAAGTCCCGCGCACGATTGAACCTGCGGGGAGGAAAGCTTGAAGGCCGGACTGAATGAGCAGAGATTTGGGAGGGATTGACGCTGAGACGCCATCTCGCAGAACAGCCCTGATCGATGGCCTTGGATATATCGCGTGACGGCTTCGAAATCTCGGAGACTGCGACACTAGACTCCCTTGCGTTTGTTTCCGGACTTCGGCGCGTTCGGTGAACGTGGCGCGGACCGCCGTTCTGTCGCCTTTGTGTCCATCTTTTATTCTTTTTCTCTTTTTTTTTAGCTCAGGTTTGGTTTTGTTTTACTTACGGGGATTAGGTTATACACACGCACGCGAAACAGCTGTTCATCATATACCGTGCTATAAGTGCGCACCCTGCCTCTAAACTAAAATACTTTTTTTTTCTTTAGCATTGAGGAAGACGATTTTTTGAACTGAAGAATAGCCAGACGACAACCAAGATATGGGTGCGGGCGAAATGTGGGACCATGGAAGACCATAAGCATGTCACGACCTACGTGGGCTTCTTGGCTTCAAAAGTAGCCCGAGTTCGACATTCATGTGTTGATGTTCTCCTAGTGTGTCAAACGGTATACTCGATGTTAGAGAAGAAAAATTATATTGTGTACCTCGGCTTTGAATTTGCCAGAAGGTCATGATTAGAGCCACTAAATAAGCTACGCTTCAGACTAACGATACTGACCCATCTTCGTGCTTAAAGTCATGGTTGCCAGTTGTCTGAAACTTAATCTGGAATCGCAGGAATCGCTTTTCCGTCCTCCACAAATGTTTAAACAGTTCGCGACAGAACAAAGCAATATTACATAAGCTTCTTAACGAGAAGTCGCACTTTTGAATCATGACGATCGGCAGTTGCCTCTGCTCTGTATTAAGCACCAAGATGGCAGCGCCCATAAACAATATCAGAGAGTAGAGTACCTTCACTCTACACCAGGGGTTTCCCCAGGATTCTAATCAAGGGGGGTGTCCCAATGGCTCGGGGGGGGGGAGGGAGGCGAGGCGATGCGACGCGAGGCTAGATAAAATATAAAACTGTTTCTTTTTTAGTCCACTAGCTAAATTACAGACGTCTATTAACCAAATGCTCATACCCGTAATGTATGTTTCCTTTCTCTATATATACACCTGAGGGGTGGTGTTTTCTACTTAATCTGAAAAAACAAATTTTCTTTTTCCTTTTTTTTTCTTTTTTTTAGATTCAAGGGGGAGTGTCCAAGAAAACTAGGGGGTCTATACCCTCCCTAGGGGGTCTAGGGAAATCCCTGCTCTACACGTAGCTCATTTCGTGGCTCTAACCACCGACTATCTGGTTCGTTTACTCGACTTGTGATGTCCGTTGTCGCAATGTCGCTTTTTGCTACGCATGTACCATATCGTCATACCCAGGGGCTCCGGAAGTATATCTGATGTGTGAGGGCGACGTCTGGGAGCTCATGTCGCATCGTGTAGTTCAACTCTCTCTCTCTCTCTCTTTATATATATATATATATATATATATATATATATATATATATATATATATATATATACGAGGCTTTTGGAGTTCGCGAGCTTCTTTCCATTCGCTTCTTCGGCGATTAGCACCAACCATCCGAAATGTTCGACAAAATCGAGAGCACCAAATTTACATTCCGCGTACGAAATAGCTGCAGGTATATTTTGCGTGTAATTACGTTTCTGTACCATAGATTCAAATCAGAAATAAAAATGTACAAAGTTTGGTTACTTTTTGCGCGCGTGGGTCTATCACTAAGCGGAGTCCTTGGAACAAGACCCATCGATGCCCACGTTTGGCTGTAGACGGAGGCAGCGGGCAGCCGAGAGATTGTTTACACAACAAACAAACAAAACGACACAAAAAAAGAGGATACTAATCGCCACAGAATGCGTCACCCACTCCCCGCTTAAATTGTGCTTCGCGGTACGCTGGATTAGGGGGAGTCTCCATTTGCAGGGACTAGTCGAGCGGCAAGCAACGGCGATTCGGCGCGAACGTGCCCCGCGGCAGCGGTCCGGAGGGGGACGGCCCAAAAGCGGCGCACTGCATTTGCCTAATTAAGTTTACCTTCTTTGGACGTTTCCCCATCGCGCCCGTCTTTCTCTTTGCTGGTATCCAGGAATTACCGGACTGTACGCACGCCTCGGCCCCCTACCGAAGAAGGGGAGCGACTCTACGCGATGCTCCACTGACCCAGAGAACGAGCGTGGCCGTCGATTCTCCCGTTCGTCGCGTCCCTGTTCTCAACTTTTGGAGACGCGCTCGCTCGCGAAACAACGGCCCACCGACGACAACGACCGTCACGGCGACCTATCTATACGTGCTCGACGAGAAAGGCAGGGCGGGAGAAACCAAATCGCAGGTTCCGACGTTCCGTAGTAATGTCGTGCACTCTCATCGCTGTCAAAACTCCGGCTAGGGACAATCATGTAGACGAGTGCTTTTTGGGTTTCTGGCTTTAAAAAAGTTCGTGTTCGCAGATGACGACTGACAACGTAAGGCCCGATGAGTTTAACGTAAGCTCGTAGCTCCGCCCTGCTGATAAGGCAATCGGAATAATTAGGGCAGTGACTATTTCGACGTCCACATTTGAAAGACTTTTGGATATTATTTTGACGTCCATGACGCCGCTTCCTGAAGACGTGAAATTATCTTCAAAAATGTTTTGACGTCCCCCGTCAAAATATTTGTCATTATTTGGACGTCTCAAACTTGGAACTTTGGAGTCGTGACTAAAGAGCGACCGGAGGTGGCGGTCAAAAAAAAAAGTCATCTTGCTTGCAGTGAACGCCGCGGTTCGACACGTCATTTTTCAAAACAAATGTCGTGAGTCGGCTGCCGTTTTTAGGACCTTAGGTGACGTGGAATGCAAAAAAGACCTTCTCAAAGTACATCGCCACCGGGCGTGTCACGTCCGAAAGGATAAATTACTGTCGAGCCAGTCCCACACACACGCTGAATAAGACATTTCTACTGCCAACTAGGACCGAAACTATCCGTCAAAACGACAACACAACACCGACGACACCACAAGAAACTTAACAGAACAAACCACAATACGGCTACCACTGCTACGGCTGCTACGTTGAAGGAGGACGTCGAAATTATAATAAAGACACCGTTTTAACGTTTTACGGAAGGGACGTCACGCACGTCGAAATAATATTTGAAATATTTTGATGGTGGACGTCGAAATAGTCACTGCCTTAAACCTGTCCACCGAATAAAATCTAGGTGTAGCGTCGTATCACACGGCTACTCGAACTATGGTACGAAACATGATATTCGACTTGTTTTTATGTAGCGTCGCGGCTCTTCCGGAGCTAAAAATAAATATCCCTACAATATCACTATCATTAAAAGGCACTGCCAGAAAAATAAAAACCAAGGCTGTTTTGAATGGTTTTGAATGGAGCGCCAATCAGTGAGAAACACGAGAGTTTCGTGACGTTGTGCTGATGGCGTCAATAGAGAGGCCGGACGGACTGAAAAACAAAATGTATCGCAACTTTGCCCCGTAATCCTGTTGCTACGTAAAACGTAGCAACACAACACAACTACGGCTAGTCCACACCAACTCGGACTAGCCGTCAGATCTCCAAAACCGGTATGCGCGGTGAGACGAACCTTTCGCTAGTAGAGAGTTTTAGAATTGGGTGCCCCCCCAAAAAAGCGACTCATCACTGCGCATGCGTCCAATCCAAAGTGCGTTTTGGGTTTTGGGCTGGCGCTCGTCTCTATCGCAAAATTCGAGAAATAGAGTGGGGCCCTATTTGCTTGGGGCCGGATTGCGTCGGCAAACATGGCGGCGTCCTTTCCGCTCGCTTCGGAGCAAATTCATCATGGTCGCCGTCGTATTAGCCACGTTCGTTGCCAGTGAATGGTGCAGCCGAATTTCGGTTCGCTTTATTCGCTCAAATCACAAAGGATGAGCGGTGAGCTCGCCTTTGTGATTATTTTAATGCGAATAGGCATTTTGGCTACTTCACGCACTTTTCGTCTATGTATCTATCTATCTATCTGGCTATCTAACCTTTACGCCGCGGTCGATAACAAATAAAAAAGACCGGCGCCGGCTGGATTCGAACCGTTGACCCTTTGATCAGCAGGCAGACGCGCTAACCACAGAGCTATGAAGGCAGTCATTCAACGCACTTTAAACAGTTGTTTATACTTTACCATAGGACGCGTTATAGCGCTGTCACAGTACGCGCAGCGTCATGCGACGAGGCTTCCGCTTCGTGAGGCTGAGCACGGCCGTTAGCTCACCCTCTCCCGCGCTCGGGAGAGGGTGATGTAGCGGCCGTGCTCAGCCTCACGAGAGCGGAATGAGCCCTCGTGCATGGAACGCGCGCGCACCGGTAGCTGTGACAGCGCTGTAAAGCGCGTCCTATGGTAAAGATATAAACAACCGCTTAGAGTACCGTTGGTTGAGACTAGCTGAGACGCCAGAAAGTCTGGTCGGTACCATTTTGAGTGTTTGTGCGTATGGCGCGTGCTTTGCTCGCCTTCCTAAGTGACACAAACGCACGTGCTGGGCTGCGGAGATCGTGCGCAGGGCTGTGAAAGTGTCAACAAATTTAGAATCGCCTCAAGAGTGGGCTGGCGTATCTAGAGTGTGCCGGCCACCTGACGAACGCGCATAACTCCGCACCGTTTGATGCTATTCGCATTAACGTAGATAATCATTCCCAAAGGATGGGTTCTGCTGATTTTGTTTTTGTTTTTAAGCCAGGTTGATTTGGTTCTTACCTAACTATCTTTTCTAAAACAAAAAGTACACGTTAAGTGTATATTTTTACGTTTTTCTAATATTTTTTATTTTTTGATCATTACGCTCATGACTTGTGTTCTGCGTTTCCCGCTTGGCACTACAAGCGGGAAACGCCAGCGTGCCGCAAGCGTGCGTTGCGAACACCCTATTCTATAAGCCGGCGGCGGCAACCCTGTTGCGTTTGGGTCCCCCAATCTTCTTAGGCACCTAAACATTGGAGCCCCTATTCTTAAAACCCTCTAATGTCGTTTAGCGGTGGCAAGTTGGGTTTGGGTGGATACTTGAAGCCGTTGCTCCGGACAGGCGCGGATCTCATCTCGCTTGAGTTTCGACTTGCATACTGAGCAAAGCAAAGCGACGAAGCTTGGGACGTTTTCACCGGGAATTCCCGAGCAAGCATTTCGTAGAATCTGAACGTGCCGTCGATACTTCCGACTTGAAACCAGAGTCGGACATAGACCTACACGAAACGTCTAACTTATTGTTTTTATGTGCTTCTTGAAGTATTTGCCGGCGCTCGTCGAATCAAAGACCTCACCGAGGGTCACGTGCTTGTCGGGTCTTGTGATGTCACCGGTTGCTGAAGCAGCTCGTTAAGCCGCACGCCGAGCTTGCTGAGCTTGGCGTCTTTGCTCGCATCGAAACTCTTTCGGTTTCTCGTCGTCTCTCAAGTCGCTGCTGCTCTCGCTCTTTGGTCGCTGAAGCAGATCGCTGTGTCGCGCGTCTCGCCCTAGCAGCCATACGGCTACGTTCACGGCTTTCTTCACCGGAGAGTTTGGAGTGAACCATCTGTGCGCGTTACTCCATCCGACGCAGCTGCGTTTTTCGACGAGTAATCTAATCGCTTACGCAGGAGGGGGCTTAGCAAATCAGCGTCGGCGGTCGCTGCGCATCTGGTAGCTTTCCTCCTCTCCATCCCATTGACCAATCAGCGGTTAGATTCGCGGTTAGCTTTTTGTGGATTCACTTAATGTGAAAACCTAGGCTAACAACGTTTCGCGTTAAAAGTACACGTGACTGCTTTTGGTACTTGTAGCACGTGGTTCGCGCTTACATCTTCGTCTGAAACAGGCACGTAGCCAGAGGGGAGGCCCATGGGGCCCGCCCCCCCCCCCCCGAAATCTTCCACTTTGCTGGGGCCTCCTTTCCACCCTCCCCCTCATACAGCATTTTGTCATGGGCGCCCCCCCCCCCCCCCCCGAAACAAGATCCTGGCTACGTGCCTGGTCTGAAACATACCTAAATCTGCGGATCATTAACATACCTATAACTGGCTGCAGATCCTCGGATCCTTTAAAAATAACTAGAAATACTAAATAAGCTATACTTCAGAGTCACGACTCTGAAGATAATGCGCAATTTTCCAGTAACGAGCGCCGTCTAGTGGTTTTTCTGAAAACTACAAACTGAGGGCACCTCAAAATAGAAAACAACCACTCCTGTTGAGCGTTGTGGCTGTTAACCTTTGTAAGTCTTTTTTTCCCCGTTTTTGTTGCTGATTCCGAAACGCAGTCTGAGTTGTGACATTAAGCAATGCAGGCGTGACATTTTGCATTGCTTAATGTCACAACTCAGACTGCGTTTTTTGGTCTAAACATATGTTTCGGCATCGTCATTCGCTGAGCTGCCTCCGTAAGTTCCGGTGATTGGCTCTCCGAGTGTTGTGCGGGAAAGTAGACGCACGGGCTTTTTTTAGGAATGTGGTGTTCCTCAAAATCCGAACGAGAAAAGCTATAACTCTGCTCGTGCTTCTCCTGGTCACCGAAAATGCTGGACGATATAGACAGAAACAAGTCAGCCGCGCAGCCCCGGAAAACTGCAGAAAAACAGTATGAACACGATCACAACACAACTTAAACTAATGCTGGCTGCTTAACTGCTACTTGTACCACGGCGTGACTGCCCTCCGGTAATGGCGGCAGCATACTTGGAGCGAGTTCATTGGGGAACGTAGTGGCAATACTCTGAGCGTAATGTATTCAGTGACTCTTACGATAACTAATGTCGCTCGTGGAGGGTGCACGCTCTTGTCGTTGTACTTCTTCATTACTCTATTCCAATAGCGTCACCAACAAATAGGAACGGTTCTCAAAATTATAGATTTCATGCTCTTACAGTAATAACTACTCAAATTCTGCAATATCTGTTTCCGCGTTGATAATTGAAGTTCGAAAATAGTTAGGAACGCGTTGTTAAGTCCTTGTAAGACGCGTATTAAAAAAGAAATCTATTTGCACAGTGTGTGTTTTATTGTGTATTCTAAAATTATTTATAATATGGCGAAGAAACTCTCAACGCACGAAGAAAGACTAATATTTTGAGAGCTATCCTTAGAGTCGCAGATCCATCGTTGTCGTAAGCTTATTTTTTCCCGTTGATCAATTAAGGGAAAAAATAAATAGAAACACGAGAAGCGGGAATGAACACATAATACAAAATACCGCAGTTCGAGGTATAATACCCGCTGTAACCGCCGTGGGAAAGAAAATGAACGAACGGATCATTATATCACGCACTTACGCACAAAAAGAAGGAAAGGAAAGGAAAAAAAAAGACGAGAAAGAAAAACGAGAGGGCAGTGGTGCTCCGTTGAGACGGCTTTACGAGCTGATGCCGTTGCACCTTGTAATTGGCTCGTTAGAAGGGATCACATTTGTTACCACATCGACTTCCGTTTTATTTCTTTAGTTTAAGCCGTTTTTATTAATCTAGGCGCTCGCTATATGGTGTTGAGCAAAGTGGCTATAAAAACAAGGGGTGCGTCAAAGGGTCGAGAGTATCTGCATCTTACACAAATTGCGGCATGTCGATAAAGTGAGTTGCGATAACGTCCGCCTATCTCAATCCTTCCTCAGTTAATGGATGGCGTTTCCCTTTCCAAGTATCTAATGTGAGAGAAGGAAGCGCTACGTTTTGAGTGGAAACGTTTGCTAAACGCGGTTTGTTTTATGGAACGGATATCGTGATGATAAGGTCGTGAGTGTATCACTGCGTTAGTGGATTCGGTGAAATGCAATGAGGGAACATAACCACGATCGATGCACACATGTCGAAAGACATATGCGCGTTTGAGAGAGAACACTATAATCTCAAAATTAATGATAAGGTAATTACTTAGATACGTGAGTTTTGGCATGATAGAAATAAATCAGTAATTGAAAATGACATCACTTCACCACCTATACATGCCAAATCTGGTGTCCCTCAGGGATCCGTTATTCGACCACTTTCGTTTTAATTTATATAAATGACCTCGATCCCCAAATTTCTTCAAAAGTTCGCCTATTTGCAGACGACTGTGTGGTATACCGTCAAATAGCTAGTCAAAGTGACTGCCTAACTCTTTCAAGTAATTTGGAGATCATACTTTCATGGTTTGACACGTGGAAAATGCACAAAAATATACATAAAACGAAAGCAATTACATTTACCAATCGTCGCTCATCTTTTCAACACGACTACGAAGTTATAGAATCAAAATTAAGAAAAGTATCCACATGTAAATATTTAGGAGTCCATTTAACTTCCAACCACTCCTGGAACACTTATTTAGATTATATCTTTAGGAAGGCAAACCAGTCACTTGGTTTCTTAAGAAGGCATTTATATAAGACAACAGTAGAAACCAAACTACTTGCATACTCTACCCTAATCAAGCCAAAGTTGAAATATGCAGCTATCATTTGGAACCCGCATCAAAAAGATTCAATTAATAATCTAGAATCACTGCAAAACAGGGCCACCAGGTTTATACTAAATACGTATTCACCTATGAGCGTCACTCAACTTAAGAATTCACTTAGTTTATTGACTCTCCACCAGCGAAGATACCTCGCAAGGTTTCCCCATTTTCATAAACTCTATCATAGTTCCTCAGATTTTCATCAAAACAACATTCTTCCACCGGCTAAAATTTCCCCTCGTCATGATCATTGTTACAAAGTTCATATTCCATTTGCGAGAACTAATCTGTTCAAGTATTCCCCGTTCGTACAAGCGGCGACCGAATGGAATGAGTTGGGAAGCGAAATTGTGATGGTAACAACATAAATGTATCATGATACATTTATGTTGTTATTGCGTGAATATTTAGGGTGAATGAATCATATCTTGCTCTGTATGTTTTACTCACTCCCTGACAGTCTATTGCTTCGTTGTTGTTTCTAGCAGGTCGACTGCCTCCAATGACGTGAGCGCGCGTGTGGCTGTATGTTATTCAATGTCTTCCCTTCACGGTTCTGTTTAGCGTGACACGATGTTTTCTATTTTTAGTTTTTCTTGTGAAATCTTGTATGATTATGTAAACGTTTATATGACACCCCCTATATGCAGTGCCCTTTTGGAGCCTTTATAGGTATGTAAATAAATAAATAACTGCTGGGACTCCCAATTGGCCTGGCATTTTCCTACTGATATGCATAAAATGCGCCACTCTTCACCACCATCATTCTTTATTAAGTTTTCTAAGTACCTTACGTAAAGGCAGCACGCAATGGGAAGCTAGAATATACAACTTCTAAAATAAAATGAGGAATGGTGAAACGAAAACTAAGTTAGTCGTAAGCACTCCTTTGAAACAAACAAGGAAAACGTAATAAAACCTTCCTATATCAACGTTGTATCGGGTGACCATCAATACTGGTGGCAATGCCAGATATATGTTTGCCTTTGGAAGGTGGTAGCTAAGCTGCTCCGTTCAGAAAAAGACACACAGATAGTTAAACATAAGCAAATTGTTTGTTTTTTATTACGATATTGGTATAGGTGAGCCGTTGTGATGTGACTGCAAGCACACTCAGGCACGAAAATGCCTTTCGTGGCATGAAATGTAAGCTGAGGCTTCTACATGTAGTCCGGCGTTATGTACATACCACTGGTCATAAATAAGCCCGCATCATTAATCTTGTTAAACATTCCAGCGCGGGAAATGACAAAAAAAAAGAAATTGTCAGGCTAAGCAATGCGTTTTCGAAGCAACTTTTTTTTACGCCAATAATCTTTACTTAAGATGTAGAGAAAATATTCGTATTACTTTTAGCGAGCCCATAACTACAAGCGTTGCACTAGGCGTAAGACTGGACAGAACTTTGGAGTCTTAGCTTGCCCAACGAGAAACGAGAAAGTAACTGGAGAAAAAAAAGTACATCGGCGAAACTGGAGCTGTTTGAAAACGTATAAAAACAAGCTATAGAGCCGCTGCATTTGTGTTCCATGACTGTGTGCTTGCGAAAACAAGCTGCCCCCCTGCTCTTTCTGGCCCGCATCAACTCCTATATATTCGCCGGCATGCCCGCACACCGCGTGCAGCCTGTTGATATTCGAACGGCGAGCAAACGCGCCGTGCTGGAAACAAAACAAGGCGGTGAAGTTGGGAGAAAATGTACGAGTCGTCCCGACCCGGTGGAAGGAAAACGTCGCTGACCCAAGTCACGCGCATTAGGACCGGGGCCCTTTGCTCGGCGGCTTGAGATGCCGACAGTGGGCTCGCCGCGCGATGATGGCGTTCCGGCTGGGGCCCATGCGGGGGCTCCGCACAAACATCGGGCGCAATTGCGGATCACGCGCCCGGCTTTCTACGGGTGTCTTTTTCACCGCCTTGGCTTGCGGTTGGTCGCTCTGCCGCCTTGCTCCTCCACCCTCTTCTGATACTCCGCTATTTCTTGGTTTTCTTTCGTTTTTGTCCTCGTCGGTGGTTATTAATACGAAGGCTATTATTATTACTTGAGTACGTGCTCCTTTGACGTTTTCGGTTTACTTTTTTTCGCTGTTTTTGTGGTTTCTTCTTTTCTTCTCTAACATCTTAAAACAACAAACTTTTGTTTTTACGTGAAACGCGTATAGGCTACGTTTTTAAATGGAGTGAAGCCTCAAAAAGCGTAAACGCGAATTTAATTTAGCGGGGAAAATGACGTCAAATGGCTTTAGGTCATGCGACTTATATGCAAATTCAGTTTCCCTGCTACATTTAGCGGAACATTTGACGCCACGTGACATGGTCACGTGATCTATACGAAAATTCAGCTTCCCCGCTAGATTTAGCGGGAAATTTGACGTCACGTGACGTCAACCCCAATTCAGTTGCCCCGCTAAATTTAACGGGAAAAATGGCGTCACATGACTTCGTGTCATGTGACCTTTCACAAATTTAGTTTCCACGCTAGATTAAGCGGTAAAATTGACGTCACGTGACCTCAGCACCAATCGAGTTTCCCCGCTAAATTTCGCGGGAACTCTAACGAACACTAACGCCACTGAACACACGGTTTAGCTCTACTGATTTAGCACCACTAGCGCTAAATTAAGGACGTTTCACGTAACAACACAATTGCAGGGCAATTTGCGGCACATTTTTTTTACTTCGAGAAAACTGCGTCAGAGGCGCAAACTGTGAAAGCTTACCGGTGAGAGCCCGCGGTATTTTATTCTTATGTACAAAAATCCTTGGTTGCTGAAACGGATAAAGGGCGAAGGTTTTGAGAGAAGAACCGGAAGCTATTGTTTGCAGAAGCGAACTGACCTCTAGAGTTGGCCATTGTGCGATGGCCTGGTTCCCGACCAAAAGAGTCGCTGCGGTAGACCTTCTACGATTTGCCCTGCACTTACTATGGCGTCTTGAGTAAAATATACCCTGCTTTCATGGACGGAAATAAGGGCAATGCCAGAGTGTCAAGTTTGACGATGCTACGGTTTAGCATGCTGTAACTACGAGCTCCCATCGTGCTCTTTGCGCGCACAATCGAACTTGCCGTTCGCAACTGATGACAAGTAGTCACAACCACGCTCGGGACGTTACGATGAGGGAAATAGTGGTCGTGACGCCATGGATAGGAAGCACAAAATGGCCGAAACATCTCGGCTGATTGTCACTTTTGTTTCCATTTTGTTCCACTCGCTTCATATAACCACCCTAGTGACGCGAGAGGTTAAATATTACCTTTCTGGGCACCACAATGTTTAAGTCATCTACGCAGGCTTTGGTGACGTGCAACTGACAAATGGAAAGCTCACGTGCCTACACTATTCACTAGGGCACTCACGAACGAATGCTGTTGGTGTGAACAAGCGTGCATCCGTGTCAGAAACTTGCAAAAATTGTCGTGCTTGCAAGTGTGCGTCCATTCGTGTTTGGCACGTCTCGACCTTTTCAGCATTCTTACTTGCGCTGCGGTTAGTTTTGCTTCACTGATGCGAATTCGACATTGTTTCCCACTACTACTTTCATTCATTTAACGTCGTTTTAGGGCCTTCGCAAAGAAGTCTTCCTCTCTCTTGATCAAATGAAAAAAGGCAAAGAACTAAGTCTTTCTCCACTCCCTAATTTTGTTCTCTCCGCTTCCTTTCCCGATTTCAATCCCTCTCCTCAAATTTGTCTTTTTCCCTTTATCTTTTTTTTAATTTTTCCATACAAGTTTTTTTTTTATGCTGAATGCATTTTGCTTTAAATCGCTTCCAATTAGGCGTGATCATTTGTATTGGTCGGGCGCCTCGTTTCTGAGAAAATCCGGCGCAATCAAAGACTCCCAAAGGGTACGGCTCTTATGCATTCCTTCGTTCGGCTTAATAGGAAGTCGGTAGAAAACTGTCGCCAATTTGAGCCGTTACTGCGCCAGACTATTAGGTCGACTTTGTCTGAATAGTTTCTCTTTCCTTCAGTTTTTTTTTCTCGTCTTATTGCCACACTTAAATTATGATTTGACAACCAGCTATAAAGAAGAAACCCGTAAGCTTATTTTGTTTGACTTCGTCTGAACAGGACGTCAACATGGGTCTCTCCAAGAAACGTCGTAATTGACGTTTTCTTTACGAAACCTCAAACTATTAATCCGCATGAACGTACTCAGGAGATTGTAAAGACTATCAGTGAGGGTCTGGGTGTCCTTGAAGCGTTTTGTAATATTCGTTGTAACTTTTGCTTTCGAGAATCGACGTCACAATCTTGGGCGCCAATCTCACCCGTTTCGCTCTAGGCCAGACACTCCAACTAAGTTTAACGTAGCGACAGCCTTCGGGCGCGCTAGTTCGGAAAATGCTCACCCTCAAGTTTTTGGATCATGTAAACCAGACGGGTTCACTCCAGCATGGGTAGATTGGCTAGGCTTAGCCCTTTAATTGGGTGGCGTCTTGCACTAGCTGTTCTTATTTTTAATTTCGACTGTTAACCGCTATTTAATATACAAAATATTGCGTTTAAGCCTTTTAATAGTAGTTCTTATACAAATTACAATCCGTAGGAACGAAGCGCTTCTGTGCAACCGGGTACATGCACGTTCCCGCCCACCAATCGACAGGAAAAAAGGAAAAAAAAACATGCATCCTTTCCTCGAAATATGCCGCCTGTCAAATAACCGCTACTTGGTTATCTCCGCCCTCCAAGCGTCCCCCCCCCCCCCCTTGTTGTTTCTCGCTTTCCCTAATCCCAAGTGCCTTCACTAAATCGGTCATGTCTTCGGCAACTGCAGTGTGAAGCCCTCCCAAGAGAGTGCGCCATCTGGCCTCCTTTATGGCGCTCATCACAGTTTGGGAGTGGGCCCTCCGCTTAGTAGGGCGCAAGTCCAGCACACTAGTCGGTATATTAGGCGCCGTAGCGCTGTGTGTACATTTGTAATTAGTCGTACTCATTCTTGCATTTTTCACTGTTTTTTTTTATCGTTTATTACCTAAATGCCCGAGAGAATGTATAATTTAATGATGAGACCCTCTCTAAGGTTGAATTCATTTGCTTCCCACGTTTCTCACAAGTCACTGTTTTCCCAGACTTGCGAAAGGGTTCGTGGCCGGTAACAAACCCACAGATCCCTCCCGCGCCGCTCTCTTTATTAATTTCATTAAAAGAAAAAAGTAAAAGAAAAACACTCAGCTGCAATGTTGCAAGGACAGACGGCGGTGTCGAGTTTTTTCGCTTTTGTTTTTCTTTGTTTTTTTAAGGTGTTCTTGCTGCCCTTATACACAGAGCTCCCCCCCCCCCCCCCCCCTGTTCCCCGGTCGCGGCTACCTAGGGCTCCTAAAAATTCAATTAATTCCGTGTCAGTTGCCATCCCTGTGTACCACAATGAAGTCTACGATGGATGAAAATACCAAAAAGGAAACTGCTACGAAACTGGGAAGTTTGGAGTAAGGGAAGAAAATCTCCCCTTTAATTAAGGAAACTTGACGGCTGGAAAACAGCCGCGATAATAGGGGCTCATAACGTCCGGGCTTGACAACAAATTTTACAGCTAACCAAAGGGACAGCGGAAAGCTTGGAGGAAGGCGAACAAGAGAACAAGAATGTGTTGGCGGCGACACCGCTGGTAATCTCACCCTCGTGGCGAACCCCGACGTTAATTTAAAATCGGGGAGGGGGCTCCGAACAGGCGTCTTGGTCCTGTCCCGACTAGTCGTCATTTGGAGGATGGTTACTCCTGCGATGGAAGGACTGGACAATTAAAACTCGAGACTGGAGGTGCAATAAAGCGACGCCATTCTTGACTTTGAATGCGCACCGTGAGCAAGTTGAAATTGGCGCAGTCATTGTCGGAAACTATGGTTCGGCGTAATTGTTCTTGTGCTTTTTCGGCGCTCTCGTAAAACTTTTCGGTCGCACAAAAATAAACAAAGATATTTTAATAATATATTTTAGGCCCAAAAATTATGCGTGATCGTTTTCATGCTTACTGTTTGTTTTTTTATTTGTCTGTAAAACATGCGACAAACTAAAGCGGAACTAAAGTTTAAATAGTTAATATATGTTTGCCGCTCTCAAATGAAGCCATTACATGTACTGCATAGCGCAGCGGATTATGTGTTTGGCATTATAAATCTTGTTTACCATTATTCTGGGTTTAATAGTATTAGCCTTCACAATTTTCGATAAGTGTGTTTCTTGGGTGTATCGAAAGCCAGCAAGTGTTTCCGGAAACGGCAGATGATACCAAAATTTAGCATGGAACGAACTTTAAAAATAGAAAAGAAAAACAAACTCGATTGAATTTTCTTTAACGGAAGCTTAAAAAAAGAAAACTAAATTAAAGAATATTGTAAACATCGATCAATAATTCTGAAGTTTTCGAAATATAGTTAGCGGCAACCAACGAAAATGCTTTTTAACGCTTAATATTTCTTTTAAAGTTATCTGTGCATGTTGGCATCGATCACACTAACATTACTGCGGCCTCCAGCTTGAAAGTTGCGGGCGTGCTTTTGATCACAGAGCCCCAACTTCTTCACTTCACGTATAGTATAAAGGAACCCGCATAACCTTTTTGCGTTATTGAACCCAAGCTTTGATCGCTGCGTGTGTCTTAGGAGATGAGTTTAAATGCCCGCGGGGCTTTTAACAAGTTCACGTTCCTTCTTCCTTAAAACGCTAAACTTTTCTGCCCTCGAGTAACCATCGCATGCGTAAACAAATGTTTCCTTGCAGAAACTAGGCCTAGTGGGAGCAACTTGCATCCTTTCTCCATCCGGCTCGCCAACATTAATCGAATTGTAGGAAACGGAACCGACTGCCCTAATACAAAACCGGATGCGAAAACGGAAGCGGAAACAAATTTAGTTTCAAGGGATAAAAACTAAAATATTAACGAAACTGGTTTTCTAGTCGAAACAGAAAAAAAATGTATTGAAAGTTATATTCCCTCATTCCTGGTGTAAATGTTTATATACTCCAATATCGCCAAACTGAAAAAGAATATTCAATTCAATTTGTCTAGGTTTGTTGGCTAAGGATGTTCAGCAAATCAAATAAGACGCTATGCCATCGCCTTTTTTTTTTGCATGTTAAGTGAAAAACTATTACGATAGTCGTTACCGACATTGTGTCCGCCATTCTCAAAGACTGGACACTCAAGCGTAACAAAGCAAGCAAACGCAAGTCACAAGCACAAATTCGTAATTCTAGAAATGCATCGCGATAGAGCTACTGTGGTCACGTTTCAAATGCTCTCACACAAGAGTGGTATTTGATTTCCTGGGTAGACTGTTCTCTTCCCGCGTTCTAGTATAAGCTCCTTATTTCGTGGTGTACGCGGTTGCTGCCAATACATGTGCTGCTTTAGTTTTCCTTTATTGGTTATACTTAATTATTAAGTTAGCCACTCTACCGCCGACCGTTGCGTTACTTCATGTATAAGTATACGCCACCTTGATCTGGAGCGATGCATGCGTATAGTCGCGAACAATGCAAGTCTAATTTTCTTGTCGGTAAATATATGGTTTATATTTTGTGAAGTCAGTTTACCGGGGTTGAATTACTTAACTTAAGGCAGAACAAAGTGCGGGAGAGGGAATCGCGGAATCTAGACTTATCGTCGAGGTTGAGAAATGAAAATACTAGGAATCGAAGAACTCTAGCTGGTATCAGATTGCGCGGACCTCCGCAGACAAAGATGACGTGGAACCAGTTCAACCATTCCCATCGATCGAGCAACTTGAGTCCATGTTCCGGAATTTTCGCGAAGCTGGGCGGCTGTTGCACGCCAGTGACAATGCGAAAATCGATGCGAAACTGGAGATGAAACGAATTAACGAAAGCCCCCCCCCCCCCCCCGGACCGGCGCTGATGCACGCACTGGCGGAGTACAGATTTGGGGAGTATTTGATGACGTTCCCTAAAATTTGGTTCATGTTCCCATTGTCCCATAGAGCTGGAACTGCTCCGCGTTATCAGTTTACAACGGGATACTCGCGGAAGGGTGGCGACATTCTTCGCCTGCCTGCCGCAATTCCACGCCTTCCGAAATATCGTATTTCCTGAACAAAGTATTGCGATTTGAGGAACGGCAGTAGTGGCAAAAGAATAGGCGGGAGATCTGTCAACAAAAGGAAGCTGAATGACTTTCAGCAGATAACAATGAACGAGAACACGCTTAACGATGACTTAATAAAGCAGAAAAAGACATGTTGTTTCGCATGAATCACGGTTTAATAGCCGAATAAAAAAAATGAAAGACGGTGCCGTTACTAAAAAAATAGTTTTTATGAAGTGGCTTATTGAGAACATCAACGAATTAAGTGCCAAATAATACAGGCTCACGAGATTTGTCTGTCATGCAAAATAAAACTAAAACACATTATACCTAAAATAATTAAGTGCGGAGTTAGTATCCGAGTACTTCATAAAATTTACACGATCTTTGACGGAGAAGAACCAGCTAGGCATACCTGCCTCCACAGAAGCCATCAACACCTATTTTGTTTGTGCAATATGTAACACATTTTAAAAGTGCGTTGTGCCAAGCTTACAGAATTATACACTACGACGCAATGTTAGTGGTAGCAGATATTCAGGACCACCTAAATATGCAGGGAACAAAGACGTTCCAAATGTACAACTACAATTCCTCGTAGGATTAATATCTTCAAAATAAATTGGCCATGCTAAATAAAAAATAAAGAAAAGTTAGGAAACCTTAGGCCTTTCGTTTTCGACTGCAGAGCTCGCTGAGCTGGCAACGACGAGAGAGCGGCTGGCGCTTTGTGGTGTCAGAAGTCGGGCAACACGACAGGCCCGTCGTCTCGGGGAACACGAGCGGCAAACACAAACCCCACCCTCGCTCCCTTAACAAAGAAGAGCGCGGCGATTCGAGTTGATGCGACCGCTTCCTAAAATAGGACTCCAGGAAGCGGAACCGACCGTACAAAAGGAGAATCTTCCTTCGCCGCCTTTCTGTTCTAATGATGTTGCGAGTCGAACCGACCGAGACTCTCCTGAAAGTGGCGCACCACTGCCATTGTCTCCAAGATAACTCGGAAAATTTTTGGGCGCTCCTTCTGATGTCGGAACATTGTCTCGCTGTAGAGGCTTTGCGAAGGTGTTACGCGCGCTAAACAAAGCTAGGATGCGTCAGTTTGATCAGTCCGGTAGTTTAGTACATTTAAAAGCTTTTCCCCGTTGATGTCTGGCTACATCAGCTTTGTATTACTGCCATAATATATTGAGGTGGGAGATTCAAAGTAAGCCGCTACACTTAAGTGACAACGAACACTAGTTGAGGTAGTCGGCTTAGAAATTAAGGCACGCTTAAATTGTAGATTTATTGAAATTATAATAACGTTAACTTGGCGCAAGCTATTTATCTAAACGGTGCATGCAATGTTTGTTTGTTTTTTATAAGAGACACTAGGGTGTTTCAGAAAATTGTTTTCGAATGTCCGATACCGCTCCAGGGGTCTGATGTTGATTAAGAAAAGAGCGAGAGCATTCTTGACTGCTGATTGGAAGAAGCGTCGCAGCTTTCTGCTGGGCGTGGTTAATCGCCCAATGAGAAAGTTTGAACTCGATCACGAGTTAACGATCCGGCAGTATTTTTGTGAGAACGTCTCACCAGCACACGAATGGCAAGAGAGGTCTCGCTGTCCCTGCTGTGCTTATACTAAGTGCTCCTTCATCCACCTGTCGATGTCAGCTTGCGCGCGGCAGCAAAACTACTTGACATATGCAAAGGAAACACGAGTTGTTGATTGCTTCCAACGTGAAATAGCAAATGATCACAATTTCAGCTGTCGTCCGATCTCACTTCTCCGCTGTACTTTGTTTGTAGCAGGCGATCCACTTTTTTTTCGATTTATTAGCGGGCGGCGTGCGGTATTTTCTTGTTTTGTTTTCGTCTGCATGTGATGCATTGTAGCAGATAAACCCCGCTCTTCACTCGCATTAGCAGATGAAGCGTCTGCGAACAGAGTCTTCGCTCTCTCCTTGAGAGGCAAATTAGATTTCGTTCTCGCGTCGACCGAAATTGAACCCCAGGCGCGCGCTTCAAAAAATGCTTGGTGGTGGCACCTCAAGCTTTTGTAACCAATGTCGTTGTATGAAAATACGATCCCCTACACTTCCCCGATCTGTTTTCAGGCGACTGTGATGACGCAGTCGAGCGACTGTCATTGAAGTTGTACGATAGCAGAAAGTTCGAGCTTGGCACTTATGCCATGTGGATTTGACAAACTGATGCCCGATATCATTTTTCTTTCTTCGTAATTTGACTGTGTCGCCACGGCAGCTTTCATTCCGCTTTTATTGTTCGGGGACGTCGCCACCGTTAGTTCACTGATTGAGCTTTGTTTCGATGGTTTCTGACGTTGTAAGGCTCGTCTCGGACGCATGATTGCATAACGTTCCAGGCGTGCACAACTCAAAAATTACGCGGGCCAAAAAACGTTTTAATGGTAATTGCGCCAGCTTTCAATATCAGGCAGACAGGTTTTTAATATCTGGCATCATCGCACTGGTTTCCGTTTTGAGCGAATCTCGCAGTGTCATGTCCGCGGGCCGCACAGAAAATGCCCGCGGACCGCATGTTGTGCACCTCTGGATGCCATAAACAGTGTTGGCAGCAAATCATCAACAAATACTCACAGTCAACTATAAATTCAAAATGCGCTTTATTGTCCCCTTGAAACAAACTACATGAAAAGGGCATCGCAACACGAGACGAAGTAGTTCAAACGAGTAAAGACGAAATGCCCCGACGACATGTTTTTTTTTCTTTGTTGTAAGCTTTTGTCAGGTATTAACGGTTATCGATTCGTTCACTTTGAAAGCCGTGTCCTACAGAGGTTCTAGAGGATGGATTGTCATTCTAAAAAATACTGAAAGGTGGGTCCGGCTTAAAATGTTGAACTGAGTTGTCTTTGTTTAATTCATAAAAATTTAAGAAAAATCTAATGTTGGGTCCTTAGGAGCTCAACAATAGATTGGGAAACGCCACAAGCGACACCCCTCCCGGAAACGTTAACGCTGACCTCTTTACTTTTCTGTTTTGGCTCTTTTCCTGGCTTTGTCTTTTCCTTCCTATATTTTTTGCTTCCACTTTTTGGCTTCGTTACGAGGTTAGTGTTAGGGTTTCCCAAGGGGCACGTGTGGGGCGTTTCCCAAGGGGCATTCTAAAGCATTCCCTAACGATCCACCAATTGATCTTCCTTTAATCTTTTCACCCCTTTTCTGTACTCTGCTAGTGCGAGTACGTCCACGCCCTTGGATACAGTCATCCATATTACTCGTGGAAAGAACCACATTCATACAACTGGTGGAAGGAACCGCATCCATGTCACTCGTGGAAAAAACCATATTCATACCACTCGTGGAAGGAACCGCATCCATATCACTCGTGGAGGGAACCGCATCCATTGTTTTAACTACACACACACTTCACAGCCCGCGCACCGCTACTACGGAAACCCAGGTCGAAGAACATCCGGCGACGGCAGAGCGGCAATTGAGCACGCCCGCATTCCACGGCGCCGCGGCGCCTCCTCCTCTCTGGCTACGCACCAGATGTGCGACGCTCCTTTAACGAAAACGAAAGCGGTCGTTTTGACGAGAATCCGGTGGTGTCTGTCAGTTTGTCAGCGCCGGGAGAGAGGGAGAGGGAAAGGTAGAGGGTGATGCGCATGACGCCAGCGCTTCGGACCAGGGGCGTCCAACGCCTCACCCTTCTCTCCCTCTCCCCTCTCCCCGGCGCTGACAAACTGATAGACGCCGCTGGGTTTTCATCAAAACGAGCGTTCTAATGCTGACGCGCTAAACACAATATAGAAAAAGGAGCGGAACAATCGGTTTATCCGCTCGCGCATTTTTATCGACGCTCTGTGCTTGCCGTGTCCCGCTTCACTGATTGTCTGCGCTTGGCTGAATTAGATCAGAGTTGCCCGTATTCGGAAGAACGTGTTGCAAGTGCAGGTCGCACGTGGTCTAACGTGTCGGGACTAGAACATCTGGTTTCCACAAACACACTACGATCGATAATTATTATGACAATAGGATAAGTAAGATTAGTTTCTGGGAGAGAGTGTAGTATGTGACGGCCTTCTGTTCTTTCTTAAACACCGTTTTTCTTCATTTTCTTTTTTAATACCCCTTCCCAAAGCTTAAACTGTTCTCTTTATTTCTCGTTGCAGCGCTGGCAGTCACACTCCTGACGATCACAAGCAGTATGGTTGCAGGTAAGCTTACTTCATTTTCACGTATAACAGCATATCGCAGGGCTTACACTTTAAAAGAAGTCGAAACGGAATAAGCTGCTGATCTTACTCCCTTTTGGCTCTTTTTCCGAGTTGCTTGTCTTACACTCCATTATATCATTGCCTAGAATTTTAAACTCCCATGCTTGTTCCTCTTGTACTGGCGAGTTCCTTGCCTAATAACCATTGTGTGATTGATGCTCTCGCGGGCAAACGCCGTTTTGCTTGTAGCTCAATATCGATAATTGGTGTTTATATTGTATACAATATAGTATTTACAAATTATTATACAATCGGTGTATGGGGGATATTGTCTGCTGCCCAGAATCATTAGCTGTGGCTTTGTGCTTCGATGTACGAACATTTTGCGGAGTTCGGCCTTTCAGCTTTTATTCTCATAGCAAGATCTGATCTTTAAAGGACAACTTCCTTTCGTAATACAATTTTTTAGGGTGCAGAACGCGGCTGGAATCAACGCAAAGTAATGTGTCCAAGTTCCAGAAGAGCTCGGGGGACCGCTATGTTTCAACGGGAAACGCCGACTCGATAATATCATGTCATGTGCTAATATTATATTTGTCCTACACTTTTTTTAAAGCTTAGCAAAGTACCTACATTTCTCTCTCAGCTATATACGCTCTTCAGATATAACGAAATCTTGCGAAACTCAAAACGCATGTGGGAGCATTAACGCGGTCTCTGTTAATACGTGGCGGGGCTCCAACAAGAACAGTAAGTGGAGCGCTGTCCGGCTCCGAGTCAGACGCAACTCGCCGTCTCGTCGGTTAACCTCTTGCTCGTCGCTGGGCCGAGGACATCCGAGCCCAGACGCTCGGTGAGATAGTCCTGAATACTAAGGAGATTCCGCTCACGGCGTTCTGTCTCGCCCAAAGGCTTGCTCATTTGCATACGCGTGTTATCGCCGCCATTAACCTTGCGGCTACCTCAAATTAGTTATCATTCCGGCAAAGGAAGGCTCGCCGATTCCTACTGAACATTTTATTCATCTCACGTTGCGGCGCGGACGAGTGAATCTGCAAATTTTGTGTCCAAGTTTTTTGTTGTTGTTGTTTTCACGAGACGGCTGCAATTTATTAATGCTAAATGCACTCCTGGTGCAAACCTTCCCTTTGCGCTAAATCGCCATGACGCAATGCCTCGTTGCTCACAAAATAGAGCATATCTGCTGACGCTTCTTTGTTCTGTTAACGACCCTGTTCTTCCATCTAGTTGTTACAACCAAAATTGTTTTAAAAATAGAGAGACCAAGGGATACTTTTTGCAACCATCAAAAAATAAAACAAACCAAAAAACAATTGTACCAAATTTTTAACGCCTTTCTATCGCCAATCGGCAACACAATCGTGTTCGTCAGCCAGAGGAGATACAGTACGTCCTAGGCGCATTTATTTGTAGTCGTTTGCGAGTCGGTTTTTTGAATGTCGATAAGCTGAGTTTGTCGACTGTCGCGCAGTGATACTCGACCCTAAGGCCGTACGTTTTACTTTTGTGCTGTCTCCGAGAAACGACGAAGTGCCTTTTACTGGTTTCTCTGCGAGCTAATTCGCATACATGAGCTGAGCTTAGTGCCTTCTGCTGTCGTCTGTCATATCAAAGAACCACACGGAGCTCTTTGCAACACTCTCTGGGGTTTCTATATTCCACAGTCTTTATTTGCCTTCCCTATTACTTCGATTTTTGTTTCCGTGATCGTACTCCTCAATCTCACCGATCCGCTGGTAAGGCACCTTGAGTGTGTTAATTCAGAGGTTTTGGGCAAATGACAGTAGTGAAAGCGCTTAACTTCAGACGTTTTACATAAAAAAAGAAGACAAGTGAGTTGGTTGCTGATGATAATTTTCTGAAAAGTTGCGTGCGCTTGTAGGGATAGATAGACCCTCATCCGTTTTGTTTAATCTCCAGTTTTCTTGTTGTATATCTATCCATATTTGAATGCATGTACATATCATTGGTAATAGTAATGTTGTTTTTATCTCTCCCTCACTTTATTTGACTTAAACAAGTACCTTTAGAGCCTTAAACGTCTTAATCGCTTCGTTGTTAATAGTATTCTTAGAGGATTTATTCCTTTAAACGAAGCAGACGAAAAACTCCCACGTCGCACGTCGCACGAAAAACTCAAGTGTCAAGCACGGCGTGCTTGACGTTTGCGCGATTCTCAAGCTCTTGCCAATTCGTGTTCGTAAGACGAGCGGTGTCTTTAGCCAAGAGGGGGGCGACGACTGGACGACGTCTTCGTGTGAATCAGCTTAGCAGTCGGGCGTGTCGAACGAAATAAATCCCAATTGTTTTGATTGGTAAACGATTTCCCTTTCGATGCCAGACCGATTCGCCGGTACCGCGAATGGCAGTTCTGAAGTAGAGGTCCCGCCCCTGTCGTTCGCCGCCATCGCTCAGTCCCCTTCGTTAAGCCGTCCGGCACGCAACTACCGCGATACGACGCCATGCTTAGAATAATGCAGAGAATGCACAGAGTGCTTCCGGTTCTCTGTGCAACTATCTTTTTTTTTATCGACGTATTTGCAGTTTTTGAGAAGTCACAAAAAATGAGTGTCATGATTTTTTTAATATTTAATATTGCGTGCGTGCTTTCGGTGACACACGACCTTGATTATATTTGATGTGTGTCTAAACTATATGAACAGCACGTGACCAAAGAGAAGAGAGTGAGCGCGACTCAAACCGGCGAGTTCTCGATCGGCGGTTTTCGGGTGGAAAGAAAGCGAACGTCGAGCCGCAATTTGTGTTCTTTGTAGTTTGGCTTTCACTTTCATATGTCATGTACAAATAAAAGCCTTGACGAGCGTAAATCCCCTTTTAGTGTCCCTTCAAAGATTGTCTTTTTTTGGCAGATTTTTAGGTGTGTTCGACATGACCTAATAGTTCACAGCAATACTTTTTTAAAGCTAAAGGGCATGCACAAAAAAAAAAGATTGCAGATAACGTTAATTAATGACTGAGCTCCTGTTTGCAACAGTATTTTCTTTTTTCTCTTTTTTGTTTCGGCTTGTGACAGAGTGATGCATCATTCATTCTCCTGTGGCTTGGAGGGCTGGCTTCGCCGCACACCTAGCTTGTCGAAGGTGGTGCACCCTTTACAGAGCAAACTTATTACGATTGTCTTGTTGCTTTTTCGTTTTGTATATACTGAAATTTCCGATTCACGCTACAATTGCAGAAGCCAGCGCCTACGCACTAATGGAATAAAAGAGTGAAATGACCGAGGAATGCGACTTAATGCGGTAGTCGGAAATCTGAAGTTCTGTGTATTTTACAGCTCTTCCCGGATTTGAAGCAGACCTACCACCTCGTGTCTTTCGATACTTTACCGCACAAGTCCGAAAACGCAAAACCCTGCGCAGGGATAGTATACGAAAATTGACTCGGAGAACGAGTGCCCGTCGCAGGCTGTTGCACACTCTTTTACAAACAGCGGGCATGAAAACCATCTTGTTTGTTTAGGAGTCGGAATCCTTATTACATATATTTGTCACCGATCCTGATCGTTGCATCGTACTAGTGACTAGAAAATATAAATTCAGGCTGCTCAAATACGCAGATTGCATTCAAAATAGTTGCGCTAAAATCTTCCACTCTTAGAGTTCGGTTGAGCTACCAAGCCTGGTCTCCCTCTTAACCGAGACTCCTCCACTCAATCGGACACCGTGTAGAGCAATGAAACATCATAAATGCTTTATCCCGCAAACACTCAATGATGAACTAATCATAATATCATCATAACGTGATAAGACTAGGCTAATCACTTGATTGCGTTTTTACGACAAGCACCACTACCACCCTACCTCCTGGCGCAATATAGAATTACAACGATGAAACTTAAGTGTTAAAAATAATAGTTTTTTTTTGTTGTTGTTGTTTTACAAGAAGGTTGTGGAAACGGAAGTTCATACAGCTTTGTGCAGTGCGTACCCGGGATAACAGGGCCGTCTGGCGTCATAAAAATTAGAGGTTTATTCGCCATTAAGTTTGTTGTACTTTATAATTTTGCTGTTCACGCTCATCTCCTGACCAGCTCTCTCCGTTATTCACGATCTGCTGCACTGAAGCAGGTACCTCATAACTAAAGTCACGGCGCTTGATACATGCGTAAATAAATACCTGTACATTGTTTGTTTGTTTTTACTCTGCTTTTTTGCACAAAAGCACGAATACAATCGGTACAAAATTGCAGGTATTGCGAGGAACTATAATGTGCTGCTACGGTAGTTAGAAGTTTAAATACTGTTCACTCACTTGAATTTAATAACGACAAAGAAGACCACACAGCTCCCATGGAGGCGATCCTTTTGACGTCTAGCCTCTCCATTTCCCTTCACAACATCACGCGAGCGCAGAGGGGCCTTTAAATAAGCGCCTTATCACGGCGTGAATCGGCGAAAATCGACGAGAATAGGCGTGTACGCATGGTGTACACGCCATCGCGAGCGTCATCTGCGTCACGCATGAGATGTGCATGAGGGAACAGCCTAGCAGACGACGCTGGCGTTAGTGTCTGTCCCTTTGCACATTCGCTTATTCTCGTTCAGTTGGCCGCGCCGCGAAGACGCTGATCTAGCGGCCGATCGGCGATCGCGCGATATTATTAATAAAACGGTAGGCTGTGCATGCCCAATAGAAGTGTGATTTTCGTTACCCTCGTTAAAGTTTTCTCTGCTACTTCCGAGTTTCCTCGTTTTTTAGACACTGACTTCTACTGGAACTCCAAGGTTGTGTTCACCTTTCCGATAAATTTGGTTATCACTTCCAAGCTTATGTTCTTAAATTTCACTCCATAGCTTCATGCGTTATTTACGACGCCTTACACCATTGTAATGCAGAAGTTCCGATTGGTGCAAGGTTCTCACTGGAAAGCTTAGCATTTTGGACGCTCGATGCCGTCAACTTGACTGGAGCCGCGAAAAGCAAGTAGCATGGTAGTCTATTGGATACAATAAGTAAAGGAAACCAAATATCTGAGGTTCTTAAATACCCTACCTATTGGAACTCACGAGAAAGGGTACCTAACTTGTACAGATAACATCGTGTATATAGGAGCAGTTTAGCTGTAGCTATTTTAATGGGCTAACTCAACTCGTGGCTGGTGAGCATCGGGCTTGAGCATCCAAGCATCCAGCTGCAACTACTAAAGTCTTATGTACAAGTTGAGCCTACAACGAGCAACCTGATTCACTGGTGTTTCTCAAATGCCAATATGAATTTTTTTTTTAACGTGAGCGTTTGTGTACAAATTTATTTCTACAAGTTACTCGCTGAAACTAATCGTCCTTGTTTTTTGCGAAACTCAACTCTGTGAGATAGTTAAAAATAGCTTGAACGTAAATTTATTTGATTTTTCTGGTTCGATTTATGTAAAATATAATCTGAGCAAACTAGCTGACTAGTAGAATAAAACGTTGTAACTTTCATATCTTCTGTGAAAATAATTGAGTAAAAGTGAATTTTTGGATAGCTGTTACTTAAACTTCCCCTAGATTTCAGCTGAGTGCAGTAATGTTTACGTCGACAATCCTTAAAAAAGTTCCTCTTACAACTAACCGACAACCTTTTTTTTCTTTTTTTTTTTTACTGCGATAACAGTTAGTGGGACATTTCGCAGGTTTCACGCCGTCGACCGCGCTCCATATCGACGCGGGCCATTTTCGGCACTCACCCAAAAGATTCCACATTGACGTCACGCTGTGACACTGTTGAGTCACTTGACATTCAGACGTCACGTGACAATACGTCGTCACGTGACAACATGACGGAACGTAGAAACATAAACACGAAAATGCTGATAATGGAAACAATAAAAACAAGAGTTTTCGCTAATTATGCCAGAAAGGTTCTCGGGCGATAGAACGCATAAAGCTGGATGGGTGATAAGCCGGCGAAACCACGGGCGTGAAATTAGGTGAAGCTACACGCTCGAAACTTGAGTGCGCGATTTTGAAAGTGTTCTTCAGTGACCACAAGCTGGCGTTAGTTCGTGTCCAATAACATTGCTTAAGAAGTTCAAGCAAGTAAAAGAAACGAGCAACACAGAGCGCTTGTTTTTAGCGCCTTTACCCTCGAAAATATGGATCACCAACTAGCCCAAGTTCATACCCTTCTAAAATTCAGGAAGTCACACCAGCGACAGGGAACGGTTCATGCATAACACGTGCAGTTTCGTTGTTCCCTGGATTTCAAACTGGAGTCCGCGATTTTCGCAGTGTTCTTCAGTTACCACAAGGCAGTCCTGTTTGTGTCCAATACAATTGTTTAACGGGCTCACAAAATGCTCTCATTGGTTCCAAAACGCAATGGAATTTTCGTCCGGTATGTTCCTCGGTTTAATACGCAACGCCTGTGCGGGCCCTATTGTACGCGCTCGCACCTTTTACCGTTCATTCAGTCCATCTGCTCCGAGGCTCCGACGTCACACCTCAGCTATCGTGGTGTTTCACCTGACGGGTTGCCTAAGTGACCTGACTTTTATTTTTTTATTTCACCCAATTTTATGATAAATAACAACATATATGCACAAATTAATTGTATACTACGCGACAGAGTTAGCCCGAAAACGACATTGTCGCTTCTTCACATTTCTCTCAGAGAAGGTACTGGCGATTACGAAATTTTACAGCTTTAATTAGCGTCCCAATAAACAAGCACTTTACGCCGCACTGGCAGATAGTATTTGTTGTTGTTATTTATTATTATTATTATTATTTATTATTATTATTATTATTATTATTATTTATTTTGACTATAAAGAAGGGAACAGAAAAATAACTGTCATCGCTTCTTCGTGGTAATTGTGACGCGCTGCGTAAAAAAAATTATGTGAGAAATATTAGCATTAAAAGCCCCACAAAAACAAACTGACAGTGAAGAGGTTGAAGTCATTTGCGTTAACACTGGGCACACCAGGTCCGATAGGACGCTGCACAGCCAGTGCCGAGTTGCACATTTCCTCCCGAACGGCTCTGGCAGCGGTCGAATTCCTCCGAAGGGACGTCCCCTTTCCGTCATCCACCTACGCATTCCCGAGAAGGCCAAAAACCGACAGCAAAAACCAAAAGCCGAGCAGTCCGTGAAGAAAAGAGGCAGCATATCGCATAGGGCCCTCGGGGGCTAGGCTAAGAGGCCGTAACAAACGACTGGGCCCGATTCGGAGTGCACATTGGCGGTGTTGTCCTCCCGCCGACGAAGTGCGTATACCTCATTACGTATGGACGGCGCGCGCGGGCACCCATTCGTTATCTACGTTGGCCCGCATAACGACGAGCTCTGTCGAACGTCGTGGGGCAGCGCCCGTGCCGACCCTCCGTTATCGAACATGCGCGGTGTCCCCGCATTAACGGCCTGGCAACCGACGGACTCCAGACATTACAGTCCCCTCCTTTCCCCGCTCTTGGCAGTTTTCGTTTTGCCGGGCCCGCCAGAGATGGCCACGACCGCGCTTGCCTTGCCGTTACGGGCTCAGGCGACTGAGGCCCTTTGCTTCTTTGCTGTTCGCGTTCTGGGTACTTCTTTTCCCACGAATATTGCTTCGGTTTCAACTTCAAGTTTAATGTCACGATCCTACCTTATGGGTTTGACCGGAATACTTACAAATGTATTCGCTTATCGGTGAAAGTTTTCGGAGCAATCAAATGTTCGTCTTCGGCCGACACTAGCAGCCTATCTAACCTGTGTTTTTTTGTGTTTTTTTCTCTCCTTTGCATTCGCCTAGTAGGGAATAGTTTCTCATAGTTGCTACGCCGTTACGACAGCAGCTTGGGAAATGGCAGAACCAGAATCGAATGACCAAAAGAGATAGTGGCGTGTGCTGGCTTTCAATAAGTGTTACAACTGTATTTTGTTATCTAACAATAACTTTGACAGGATTTATGCTCCGAAGACATTATCATCTACGATTAAGTAACAAATCGTATTCAAACTCGTCAATTCGTGCATTATATATATATATATATTACGTTGTTGGGATTTTTTTGTGTGTGTGTGTGTGTGTGGTTGGTGAGGCTCCGCGTTGTCGACATAACTGCTACTGCGGGGAGACTACCCTACCATAATGTTCTTACGGGTTATCATCCGTGAACGAAGAGCAAAACAAAACTCGCAAAAGAAGTGGGTCAGCTAACTTCTGGTGTAAAATAATAGTTGCGCAACGTTTCTAGAATTTGTTTTCCAGGAAGATAAAATCCGGTTTCAGTTTTTGTGTTTCTTTTTGACCCACGCGTGGAAAGTCTGCCAAGTCGTAATTAATATAAGAAAATACTTTTTTTTCTGTTTCGTTCCGTTGGTTTAGGAACGTTGAAAATGCAGTAACTAAAGCACAGTTTTTTGGTGCACAAAACAGTCATTCTTTATAAATTTGCAGTTAACACACGAATGTTTCGATAACCCTTACGTAATAATGATTACGTGCGTCTGAGCATTTGCGGGCGTTGCCAATTTTATCGATCTTTGCAAAAATTGAATGCCACTTCTGTTGCTTAACGGAGAATTTGTTTTTTGGCTTGGGTGGGGGATGGGGAGGAGCTGGTTCTGAAAAGTGACGTGACGTTATCGACACATGTAATGTCATGGGTAGATTTAACGTCATCATTTAACGTCATCATTTTCACGCTAAATGTAGCGGCCAAGTTTTCCCGCTGCATTTAGTGGGCAGTGCTTTCGTTGGAGCCTCGTTTAATCCCAAAACTCAACGGAGACGGATTCACCGTTCACCGCATTTTTTTCCAGGGTTTAAGCATTTGTTGTTTGCACTTTTATTACGGCGTTTCGTTTGGTACCATTGTGTATACCAAACATACAGCGCGGACAAAAAAAAATGACAACAATGTTGTTGTTGTTATTGTCGTTGTTGTTGTTGTTGTTGTCGTTGTTGTTTTTCTGGCGAATCCTATGTTCTTTCTGCATCGGGTGCAGCACAGCGCTCCGAGACGAGAAGTGGCCCGTTAAACGAGCGTCTCCGCGTCGGAAGCGACGCTTGTTGGGGAGTCCGTTTGTTGTGTTTTAGGCCTGACTCTCTAATCCGCTGCCCTCGAGCGCGGATTAAAGCAACCGTTGCAATTCGACGTCAGCCTCTGACGGAAGTTCTCCATCGCCGACTTGCCCGGCGAGCTTTCTTTCGCTCTTCGGAAGTGTGACATGGCGAAGCCGGAAGGAAGGAAGGAAGTCAGGAAAAGTCTGGCCATCACTTCCGGCCTTTCATTAAGAAGCCATTATTTCCTCGCAGCTCTTTCTTGTCCGCTGGTTGCTGTGGTTTTTAGTTTTTTTTTCTTTTATATTTGATAACTCGGGTCTCGCAATATTTTTAAAGACTTCCTCGAGCGGTTCGCAGAAATAAAAGATACATTAGTGCCTTTGTACGCGATATTTGCTGACTTATTCTGTCGGATGATTAAGTGGAGAAGGATGTTTTTTTTATGTCAGTGGGAGTGGAAATTTATTCATTGGTAATTCGTTATACCCGAATTGTGTTAATGTTGCTTTTTGGTTGGTGATGTAGTATGGTCTACTTCATAAGTTGCCTTCGATTTGTCACATTATTCATAGCGCCAAGCTCAGTGGCATATAAGGGTGCATTCAAGCGGCAGACTTTCTTTGTGGACAAGCTGCTTCGAAAACCATGATGTCACCGTTTCTCGGGTTTTGAAATCCCCCATGTTCTTACCTAAAACTATGGTGCCCGGAACGCATCTCCGACTGGTGTGTTTACTCCGCCTAGAAAAGTAGTCCCTCGATTTCCGTCTCGTGACGTCATACAAGTGTCGCGCTGTCGCCGACCGCGATCCTGGCGGTGTCCCAGCAGCGATGGTGTATGTGGCAAACGCCTGTTCTGCTGCAGGTCCCTCTCCAGTGCGACAGTCCACGCAAGCTTCGGCAGCCAGGAGTTGAGACGCCGCGACGACAGCGACACTCGCGTTCGCTCGTGCTTTTCGCTAGCGTTTCTAAGACCAACCGCCAGGATCGCGACATCCGACATCATGACATTCCGGCTTCTGTGACGTCGTTTGTTGCCACTTCGAGACCACTTTTGATGTATGGGCGGGATAGAACGCTAAAAACACACCAATTGGAGACGGACTCCAGGCAGCATACTAAAACGGCAGGCAAAAATATCGGGAAAATTTCCGCTCACCTGAGGAATCCTGTGTATCACGTGCGTAAACGTCATAAAATTGGTCCGCACACCAGCTCCTGGAAGCCGGACCATGCTTGTCTAAGTTTTAAATTAGATTTATACGCCGCTTTTTTCTAGTCCACGGACCTGATCCACGGAACCGATTGCGTGAAACTGCTAGTGCAACTGTTTGTTGCATGAGCCTTTTTTTTTATGTGGTCCTTTTTTTTAATTTTTGTGTGTATGGTTCATTCTCTTCTCGTCTTTCAGACACGAACACGCGCGCGCTGTGATGCGGAAAGTTCTCCCTGGGCTCTGATTTCTGCCATTTTTTTTTTCGACAAACTGTATCCAGGTTTGAAATTGCGTGTCGTTGCTGCGGCCCTCGTGTTGAATGATCCAAGTTATGTTCATTATTTCGCGGGTTAAATTAAACGAGAATCACCGCGTAATTTTTCCGGCCCTTCCTTTTCGTCCTTTCCAGTGCCAGACTGACCAGAAGCTAGCTCTACTCAAGTCGAGCGTCACGTGCACTGCGTGACGTTTTTCTTTTAGCTCGGAGCTCCACAACAAATGCTACGGGCACAATATCACAGCCTTGAAAAATGCTGATCTTGCTTCATAGCACGTGCAGCAATCAAAGCAACAAGCTCGCCCCGTTCCATCCACATTAATGATAGGTCTAATGGCGTATTCACACGACGGAGGTTTCTTCCACACAGAGGAGCAAACGTCATCGCGCTTCGAGGTCACGTGGGCTACATCACAGTTGCTTGGTGCGGCTCCGTTCACCCTTAAGCTGAGATCGCAACCAATGCTACAACCACGAGAGCACGAGATCGCAGCTTTGAAATGTTCTTCTGTAGAACGAGCGCTCGCGCTAAAAAAGCCCGTCTCAAAGCCAGGAGCGCGGGCCAGCTGGCGCTTGCAGCTTCGGCTGTAGTCTAAGCATCCGTGATGTGACGCACGTGACCTCGAAACGCGATGAGGTTTGTTCCTCTCTGTGGAAGAAATCTCCCTCGTGTGAATACACCATTCGAGCCGCAGGTCCGCGGATCTCCAGAATTGGCTGTCATGACATCAAAGTCACGTGACACGCATTTCTTTTTTTTTCTTTTCTTTTTTTGGTCCGTGTACATCGTTTTTGAAATTTTTCCGCCGTGTGAATAGGCTTTTAGGGTGACTCGCAAGCATACAAAATAATTTTGGCTGTTCTTCTTTTGCTTTTGCTCTGACTTGGAAAATCTGATTACTTGATTGTGATGCGTCCAGTGCCGCACAGGTGCAGTCTACCCAGGCGCGTGCAATAAACTAAGCGTTGTGTCGGAATCCGGCTCACGAAGTAGACGTGAGTATTGCGAAAAAAACGTGAAGGCGCAAGTGAGCTGGTGTGTACTGAACATTTTGAAAGCTGAGACGTTCTCTTTCTCTTCTCTTGGTGTCAACTTTCGTATTTCCTTTCATGGTTTCTTTAAAATATCAGTATTGCGTCAACGTTATATATATATATATATATAATAGAGAGAGAGAGAGAGAGAGTGAGAGAAAAAAAAAACTTGAGACCAATGAGTGACTTCGATAATCGCCCAAAATATAGCAACGCACGTGCTTCTGGTATTTCCAACCTAGCCGCGTGGTTAAATGCCTGGATAGTATTAAGTGACAGTTGTTTACTGGTATTTAGTCGAACGTGTAGGTTATTTTATTAATACCGGTAATAAATCACCGCCAGTACCTCACAAGAGCTGTGCTGAGAAACAAAAATACCTATTCAAAGCAAGGATAAAAGAGGACGCAGAAACATCCGATGCCAGTTGTCTCGTTCGTTGTCTCTAATGCACTATGCGTGCTATACAGCAAAACTCAGTTTTGTAGGAACAAGCGGGCTGGTAAAAAAAGCACATGCAAACTTGCTTTCTCCGCACATACAACAACTTGGGAACGTTATTGAGTGCTCGCGAAAACCCTAGTAGCGAACAGCAAAGCTCCAAAGTCGGGGCGAGGGACCATTTCCGCGAAGGGATGGAGGGCGGATGCGTGGTCAAGCCCAGATGATGTCTCTCCCGAGACACCAGCAGTACCCGTTCGCCGTCCACGAATTAAACCCAACGCGGCGCTTCCGGTAGCTTCGCGGAAGGCCACTTCCGCTTCCGGAAGTCAGAGTCACCAGAGAGTCCCTCGACGGACTGCGCCGCTTCGTTGACCTCGGTTCCCGCCGACCCCGGGGTCGTGGTGTCCCCGCTCTGGGCCCGAAATTTTCCGAAACGCCCGTAGCAACGGGGGAAAATTTTTTTAGTTTTCTTTTATTGGGTAAGCTGCTTGTCCAAGAAACTTGCGGGGTTTTTAAACGGACAACAGAGTTTTCTGGCGCTGTATTTTCTAATAGTTTATAATATTTAAAAAAACAAAATTGTAAAATGTTCAATTTGCGTTTGTAACTTGCCTCACTATAAAGCCGCAGTCTCACTGCTCGTGCCTCGTGCAACATTGTCGCTGCAGACACGTCGACAGAATTATGTGCGGACACGCCTTCAACATGTGCGAAACACGTTTGCTTCACACATGAACACGTGTGCAGGCAGCTTTTGTGTGGCCAAGGGGGCCGTCGTACGAGGAACACTTCGGACAGTGTCAGCAGGCCGTCCTTTGTACGGTGTATTAGTAGTGTGATCGCGGCTCTTAAAGTCATCCTGGATCACCCAAGGCACGAACTTACCACCACACGAATCACGAAAAAGTCGTTAAAACCCGCTAGAATAGACACATCTCACCAGCGAGTTCGACTATACGCAAAAGCTGCCGCAATGCATCAAAGAAACTTTTTTTTTTTGTGCGCGTGCGACAATTTTGCAACGTGCAGAGCACAGAAACGGCACGACACGTCTTCTCGTGCACTGCCGCCTGCTTCCTGCCAACTAAAAAGTTGCGACGGAGTCGCGCATGCGGCCCAACGCTTGTCGAGATCGGTCTATCGAAGACACGTTTCTACGAGTTGACGAGCGAATCGGTGTCCCCCGCTACGTTCGAACAGGGGTCGTGGCGAACGATGCGAGCTAGATCCGAGCCAGTAAAGGGCTCCGAAGATTTCTCCTAAAAATGGCGGAGTGCGCAGCAAACAGGTGGAGATCCACAACCTTGGACTCAAAACTAAGAAGCGAGCCAAAAAAAAGAAAAGACAAAGAGCAAGACACGTTTATCTTACCTATTAAAAAAAAAAAGTTGAACTTAGTACTTACGTGTATTAATTCAAAAACCACTTCAGAGCTCCATTAGCATGTCTTTTTCTTTTCTCTTTCTTTCACCTTTCCCCCTGCCCCACCCCTTTTTTTTTTCTTTCTTCAGTAAATGGACTTTTTTATGGTTTGGACGGCTCGTATCGCTTGCTGAGGCCAGCAGACCCTTTTGGAAAGTCCGCGCCAACGCCTGTCCGCCATTGCTTGCTCACAAACTCTGACAATGTATTTATTTATTTATTTATTTATTTATTTATTTATTTATTTATTTACAATAAATACTGCAGGCCAGTGAACCGGGCCAAGCAGGAGTATGCTGCTTTTCTTCACATGATACTCAGAATTGATACATCAAAAGAAAAGAAGGGGCGATTAAAACGCATATACCACATAAAACACAAATTGCACATCAGAAAGGTGTTCAATTGATCGTAGAACATTGTCCGAAGTCAAAATATGGGGAGGCAACGAGTTCCAATCTGTTACAGTTCTTGGAAAAATAGAGTATTTAAAAGCATGTGTGCGAGCGAATATGGAAGTTTTTTGTTTTTTTTTCTGTGTATGGTCACGTCTAGTCTGTCTAGTAGACGATGGCTGAATGTAGGAGGAAGACTCACGGCGGAGTTTGTGATATCAAAGCTGGAAAAATGAATTTTAATCTAGTTAGCTTCCTGCGGGATTCTGGAGGAACGATATGTTGTTAGCTCTAATTAATTCGGTAGGAGAGTCACGCCGGCAATAACGATTATATATAAAACGAACTGCTAGACTCTGAACCTGCTCAAGCCTGTTAATGTCTTTCCTCGTGAAAGGATTCCATACAGTGCAAGCGTACTCCAACCGAGACCTTATTAGTGTGTTATAGCCCAGAAGACTCTGAGCATACTGGACACGAGGGCAGCGTCATCGGTGACGGCCAATGTTGCTCGATGGACTTTTGAAAAGGGTATGTTCAGCGTGGGGCGAAGGCGCCACCTTAATTAAAGTAATAAAATCGCCGGGAATGTTAACTAGCTCCAATCGGACTTGCTTCGACTGTGGATGCAATGGGACATAATTCGGTTACCTCGCTTCCAGTCGGCTCGCAAATCAACGGCGTCCAAGCGGCGAAGGTGAACTTACGCAACGGGCGCTGCATTCCGCCGGCCTCTTCGACCGAATCGGCACTCCACGCTTTTTTTTTTTATGGTACTTGGACGTTGAATAGGACTGCAACCGGAAACGCTTCCAAATAACTCTCGCCCGTTTTCTGCCGGGAAAGAAACAAACAAGTTACGTGGAACTGCATGAAAAGACTGACAGTTGCTTCAGTATACTCTTTACACTGCTTGGATTTAGGGTAAATCGAACTACTAAAGAGTTTTAGTAGTAGACGTATACTATACTTCGTTTCAGCTTGGGTCCAGACGCAGCCGATGCTACAAGCACGAGCTTGTGGCCCTGAACAGTGCCTGTACTGCACGAGCGCGCGTGCTTGGCAGGGACGCTGGAAGCCCGGAGCTCGCGCTTGTAGCATCGGCTGCGTCTGGACCCAAGCTGAAACGAAGTATAATAGTGCTGATTTGACGCGCTCCACGGCGTTCCACTTAGAACTTGCGCGCGCCATACGCAACGCTAACGCAAGGGCCTTTACGCTATCCTAAAATTCTCTCTTCTCTCTTTGATGTGCAGTCGCCTTGCTTCCTGACGACTATGTGCACGTCTATTTTTTCCCTTTGTTTTCCATTTCTTGTTTTTCGTTTGTTCCCGTTATCCCGCAATAACGAAGCGGGGCAGCGAGATAAGATAATGCAAACGCGCTGCTGCATAAACCGAACTGTCTCTTCAAATGTGGCCAGGCCTCGTCAGTCACTTCAAGAGCCTTTAACCATGTCCCCTGAGACTTTCTGTAAGGCTGTCTCAAATAAACTCATACAAACAAACAAACAAAAATATATTTATGTATTCTCCGCTCTTGTATTATTGTTTTCCTAATATTAACGCTCACTAGCCAGTGTTTCTAGGTTGTTGTTGTTGTTGTTGTTGTTTTTTATACGTTACCGGAATCTGTATCTGTCTTTTCTGAACGCCATTGTAACTAAACCCGCGTAATGTAACTCCGATGGACGGACAGGCAAAGAAACAAAGGAGCCCGGACAAACTGGGGAACCTCCGCGATAACGGCGTATCGATGTTTCGCCAGCACAGCGAAAGCAACTCTGGCCAACAATCGCCGTAATTCGTTCGGATGCCAAAGCAGCCCAATGAGGCAATACGGAAGGGTTGGGGTTGTTCCACCTCACACACACACAAAAAAAAAACGCATGATCGCCAACGCACATACTCGCTCAGGTCGTCCATTGTTTCAGGCGACGTCTTAACGCCAACCAAAAAGAAGACAGAAACAAGCCAGCTCCGAGCAGCAAAAGGCTCGGCCCTCCCCAGAAAAAAAACAACAAATGCGCAAAAGGGACGGCAAACAACGGATCAGACAAGAGTAATCAAATACAGCGGACGAAAGTGGAAGCGCACCAAACCCCCGCGCCGGGCGCTGTGCCCGCTACGGAACGCTTCATGGGAGAAAATGACTTGTTCGGCGATAGCGCCGCCATCTTGCTGTTTACCAGAGCAATGAAGTGCAATCAATTTGAGCGCGAGGAAATGGCGAGAACACGACCGTTCACGTCCAGAGGCGCCAGATGGTGCGAAGCTTCGCTCTTGGAAGGCGAGCGAACGGGCACAGACTACGCGGACACAGGTCAAGTCTTCATTCTGGCTAGACGTTTTTCTCGGTGATGAGGTGCACTCTTGGTGCGGTAGACGACAGGGGCTGCAGATCGACTTTTTCTTGTTTTCATTTTGGAAGAACGAGCGGTTGGGTGAAATTACACGTAGCGGTGGACGTCATTGAAAGCAGTGACAGCACGTTTCGTCAAATCCTCGAGATGACGTTGTTGCCATTGAAAACAATGACAGTAAGCCCCCCCCCTCCCCCTCGGCCAATCAACTTGAGAAGAAGTTTAAGAGTACACCGTATTAACAATTGATAAAAAAAACAGCTATGTTTACGTCGTATTTACGTATAATAAGAAAACCTGTTTAAGTGGTGTTTCTCAGTACCTCTTACCCGGCTTTCCGTTTTTTTCCCAACCATTCGAAAAAACGAGCCAATAAATTTTGATGGGATGTCGTGTTCAGTTTTCACCAAAACGCCCATGTACGAGCGGCATCTGCGTCTAATGTGGTAATATAGTAAAAATGATATAACACCAAAGTTTGGGTGAGTATAAATAAATCACGTGGGAGATCTGTAAAACAAATTAACGAAATAAAAACATGTGAAAATCAACTCGCTTTGTGCATGACAATGGGCAGGTTCTCCGCTTCCAGTGCGATCTCGCTTTTTACGTTTCGCCTCAACGTGATATCGGAATTCTAAGCAGTGATAGAGTGCAGGCGAGCTGGTAATGAATCGACAACGTGCAGACTGTCCGTTTTTTTTTTATTGTTCCCCATCTTAGGGTTTACAAGATGTTAATATGGGCGCTTGCATCATGAATGTTAAGCGCGCAAAATTACTGCTCAGAACCTTGCTGACTCGCGCTTTTGTCTGGGAACCCTGATGAATGTTTGTGGCCTGTTAAAGACGCCAAAACCTTTTCTGAACCAAGGTACCACACTCCGTAATTTACCAGAAGTGTGCAACTAGGTGGCGCACTTGTTTTGTTTTTAAACGTCCAACGCGTCTGCCTCAACCACAGGCTGCAAAGGAAAACTCAGATTTGCGAGACTCTGGCGGTCTTCAAGGTTTACCCCCAGAGCCGCAAGAAATCGCAGAAAAACGATCCCTAAAACGTCGAACGGCGCCCGAAAACGCACTCCGGATCTCCAAATGCATTCCACGCGTGTGAACAACCCTTTCGACTCTGGTGAGACGACGCACAAATATATAAGCACTACGGCGGGCAAAACAAAAGACAGGAAACGCAGTAGCGTCGGAGACTATTCGAAAAAGATTCGATGTCTAATACCAAGACAAATAAAAGAATCGATTGGAGCTCGCTGGTAAGTTTTATCCTCTAAAAGAATCGAATGAGCGAATATTAGGCGAAGAAACAGAACGGTTAAAAAAAAAAGTGCTCCCTAAGCTCAGGAAACCAATCGTGCCATGAATACTCTGTTTAGTTACCTTCTCGGCGTCTTCTTACGTCCACGCTCGCATTTATTCTGAAACGATACAAAAGAAATCACACACACTCCACAAATGTCACGATCTGAAAACGGCGCCATCTTGCTTATGAGACGAAAGAAGTGCTCGCCCTCAAAAGCGGGACTTTCTCGAAATCCCAACTCTGCCTAAAAAAAAAAAAGAAGAAAAAAAAGTAACAATGGGAAACGAAAAAAAAAATCCCCAAAAGATCGTCGCTTCCCAAGGAAATCCACTCCTGGCAACCTCTCTTTTTCGAAGCCAATAGGAAAAGCGAACAAGAGATATTCAAAAGTGGGGAGGGGAGGAACACATGCGATTCCAAAGCCGAAAAGCCGCAAAAAACAGCATCCGAAACTGGCGCCATATTGGAGATGGATGGGTCCGCTCCCCAGTCTAACAGCGCTCCGAAGGGACGACAGGGGTATGATCTACAGGAGAGGAACGGAGAAACACATCCCCAAGCCCTGCTCCGGCCGCGACGCGTATAAATATATATATATATATATATTTTTTTTTTTTGCATTCTTTCAGTTTTGAGAAGTTATTCTCAGTTTGTTTTAGGTTCCTTTCAGTTACTGGGTGCGACTTTAGTGCGTTCGCTCGTTGGTTGCTTTGGCCGGCAGCTGCTTTCGCTCCTCGTCAAAATCGCCAAATCGAATTCCCTCCTTTTCACTTGGGTGTTTGTGTATATCTATACATTTGTCGTTGTCATCCGGCAAACTCCTTTATATCCTTCACAAGGGGTGAAAAAAAAAAAGATATATATACCTCTCAACTCACACTCAAACCGTCGTCAGGAAGGAAAAATAAAAGAGCCGCAAATGTCAAGTACAGCCAAAAGAGGACAGAACGAAAATAGTGGCGTGGTAAGGGGGGAGAAAGAACTGGGCAGAGACTTAAGCTTCGCGGTGGTTCCTGTGAAACCGAAATCCGAGAAAGTTGCTGTGAAGGGACAAAAACCCTCCCTAACGCCTTCAGTTAAAGAAAAAAGAAGTATGCGAAAAGGGGGTGATGAAATGACGGCCAAAAGTCGACCGCAGAAACAATATCAGCCGTCGACGGTCTAAAATGAAAAAAAGGAGCGAAGCATGACCTGATAATAAAATCTTCAGAGAACAAAAATGGAAATGCCAGTGCAACGCTGATTTCGTTTTTTTTTTCTTTTCTTCCCGCTGTATCTTTGCTCGTGACGGACGTAAGAATAAGGATCCGCTGTTTTAAGAGCCAAAACAAAACACACACACACATACACACGCACAAACGCTAGCCATTTTCACACGAATAACATCATGACTGGAATGGGCAGAAGTGACGTCGAGGGACATGAATTCAAATACAAAGACGACAGGAACTACAAGACATAAGATGACCCTAGTGAGTGCGCGCGAGAATGGCTGCATTCGACTCCTCAATGTCAGCTCGTCTCCTGCTTCAAAAAAAAAAAATCAATCAATATTCGCCAAGTTGAAGCATCTAAAAAGACAAAAAGGAATGAAATTCTAAAGTTACTTCGAAGAAAGTAAAAATAGAAGAGGACCCCAAGCATGCCGAGTTTGCGAGGCGTCAAATCAATTCCGGTCGCTTTGAGAGGCCGCAAAAATCTTGAGCCACCGCCCCTTTCCATCCCATCGGTCCCCCCTCCCCCTCCTTCCTTACCCCCCCCCCCCTTGGTCCCTTGCTTTTTTTGGAGACGCTGTCCGCTAACGTTGCATCTAAAAAAAAAAAAAGACCATACAAAAACTGTCGTTTAGCAAGCTGAACGAAGTCTTCAAGCTCGACGAAGCCTTCGCTTTTGTGCTTTTGAGGCGCGCGCAATCAACGTAATAAAAAAAATGTCCTTGTCTACTTGGTTTCACTGAAATTTCACAGTAATATTTGGACGTTCAGTTTTGTTCCGCTAATTCCCGTTTTCGATTGTCTCAGCCTATCGAGGAAGGACGAAGGCACCTGCTAAAACGCCCTCGTGCTAGAACCACAAAACCACACACGCATACACATTAATATATTTAGCCTTGGATAAATTTTGAAAACAGTTGTTAGTGTAGTGCCACAACAAAACGCTCGTTGTCGGTAATAAAAGCGCCATCAAGCAAGGGTACGCCTGGAGATTGGAGATTTGTGTTTGTCCTTTGTCCCTCTTGTTCCCCTTCTCCAAGGATTATTTTCGTCAAGCGTACGCCGGAGGCGCTGCCGACTTGAGCCTTCCCAGTGTTGTCTCATTCGGTCACGGTGGCGCTGGTGATCAGCCGACGGTAGCGCTCTCTGGAACCCTGCCCGAAGCCGGTACGATGCTCATCCAAATAAAGAGGTCCAGGGGCAGCGATTGAATCCAATATCGCTATAGGTTCTGCAGTTGAGCATTCGCTTCACGTGCTTCAAGCTGCAGTGTGACCACGATAAAAATGGCACCGGCAGGCGCTCGATTATCAAGTACGAATTAGAGCTACGCACGCACACTCTTCGCTGTTCCAATGAAGAACTTCCGATCAGTATTATTCTTTGCGTTGGTGAGTATGGCGCTCTCTTTACAAAGCGTCAATTACCCAAACTTTACTGTGAACATTGCACACTGGACTTTTGGTACGTAAAATTCAGGTAAGCGACGACCACAGGTTTTGAAACTTGCTTTCGTAGAAACAGTATCCAGGTTGGTAAAGCGCGTTTTAAAGCTACAGGAGCGCGGGCTAGTGGGGGTTTGTCATTAGGGAGTTTTAGAATAGGGGGTCAACGCTTGGGGGCCCCCGAGTAGCTTGGGGTGTCATACATAGTATGTGCAGACCTTCTGCGTATGTGCAGTACGACACCCAAAGCTACCTGGACGACGCAAAGCGTTGAGGCGCCCTATTCTAAAACGCTCTGTTGTCGCCTCCCATGCATGCGTGCACATGCATTGTGCGCGTGAACGTAGCTTTGGCAGATTGAAAATTGCACGTGCTCGCCCACATGAGCAAAAACGTAATGGCGGCGATAGCTGTGTATTTTGTGGTTAATCGCGTGCTGACAGCAAGCGTTCGCCAGATCCATTTTGTACTGTTATAAAACTTATCATCGGCTACGAAGAGCCGACAGCTTTCTCGAGTTCTCCCACTGCGCGTGCGCGTGCAGCGAGAGAACTTTACACAGCTCTCGCGGTTGACACTTGCGACTGTCGCTCCTGTCGTGCAGAAGGCTGGAACAAGTAGAATAACGACTCTCGACGCTCCTCCGGTGTGCTGTGGGGAGTAGCACCCACTTCGTTTTGCGTCTGCACTGTTTTCACGAAATTGTTTTGCACTGAGCAAAATATAGTGTGTACAGATTCGGGAATCTCGTAGCAAAACACCGCGGCTCTCAACAAAAAAAAAAAAAAAGTAACGAGGAGAACAAATTAACGGAGTTAGTCTAATGACACTACTATCCACTTTCTGAGTACTTGCAACTGTTATCTCAGCGTACGCTGCGTACACTTCTTGCTTTTTGACATAGTGCTGAAGAAAATGAAGTGCGAGGGGGGAAGGACGCAAACGACCACAAAGCTCGTGATGCGGGCGCACAATATAAAGCACCCTTCATGCAAGAAGCGATGGAAAGAAGAGCTCGCCTGGTTTCTCCGTGGTCGGGTCCAACGGCGAGTGGCCATAAATTTGCAGTAGGGCTCTGTCATGCAACGCTGTGTATATGATACCGCGCAAAAAAAAAGTGTTCTTGTTGTTTTTTTGCCAAAAAATGTTTACTTTGCTTCTTTTTTTTTTTTGCCACGGACGGGCGAAAAGTAAAACAAACAGGAACAAAGACATGCACACGGGCACACAAAGAACGGGTCCCAAAAACGACTTCCGGACGTTAGCGTCATCGATCATTTGTGCGAGGTCAAATGGGAAGGGACGGAGGAGATGTTGGCCGCTAGCGGTATATCAGGAACGATTTTGAGCGCGGACTTTCTGGGTGAAGAACGACAAAGCCACCGAAACGTCTTGATCGGGTCACTGACCTCGAATAACTTGGTTCGTTCTTGGTCGAGACGTGATCTCACACCGTAGTTTAGACGGCGTATTTGGTGTTCGTGAAACACTGCGCTCTTTTGAAAAAAAATATGTGCTCAAGAAGTGGACGACCGGGCGCAGGTTCAGCTCCGTACGCGGTTTTCTCGATTCCTAAGACTTTCAGTTCAGGCTGTGTAATTCCGATTTTGAGGAAACGAGTTTGCATCCTGTAGTTCTCGATCGCAATTATAATATTTATTTTCTATTCTGGTTACATAAAGAGGACATAATTAACCAGTTTTTAATATCATACTTTTTGCGTGTCGACTCGAGTGCGGTTTTTAAAGTAAAGATGAATTTTCAATAAAAACATATATTTATTTACGTTTAAGAAAAGGAGAATACTGCCCCATCGACGCCTGATTAGAAAGTTTTACGAGTCGAGTTTTTCAAGATAAAGGCTTAGTCAAAATTTGTGCACTATTATTACTATTTCGTCTTTTTTTTTTTTTTTAATCAGCGATGGTTTGTATTTTTAGACGAAAGGGTACTTGCCCGTTAATCCTCCAATAAAATAGGGGCTAGAAAAAATATAGTAGTCACGCAAAATCATCGAAAGGCAAAATATCTACATCGCTGTAAATTTGTGCCTCCCAAACGTGGGGACGTTACCGGGAATTTGCCTTACGGCGCACTTCGCCGATAAGACGAATCCTACTTCCCCGTTCCGCCGCCGCCACCGATACCAGCTCCAGAACCAGTGTCGTCGTTTCACGTTACTTGAAAGGAGAAATTTTCTCGAAACGCATCTGCGTCCGCAGTGCTACCGTTGTAAATAAAGGAAGAAACAAGTTTAAACTTTTGGGAAACTGGTGAATCTTTCGTTGTCGTCGTCGTTATTGTTGTGTTCGTTCGGCGTCGTGTGTGACTTTTATTTCACTCGGCGTTTCAATCCCGTTTGGGGGCATTTTAAGGGCGAGCAAAAAAGGAAAAGCAACGCGCATGCGCGAATTCGCGAGAAAAATATAGGCGACACGACGAGAGTCTTCCACCTAAAAATACGGCAAAGCGACGTTCTTCGTGCAAGGAGAGAGCCCCGCCCCGCCAAAGCTATATACTTGAGCATACACACTCGAAGTAGTAGATATAAAGGAGCGACTGGGAAGACTGAACAAGAGAAGAAAATGAATCGAAAAGTGTGCGGTTCTATCGCATCGAAAGAGGACCAGAAAGAGGAAGGCGCGCGAAATCGCGTCTTCGAACGCGACAAGCGGCGAAGGACGATGGGGGGGCTTTTTTGTTTGGGGGGAGGGCGGAGAGCACGGTACGGTAAAGGAGGGGAAGGGAGGAGGGGGGAGGGGGGGGCGGTAAACGCGACGACGGAGCGAAGAAAATACTCGAAACGATAAAGCTCGCGCGAAACCGACTCAAACTAGACGGCAAAAGCGACTGCACAAACAAATAAACAAATAGAAATCTGTTTCGAGCAAACAGCGGCAGTTGCAACGAAGACGGCAAAACTCCAGTGGGACAGACGCGACGGGCAACGAGTATTTGCAAAAATGGGCTTTTATGTCTCCCTCGCTTCCGTCTTCGCCCGTTCATGCGCGTCCGCGCAGCGTGTGCTTGCTTCGCGCGAGCATCCGGGTCTACCTATGCGCCGTGTGTCGCACGCACGTTTGCGACGACACGAACAAACACCCTAATTTTGTATTGCTTGAAAACCGCGCGTCCTTGCCACTATCGCGTCCTCCGCCGAGCAACATTTGCCCGTACATTCAAGGCATTCGTTTCAGCGCAACGACGAAACCGCCGCTGCGCAATTTCAACCACCGTGCCGGAGCGAAAATTGGTTCGCGTAATGAACAGCTGGTGAGGCAGGAAAAATGACGGTCGCGCGCTCCCTATACTGCACAAAACCCCGAAAACCTTCTTTCGTCAAGTAAACGAAACATGCGCCCCCGAAACGCGCTGGTATCTCCCTCTAACGTCTAACGAAGCGAGGCGGCGTTCAGCGTGCCCGTTATCCGTCGTGGATGCGCGCCAAATAATGACGCTGCATTCGTGCGCTGGTTAAGTATGATGATGACTCGTGCTCGTTTTCCAGCGGCGCGACGGCTTTCCGTTGGCCACTTAACCAAAGACACCCGTCAGTGGCCTAGCTCCGTCGCGTTTGCTTGGGCTCGCATTTAAGACGACGACTAAGGAGCGTGGCTGGGATTTCCTGCGTGGGTCCAAAGTTCCGACCGGGCTCGGAAGTTTGGTAGAAAACCGTCGTCGCGTCAGTATTTTCGCTCTTTCTTTCTTTTTTGTGTGTCGGTGCAGCGTGTGGTGAATCGCGAAGGTTCGTTCCGGAAATCGACCTGAAAGGTATAGCCTATAGCGCGGGTTAATAATTCGTTCTTGCACTGTAAAATTGATTATACTTTACCGTATTCACTGTCAGCTTACAAAACAATATTTCTGGCGGTTTTCTTCTTTTTTCTTTTTTGCGCATTCTGCGGAAGTCGTTTGCCTTTTTGCAGGTAGTTTGTCTCGTAGCAATATATTGGCGCTTTATTGTGCTTGTCTGTAAGGTGACGAAAATACATAAAAGGTAATACTGTTTTCTTTTTTTATATATAGATTATTTTAAGAAAACCGTGAAAGTGACACAGGTGGACATTAGATGCATGAGAGATAATCGTGACGATAAGTTGTATAATAACCTCCAATCTATTAATCGCCGCTTTAATTAGTGGTTAGATGGGTCACGTTGCAAATACAGCTTTAAACGCAGTAACTATTAGAGATTCAATTAATTTAAACGATTTGCAAAATAAAAGTGACGGGTTTTTTTAGATTTCCATCGATTAGTTTTCGCATTTCCGGCGCCGGATTCCGAATCTCGACTCAGAAAATGCGCCGGAAGTCCTGTCCACAGTGACACCAGAGTCCTTCGATACGCTAGTGGTCAGGTCAACACTTGCCGCCAGAGGCTCTACTGTTCCATAGGGGGTATTTTTGTTTGGTCACACCACTTTTAGTGAGCCCCCCCCCCCCCCAAATTCGCGATGACAAGTAGTTTTTGTTTTCAAAAAACAATTTCTCGTACTTCGGCATTTTGTTACGCCTTGAAGTGGTCACTGCAGGCAAGCACCGATCATTCTTTATTTACCTTATAAAGCCATTTACAAATAAGTTTTTGTGTTTTTAAACAAAACAATGTTTTGCAAGCGGAAAAGTGTCAGGCAGCTGAGTGTACGGGTTCGCAGTTCCTCTACTTGAAGGCGCTACTCGCAACGCAGAATTTTGACGGGAATAGCGATGTTGAGAATTAATTTCGAGGCAAGAAGAAGGAATGAAGAGTCATTATTTTAGAAAATGTTGCAAAAAAAAGTAAAGGAACTTTGAACAGCTGACTGAGGTACGGTGCGGAAGACGCTTTCATTAACGAGGACCGCTGCCAGTGCGGTGATGCCTCACCGCAATCTATTAGTGGCTCATTTGGAATGGGTTCAAAATTACGATCCCACTTTCTGGTCACCAGACTCCCAGCAGTGCTGGCTAGATTGACGGCTTTTAGTGCTCTGGATACTCCGATGTTGACCGCAGCGCACGCAGCGTAGCGCAGAGCGCGCGCCTTCCATTGGTCAGCGAGTAGGAAGTAGATGTCTGCGCTTAATCAGTATCTGTGTTCGCTGCGCCACGCCAAGTTTGCTGCGCTCAATGTCTCTTGTCGACGCTAGCGCCACGTGTGGTCGTGTGCAAAGCTCTCCCATAGCGTTCTGGGAGAAGTTTCGTGACCAGTAGTGCATTGAAGGACTCTGCTGACGCCCAGAAGAGTGCTGTAGTCGTTTCAGTCACATCGCTGCTATTTCGGTTGCGCGTTCTAAGAGGATGCGCCAACGGCGCGCTACCTAGATAGTGACGAAAACTCAAAGACGAGTACAATACTTTTTTTTTAATGATTTTAGACAAGAGCTTTGAGCGCTTTCTGTGCAGGGAGTTTCGTAATGAGACGACGAAAACGCAAGAACAGTCCGATGAATATCCCAGTTTGAATATTTCTCCAAATATTCAAATTTGTTCAGCCTCTAATTCGTGGATTCTGAGATTACCGTTAATACTGCAATTGCAACATCACCCGTCTATCAATTAATAAAAGCGTCAGTTAATAAGTTTTAGTTCATTTCCTGTCTCATCTAACTTCCGCCTGGTGATATAACTCATTTGTACAGACCGAAATTCAGTACTTTTCGCGGTTTTATTTAATTTGTTTTAAGAAAAATATGTACGGAATAAGAACAGCCTGTCTAAATCAACTTTGGGCGTTAAAACAGCATATATAACCACCATCCGAAGATACACGCTCGCGCCGAGAGACAACAGAGCACGTGCACGTTGCTAAAGCATGAAAAATAATCTGTAAGTAAAATGGCATTTACGTCATGACACAACCATATTAGCATGGAGATCCAGCGGCAGTAACTTAATTAAACCACGCGCTTGTGCACGTAGGAGCCATGCCCGGCTGCAGTGAGGCACCTGTATTGAACGAACCGGATCTTAAGAGTACAGGAAAAAAGAAAGTCATTGATATTATTCTGAAATGAGGTAATACTGGTTAAAAGGCTGGACCTTACATTTGTTTCCAAACAGTTCCCAGTTGTTGAAATTATAAATATTGGCTCTTTGGTGCAAGCCACCTCACGATTCATATAGAGTCCAGACGTGACTATTTTATCGTGAGAGTGATTATCGGTGTGCGAATAAAAGTAATAAGAAATGTGTTGTATGGACGTTTAGACGACGGGAAGTCTGCCTGGAGGGGCATCTGATGTCTCCGTTGTAGATTAGAAATTTAGAAAAAAGTATTAAAGCACATGGCGGTACGATGCTCATTCACACCGAAATGGGCAGGGCAGGAATCACTCCCAAGGCGGTCTTGCTAGAAACAGTGTCTTATACCCTAGTTACACTAGCACTCTTCACTGTCATTAGGCCATCGATCGTTGACATCCCCCCCCCCCCCTAAGACTTTAGACTCCTTACAAGATAAGACTCCTTACAAGCATTGCTTGTAGGATATGTTATGAGTAGGATCCCGTGTTTTCGTAGTTTATTTTTTTGTTACATTCAGAATGTGTTTCTTTGAGTTTATTTTTCGCTGAAAATTCGGGATTTATCCGAGCTTACATTTTTACATTCCCAATTTTCCGAAATTCTAAGATTAATTTTACCGTTTATACATGCTCAGTATTAAAAGCAAAACATAAATAATGCATAACAAATTGCTGGAGAATAAACTACTACCATGAATCCTCCACCGCGCGCGTCGCATTCTTAGAACTTGTGGGCCATGAGCGGAGCGCGTATGGATTTTGCTGCCCGTTGATTCCCACAATGTATAACGTGGCGTTACGCTGCGATGAGGCGCTTCAAGTTTTGGAACAAGTCTATTGTGTTGCATATAAAACGTGTGGCGTCTACGCTGTCGGCACTCTTCATCGGTTAGTTTAGCGACTGGATTAACGCGTGGCATGTAGTACACTCGATAGCAATTACTAGAATGGAGATACCGGCGCTAACCCGGGTTTTAAAAATGTGTGACAGGGTGTCAAGTTGCTATCTGCGGGACGCAGAGCGGATACCCGCAGGGCTTTCACGCCAAAATAGCACGTCAACTCACGGCGATGTGTTGTGACCTGTCCATAAAGAAGAAGAAAAATGTGTAGTGACATGCTGCAAGCGTCTCTGCGTGGCCTATAGGAACATCCGGCTGCCGAGCGGATCGGACGTGCGATGGATCGCTCTTCAGGAGCGGCGATAACGACAGGCCATGGCCGCGGTGAAAAGGACAAGGGCACTGCAGCCCGGAATGACACTGTTGTCTTGCCACCGTTACCTACAGGAGGTGGAAAAACTTTTATTGGCGGAATATGGAGAATTCCTTAGAGTGCGGCCCTCGTTGTGGCCGTGGTGACTGTGACCACCAAGGCGAGTTGCACCTCAGGGTCGGAGCTTCGGAGCGAGGTCTCTCACTCATCATGGGATGGGATTGAGGGGAAGTGGGCAAGCCCAGATTATGTGGGGCAGAGTGGCTTTGTCGCCACATAAGAGGCATTCCGAGGTGGTTTACACTCGGCATGAAACCTGTCTAGAGCGCGGGAGCGGTGCGCTCCGGACTGATCGAGCGACATCTGCCGCCGGGTGCTGGGCCCGAGATAGCGCGCCTCTGAGCATGCGCCGCCATTGTGCAGCGCTGGGCAGAGGCCAACGTTTGTGCTGACTCACCTGCAGACTCCGCCGGCCGCCAGAAGAGCGCTCGGCGCCTCCAGGAGGCTGCGAAATCTAGAGCTCGGTGTGGCGGCCCGCGCCAACTCACGAGGCGCCATTATCGCTCGTTCTTCTGAGAGGAAATTAGCCGCTGCACTCGCGCGCTTGCTTTCGTACTCGCGTGCGAAGCCGCTCATGGTGTACGCGGGAAGATACGCATTTTCTTGTTTGGCGTGTAATGCTTCCTCGCCGCTACCAGTTCAAGTGCTTTTATCTCTGCTTTTTCGATAACTTGCTTTCACAATGAGAGCACAACCGGGCCTTGTCATTATGCGTTATTGGACGTGCGTAGGACAATAAAATATTCCGTTCCTTAAAGCTTCCTTCCACTTGTGCGAGCAGCACCAAGCTCGGAATGACGCTAGCAGCTGAAATATTTGATGCTTGCATAAATCTTCCAATATATTGCATGTCACAAGATGCTTAGGTTTTTATGCCAATATTTTATTTCAGTTCGCTTCGATTTAGAGCAAGGATGAAAAAAAGAAACGTGAACAAAATGCAAAAACAAATCTCGAGAGAAAATAATGTTCATGCTGAAGCATGTGATGTGGCACGTAGACTCAGTAGCGGATACGACCGCCTTGAGCTGCTTTCATGCTTGCGATTCTTGACAGAAGCAAGCGCGCGAGTTTTGAGGCTAAATGTTTCTCAGAAGAACGCGCGATAAGGCTGAGCAGCTGAGGTGTGGGCCGCCATACCGAGCGCCCTCTGATTTCTAAGCCTGGAGGCGTGGAGCGCTCCTCTGGCGGCCGGCCGAGTCTGCAGAAGGGTCAGCACAAACTTTGGCATCTGCCCAGCGCTGCACGATGGCGGCGCATGCTCAGAGGCACGCCATCTCGGGCCCAGCGTCCGCCAGCAGATGTCGCACGCGCAGCTCGGAGCGCACCGCTCCCGCGCTCTATACTTCGTTTCACCTTCCGTCCAGACGCAGCCGATGCTACGAGATTATATGACGAATCAGACAGCGTCAAAAGGGCACCATCATGGTGTTCGTCATGTTTCTGTCTGTGTTTTGCATCGCTGAACCAATCATAAACAGAACAAGCCTAGTGATTTGCACTTTTGACGCTGCTGGATTGGTCCCGTTCCCTCGTAGCATCCGCTGCGTCTGGACGGAAGGTGAAACGAAGTATAGACAGGTTTGACGCCGAGTCTACATCACGGTGCAAGAAACACATTTAGGTGATGACACTCTGTCTCACGCGGCGACCACATTATGTTCGGTGCGCGAGCGCGCTTCACGAGCACGGGGATAGATGGCGCCAAAGTTTAGAGGGGCTTGTGAAGGCTTGTGTAGACGGCTCGTGAATAAAATTATGCATTATTTACTCGGTCCCTGTGTACTGTGTAGTGAAATGATGGATTTATGTTGGCGCACTGGAACTGATTGCCTTTTCCTCCGTGCGGTTCCTGTTTTTTTTTTTTTTTAACGAGAACATTCTGATGATGACTTAGCGTGACAAAAATACTCGTATGAGTATAAAACTTCCCGGCATAATCTACTGGGCGTTCAATAATTTAGAGTAAACAGCTGGCTCGTGCTCACATGTTTTGTCAAACAGCATGTTTGGTAACAGTTACGTAAATTGTTTACACACATTGCGTGGATTTATAGGAGGTCGGGTGATATTTTCCACCCTGCTTCTGCCTTCTTATTGAAAAAAAATAAATTCTAATAATGTTACATAGTAGGGCCAAAATAATTCTTTACATGCGCATAAAGGTAATGGCATTACAAATGGTTTCTACATACAATGTCAACTTGTACTGTGGAACATACAAACCTTGTGAGCAGAAAAAATTATATTTATGATGACATAGTAACTGAAATGATGACACAGTATGATGACATAATGACTGACATGATGACACAGTGACTGAAAGTCAAACAATAGTAGCGGTTATAGGACATAAATCACTTTTCATCTGTAAAAAAATACCTGACAAATATTTTTGCTTTAAAATGTACATAAAAGCTGAATTCACTGCATACTACCAAAGAACGCCATCTCCTACATCCTGTGTTTCTCGCCCATGCTCTTACGTAAACAAAGACGAGCGCTGCTTTGCTGATTTTTTTTTCTTGAGCTTGTTTCTTCATACTCATGGTAATATGCTGACAGTGTTGTCGCATTCGCATGCTGAAGTAGTAGTGGAGCAACTGGGCAATTGTTTTTTGTGTTCAGCGCATGGAAACGTTATTGTGCATGTGTCGAGAACACTGTCGATTGTGTCCCAGTAGACAATCTGGTGGCTTTTATTTTCCACGCAGAACTGTTCCGATTTCTTCCGTGGCTGGAAAAGGTTCTTGTTGGGGTGTATAAGGCCTCCTATGTTCTTCACGTTTGTCAGTGCTGCTTCTGCAGAAGTGTTTTTGTTGATGCTGAAAGCGGATAGACATGCAGGGCAGCGTGTAGCTTTTTTTCATTTTCACAATCAAAATCCCAGTTACATAATATAGTATGCAGTCCACAGCCTTGGTTTCTTCAGCCTTTTTCTGTCCAGACATCTTCGCATTCCCAGTCTTCGACAGAAATTAGACTGTGAAGCGTGGTCTTCACTTGGTCAACGAGATGAGGAGACTAGGTAGTAACTTGCGATCGGCCCTCTGGATTGCACGACGCCACTGCTCCAGACGAGCGTCATTCGATGGAGCTTTCAACAAGGACACTCGCTCTGCACAGTTCCGCTACCCCGAATTGCAGTTGGGAACGAAGCACGTATTTCCCATCCTTATAGCATAACTTGCTATAAGCAAGCTGTGCTTATAGCATAACTTGCACGATGGTGGCACCTTTGATCGACACAGCACCAAAGCAAAACATGAGGCCAGCCACTGGCCGCACACCACGACTACACCGCGAAAAAGGCGAGCAAGCTAGGCCCCCGAAACCGTGGCCGCCGAGGAGAGACCTCATACCAACGGTGCTCACACCTCAGCGCCCTCCGCGGCGGCGCGGAACTAACTATACTTCGTTTCACCTTATGTTGTACCGCGGCGAAAGCTAGAAGCGCGAGCTCATAGCGTTGGCAGCCGCTCTGAAGTCACGAGAGCTTGTGCAGCCGAGATGTGCCCCAGAGCAAGGAGCTCGCGCTTGTAGCCTTTTCTGCGGTACATCATAAGGTGAAACAGCGTATACTCCTGGTTCGATGCTAGCTCCGAACACGATCTGGTCGCTCGCTCCACGCGGGAAGAGCGGCCAGATTCACCACCTAAATGTATTTCTTCCACCGTGTTCTACATTGAGGGGAAGATGTGGGTGAGGGTGGTTGGGAAAAGTGCCCGTCTGGAGTTGGCGCCAAGTATGGGCCTGCTCCAGTATGAGGGTCTTATTGGCTGGCGGATAGACCTGACGGGTGAGGAGGTAGTGTGTGGTGATTTCATGGAAGCTATATATACGGTCCCTGGCGGATCTGGCCCCGTTGTAGGGACAAAGGCAGGCCCAGCCCGGATGGTGTATCCTCAGGCTTATTCATGGGCTGCCTCGTTTCCCTCCAGACCAGCGTACGCGGGTGTCCAGACCAGTCTGACGGGGTCAGACTTGACATGGGGCGGGTTTCTGTCAAAACCTTTTGGGCGCTGGTTTGGAAATGTGGCCAGCTGCGAAATTTTGACGGGCGGTTTTAGAATCCGTGATGATCACTGAGGGGGCTGGGATCACAGCGAAGGCGAAGGCTATGGCTACCTCCTCCGCCGTATCGGGTCAGTGGTCAGGGCGATGACGGCGTCGATGGGAGAGCATAAGTTCTCAGTCACCGCCGTGAAAGCCCCTTGGTCCACATCCTGTATGTCCTATATGCATCCACATATAGGACACCCGGGTGAGCCCCGTAGGTTCTTTGCAGGAAAATAGCTCGTTGTTTCCTGCGAGCAAGGTGGTGGGTGGGGTGTACGTTTCGAGGTACCGGATTTGCTATAATTTTGTTGTGGATATTGGGCCTGATGGGGGATTTGTCTTGGATGAGCTTTTGATATCCAATGTTTAGGCTGGCGAGTATGTTCCTACCGGTGGGGGTGCGGGAGAGTCTAGTCAGTTGGGCAGCACGATGTGCTTCTATTAAAGGGATTGTCCGGTCGAAACCGGAAGTACTTAAGTTCTTGCGCTCGTTACGTCGAGGGAGCCTTCATGTAGACAAACGTCATTTTTATTTTGATATATGATCTCCCGTTATTAATTAAACCTTTAATGAGCCTATGTACGAAACTGCACCCCGAATTTCGCCAGTGTCAATGGCTGACATCCGTAGGTGCTGCGTGACGTCACAAAACGCAAAGGTTTCTTGGATGGTCGGGATAACAAACGTTGGTCGATGGATGTCTTGTATTTTGTTTCGAATTATATAGTCTGAAACTATATATATAGTATATATATATAAAATTATATAGTCTGAAACCTACTGAAATACGGTTCTTTTAATGCAGTTCCCAAGCATGTGCAAAACCAGTCACGCCTTTTAGCAGGAAATTACTCGCAGACAGCCATAAGCTTCGAGCAAACGTATGCCGTTTCGCGCAAACACAACAGCGACGGCCACCGATCGAACTAGGGGCGCTTGCAAAGCAAAGGATGCTGATTTCGCCTCTGAAGCGGCACCTAAGTACACAAAGCAGCATCTGGGTACACATATCAGCGGATCCACTGGATCGGTGATGAGGCTGCGGGTCGTTCCTCGCGGGTCGAAGACAAACGGCGAATCGTTCAAATGCATGTCGTCACTTGACTTGGACGAGCTTGGTGAATCGTAGCCACGCTCCATTTTCACACGCGGGTCAAACAAAATCGGGCTGCACGCGTGCTAAATACAACTTCTGGTATTGTTTCCAGATGGCCTAGCTGTTGGTTTCGGTCTCGCTGCACAATCAAATTGATTGATCCGATTTGGGCGAGGAATGGATGGACGTAGTTTAATATCGTTGGCACAGCATCACACCTCAGCTTACGAGCCTTCTGTCCGCTTAAAGCTCAGCTCGTAGCTCTCTTCTGTGTGATGATTGCTGCATAAGCGGGATCTCGATCTTGACGGGAACCTAGTTCCTACGCACGGCGACGATCCACTTCGCTCGTCACTGCACGTTTCGCGGGAAAGTGTGGAACGTCATGTCTTGGCTCGTATGTTGCTGCCCGGTGGTTGTGGCACCCAACCGCGCAACAAGAATCTCACCCAACTACGAAACAAGTCGAGCACAACATCAAAAACGAAGCACGCTGAGGCAGAAAAAAATGCTCGCTTTGCGTTTTGTGACGTCAGAGCTTCAATGTTGCCAACGAAAGCAGCGTTTACGCTAGAATACGATTGGAGCAGCATAAATTCAATTACTCATGCAGAGGGGCATATAAAATTCAGATATTGCACGTACGATCCGTCTCGAGGCAATAACAATGATATTCAATTGTTTTCTCGAATACAAAATTTGACCGGACAATCCCTTTAACTTGTCCATGTGATTATGCAAACCGAGGCCTTCCAGTTTGGCAGTGGGAGTGCTAGGCGGTGGACGTAGCGCTATTTTGTAGGCCTTCCGGATCAAGGTTCGAATTGAAATTCTTTTAGGAGGCTACCAAGCGAGCTTTGCATCGCGGCTTGTATCGCGTTAGCAATTTTGTTGTCAGTGTTTCGCTCCAGCTTAACGTATCAATCCCTGATCAAGAGGATGTCCTGCTGCAGCCAGGAGTATTTGCTGTCGGGCTCCCCGTTGGTTTGAGGGGTGTTAGAGGTGGGGTCTTGTTCCTCTGGTTAAATTGTCGCGGCCCTCTTTTTAGGGCTAGGGGCGCGACGGGGGCTTGCACGTGCATGCTAGCCTTAAGGTTCTGACTCTTCTGTCTAATTGTCTGTATCTCGTGTCTAGAGGCCTGAAGTTCTTTAAGGAGGTGTTGGTTCTCCCTCCGAAGCGCCGCCATCTCAGCTCGGAACTTAGCGAGCTCCGACACTCTCTCTAGTGGGATGGGGTTAGTGCGCGGGAGGAGTGGGTATGGGAAGGTTGCGAGTGAGCGACCTCTTCCCCGAAGCTTACCGTTTTACAAAGCATGCGTAAGTCATGCAGTAGGAACTTTCAGAGGTTTGTGTTTGCTCTTAAAGAATTTGATTGGTATAACTGAACAGTCTGTTGTGGCGTGTCAAACAGGCAGGCTTGCGATCTGCGATTTTTCTTTTTCTTCGTCTGACTGGCGAGTAATTTGTCTGTATTCGCCGAATGTGGCAGAGGAACGTAAGGTATTTTTTTTAATTTGTTGATGGTTACTGTGTGTGTAAACGTGATGTTATTTTGCTCGGCGATTTTAACTGTGTTTGTTCAGCAAAAGGTATGACCGGAGTGACCCCGTTCAGAGATGCTAGCACTGTGGTATTGAATGACATCGCCAACGAGGCAGGTCTTGTTGACGTGGCAGAATGCATCGGTCAGGCGGGAACTGTACTGTATACTCATTTCCAAGGAGTCAGCCACGCTCGGCTGGACACAGTTTACGTTTAATTAGACGTTATACCAGTTTGCAATGAATATCGAGTACTTCCGGTGTCCTTCAGCGACTATTGTTTAGTTTCTTTTGTCTTGGGTACCACGAATGAGCAACTAAAGTTTTCCTGGGAACTATGGAAACTGAACTGTCGACTCTTAGACGACTAGGGGTTTACACAATTGATACAAGGCCTCTTGAACAATTTAAAAAAGGTTCAATCAATTATGGGGCTGAATGGGAGAGTTTTAAACAAGAGTTTAAAATGATAGCCATGGGAAAAGTTTGTGCTATAAAGGCACTTCAGAGACAAGAGGAGACGATCATGCGTAGCATTTTTCAAACGCTCATCAGGAACAAAGCAAGTGACCGGGCGAATTTAAAAACGACATACGTGATTGGAAGAAAAGGATGGAAGCCCTTGATCAAGAGCGCTATCACGGAGTTCTTATCAGAGCACGAGCAGAGAAGTTCGCCGTAGGTTAATTCCCGTCAAAAATGACGTTGGGCATGGAAATAAAGTTATGTTCGAAAGAACACAATCAGTGAGATATGAAATGGAGGGAAAAATTACGAGCGACCAACGAGACATTCAAAAGGCGTTTTTTGAGTGTCATTCGAAATTGTTCGCCCACAGCCCAGTGAATATGACGAAATTTGTGGAAGAGTTCGTAGTGCTTTCGCCGAAGCTAAATGTGAAAACTAAAATATTTCTTGAGACGCCGATTACTATTACAGAAATAGAGAAAACGATAGACGAATTGAATCCGGGAAAGTCACCTGGACCCGACGGCATTAGTGCGGCTTTCTATAAGACCTTTAGACATGAAGTTACGCCAGTGCTACACAATGTCTTTAACGAGGCCTATGGAGTGAAAAAACTACCACCCTCCTTTAAGAGGTCTCACATCATATTAATACTCAAGACCGAGGATACCATCGAACTGCGTTCTGTTACATCCTATAGGCCAAATAGTTTAACAAACGTAGATTACAAAGTACTAATGAAGATTTTGATACGACGGCTGCAAACAGTAATTACAGAAATAGTCGGTTCACACCAAATGTGTGGAATTAAAGGATGATCAATCACAACGAATATTCACACTGCTTGAAGTGTACTAGAATGCTGTGACGCAACAAATGATAAGGTAGCAATGCTCCAGATCGACCTGGAAAAAGCATTCGATCGCGTGTCACATGAAGTTATGCGGGCAATATTGGAACAAGTAAACGTTGGCTCCGTAATCACGGAAGGAGTTCACATAGCGTACGAGGGCTGCACGACAAGTTTAATTGTAAACAATTCGGTGGGTAAACGCATTAGTATGGTCCGGTCCGTGCAACAGGGCTGCCTTCTGTCCCCGCTTTTCTTTTGTGTATACATAGTCTTTCTGCTTGAGCGTGGTGAAAAGCAACGTGATTCGTGGTTTCGCACTGCACGCTTGCGAGGTACGAGTGCGTGCCTACGCAGACGATATAGCGGTGTTCTGTGCTAACAGAAAGAGCGTACGAAAGGCCACGGAATTAGTGAAACGTCTTTGCAACTGAAGTGGAAGTGCTGTAAACTGGGACAAGTGCGTAGGCTTTTGGCACGGGGAGTGGGATGCGAAACCAAGTGTGTTTGACAACGTCAAATGGTTCTCGTCGCTGGCGAAGTACTTAGGGGTTCCTCTGGAAAGCTATAAGGACGACGACCGGCTTTGGCGGTCTCAGGTGGTTGAACTGCGAGAAAAAGCCGAGAAGTGGAAGAGAAAAGAACTATCAGTATTTGCCCGATTCACTATTTGCTATGTTTTCCTAATAAGTAAATTGTGCTATGTGCTTTAGGTTTTCCAGTGTTCTAAGGTGAATGTCCAAAAGCTGCATCGGGTGTTTGAGGTCTTCCTTTGAGGCTCTTCTTATAAGCGTACGAGCCGGACCAATCTTTTTCGCAGAGTGCGTGATGGAGGCTTGGCGCTATCCCATTTGTATTTGAAGCAGCTGGTAAACAGGTTATTTTTCTTATGTAAAGTTAAATACCAGTTTTTGAGCACATTTTGTCAAATGCGATTGTGTAATGTTCTGCCTGAATTTATAGTGTCGTCAGAGTTTGGAGATGCTGGATGTATTTTTGTTTATATGCCCGAAGTGGTGGGAGAATACAGGTTCTTGAGATCACACTTTTCTTTGTAATACCTGAGTGAAGTCACTAAGAAAAAAACTGTACCGGGATCTTGTTGATGTTACCCTTCCGATTCCACTGTATAGAGCTCTGTATTCCACAGGTCCGGGACAAGGTGTTCTGAAATGTGTCAAAAGAATATCCGTCCCAGCGTGCGTTAAGACGTTCTTTTATAAGCTGCACACCGGTACTCTGCCTGTTAAAACCTGGTTGGTGGAGACGGGTATGTTTGTAGCGAGGGGTGATCCCTATTTCTTGTGTAAGAAACCAGAGACTGTTAAACATGTTTTCTTTTTTTAACTCTTGGGACAGTATATTATTCTGGGTTGTGTTACAGTGCACTCTAAAAAAGGATTTTCCGCTGGACCCACATTGCGTCTAGGTTCCTAGCCGTGCAAAACGATAATGGTGTGCCTTTTGATCTTGTCATGTTGCTCGACCTTCACAGCATGTGGCGATGTCGCATGGCGGTCCGTCATGCGAATGTTGACACAAGGCCTGTGGGGAGTACTTTTCTGAGTCGCTTTGTTATGTTAATGAAGTTTGGAAGATTCGTTCAAGTGTCCCTGAGTGGATACTCACAATAGAAAAACTGATAGATATAAAAGATTTTTAACCACGCCACTTCAGTCGGTAAGCGATTGACAGGCTTTTAATGTTACTGTGCTTTTGGTTGCCCCTTGTTAAAATGGCAATAAAGAGAAAAAATGTGCAGTAACATGCTGAAAAGACACTCGCTTAATAATCTAAATGATCTGGGTTCGATTATCGCCTAGCGCATACGCCTTTTACTGCGATGGCCTCTTCCCCACACTCAAAACCAATCAGTGTCGAGCTTCACGGTCACGCTTTTATCCAGGCTTCACTCTTATTCAGCTAGGCTTCACGAAATGCCGAACACCTAGCCAAAGAACGTTTCACGTTAATAATATTTGGACACCAAACGTACACTGTGTCATAAGAACTCACTTCTATCGAATTATGTCTGCAGCTGCATTCGGCATTGGCACTGGGAAGCAAGGAAGCTTTAGCTGCCCCGCTTCCCAGCCATAGAGATTTCCTATGAAATCCACATGATCATAGCTTTTATTGTTATAAATACACTACCTCTCCTACCTCTAAGAAGTGCAAATAGTATGCTCCACACTAAAACCGAAACAGTGGTTTTTTTTTTTTTTTTGGTCTCGAACGAAAAGGACAATGACCCGCTGTTCTGAACGAACCTTGACGAGGTAAACTCCCTTTGTCAATATTCCCATATTTCAAATGAAAATGAAGAGGCGTCTCCTCAGCACCACCGATCCTTTCTTCTCACGCAATTTATTCGAAAACCTCTTTTTTTTTTTTTTTTTTTTGCTTTATATGCTTTTTATTTTGCGATCGTGACCTCGAACTTTGGTGGTTTTTTATATATATATATATATAAATCCGAATTCGCGAAACTGTTACCGCTAAGTGTTTTTCTGTTTTTTTTTTTTTTGTTTTGTTATTTACCCGAAAACACGGAACGCTATTTATAATGCTAGGCCCAAGTGTGCACCAAGCGTCGTTGGAATCACCAAGGGTTCATCAAGAGGCCGCTTCCCGCTCTCAGCGTCGACCTCTCCAACGGCGCGTCCGACTTTGGCAGGCGTTGCCGCGTTCAGTTTAGCAGACGGCATTCGAAAGATGGCGTCTGGGGTAGCTGGCTTCAGACGCTACGTTCGTGTGTTCGACAAAAAAGAAGACGCTTCGTTTTCGCGGTGACCCTGACAATAGCAGACGGACTTTATCGTACGAAGGAGAAGACTTTCAGATGTGCGTAAAAAAAGACTACTAAAAACGGTGATTACCCGTTCTCGCTGCTTTTGTCGCGCGCTGTACACTGCGTTGCGGGAAGCCCGCGGCACAACGGATTGATGGTCTCAGTTCTAACGACACAGATGTCGAGCGATCGCGGACGTTTCAACAAATCACCGGCAGCTTATTTGTTCGTTTCTTTTCTGCATCATTCCTGCAGCAATGACATGGCGCGGTCATCCATGCTACAACAGTGCATCTTTTCCAAGAATATTTGTGCGCATGCGCGCGTTCTCAAACTACGACGAAAGCTCGAATTATGGTCGGTCGACGAAAGCGGAGGTGGCTGGAGCTCCATCAGGAGATGTGCTAAATCTACTGCCTGCTCCGCGCGTTCAACGTGTTGCCATTTTTCTTCAAATGAGTGCTACACTAGTTCGCGCAACGCAGTCTTCTCAGAAGGGAACACTCGTCCCGCTAGGAACTTGCTAATTGTAGAGGCAACCTCGATACAATCGGGCGGAGACCCGATATTTTTGTCAAACGGTTGGCCGACAGTCCGCACTCGCTTGCGTCATTTCGATCGCAAAATTGTCATGATGTTCACAGAGAAAGCGTAAACAATCTGGAGGGTAGAGTGAAATGATTCGCGAGAAACATTTCATCTCCATTTTGCCTAACTAAATATCCTAACTAAATATTAGGATTAAGCGACAAGGAACTGCAGGCACTTAGTTTGGGCATGTCCCCGCGGAGCTAGTCGGAAGCGCAAGCCGCAACCCCATTAAAATGGCTCATTCGTATGCATCCATCTAGTCGCACATCTGATCCCATCGAGCGTAGTTTGTACGCCAGCGCTTGGTGCCGTCTTTATGTGGAAAAGGTTTATTGTAAGCTCTCAGTCTTTACGTCGTCTACAATCTCTATCTCTCTCTATCTTTCTCTCTCTCTTTCTCTTTCTCTCTCTCTTTATCTCAACAAATTTACGGTTTCTGGCTAATCGGTTCAAGGAGCTTTTCAGTCGTCATTCGTTAGGCCCTTTCCCCAGGTGATTAGTTGACTGAGTAACACCAGTGTTGGCCTACGGCTCCCCGGCTGGCGCGATCGAATACGATACGACTTACCACTACTTCGACGGATCCGGGTTTCGGTGTACGTCATGTGTGGCTAGTATTTTTATTGCTTTCATATACAGTCCTCCGTTGCGCTCCCCTCAATGTGTAAACCCTCGAGCTTTTCGGTTTCTTTTTTTTTTTGGTATGCTTTTGTTTTGGGTGTACACTGTAAAAAGGAAAAGTAACTTTCCATTGACGCGGACCTTTTTTTAGGTTCACCAGAAGGCGTGAATCCATAGCGTCACTGCAGTTTCTCTACTCCACACATCCCGAAAAATCGTTAAAAAAAATAAAAAAGCACGCTTGCTTTTTTTTTTTTTTTAACAGACGTGCGTGTTGCTTTTGATGCCGTACCGACTGGATGCAAATCGCTCCTTTTCCGCGCATGCGTGCCCCGCGCGAACCCGAGATGTGCGGCCGCGTCTCGCAGGTCGATGGCGACATCGTGGCGGCGGGGCCAGCAAAGCAATCAGCATCACTTCTCCCCGGAGACTCGAGGGTCCAAACGGGCCGACGGAGGAGTGCGGGGCCGTTACCGCGCTCGAGCCGCAGCTAACCTCCGCAGACGAGGTGAAAATGCTGCCCGCTTCCGGGCTGTGGGATGGGCGCGCGGAGGCGTGACGTGCTATGAGCCCAAATTGGAGGGCGCGCAATGAGCCATTTTCAAAAATCCCATAAAGCCGCGCAGGTGTTCTTAGATGCTTAACAGTTAAGTTCCGTTTTTCTTTCTTTCTTCTTTTTTTCTTGTAGGAGTTACGGTAGTTCCGAGGACAACATTATCGGGCAGAGGCTGGGTGTTGTCCATTCTAGTCATTCCATTACCCGCCGTCTCTGCACTCCATCGTTGATTATGTGTTTGAAAGCTGGCGAACAAACAAATGGTGCTTTTGAAGCAAACGACATTGAAATGATCGCCACTAGCTCTCTTTGTTGTTGTTGTTGTGGTTGTTGTTTTTCCTGACTAATTGCTCCTTGACGATGTTTACTTTGTAGTTGCGCGTGCATGCCTTAACCATCATCGAGTAATTGCACTTTCCCCTTATCAAAATCGAAATGTTCGCCCGAGTGGAAGCAACTTTTGGAATGCCGGGAGCGCTCGCAGCGCCAGTATACACGCCAAACTCCACGCAGTGTTTTGCGTCTGAATATTAAGCGGTTGGTTGCATACGGTGGCACTTTGCCCGAGATTTATCCGGATTACGCTGAATGAATAATAGACTTATCTGGGCAGAGTTCCCGCGGCTGTGTGACATTGTGATCGTTGGTTTTTGTTTGTTTTTCTTCTTGATAGCCCTTTTTATAAATCGGCAGTAATCAGAATAACACTGCCCGCACTATATTTCATTAATACGAAAAAAAACTGGTAGGCCTACTCAACAGTTCACTATCGCACATTCGTCTTGCGTTAAAAAAAATATACTACACTAACCATTATGTGTGCTGGCGGGTGTGGCAGTCAAATCAATCTGCTATCTTCGGCGCCGAAATTTGGCCGTTCAACTAAAACAACACTCCTGGGAAAAAGAAAAACATACGAAATTAAAGCACAGTCTGTAAGTGAATTAAATACGATAGTGTATAAAAAGATCACACATAAACCAAACGCTCAACCTCGGTGATCTGTCTTTTTCCGGGGTAGTCATCGATTGCCCCGAACGTTGCGAGCCCACGACATGTGCTTAGGAGCTCATCCGTGACGACTACGAAAACTGGCCACTTGTCTTGGCTGACTGATCGATCGACCGGACCAATGGAACAGCCTCGGTAGACACTTACATAACCGGGCGTCGCTCGAGTGTATGAGAACCGCAGAGGGAGCTTAGTGTCATCTCGATCGCATCCCATCATCTTGCTTCGCTTTCAAAGTCCGCCTTCGTTGGTGATATTAACGGAACGCGCGGCTACCGACGAACGTTCTCGATAGTGACACCTCCACGATGTGAGCCGTTCATTGACGCTTGTGCAAGTATGTCTAGGGCCGCTTCCTTAAAAAGGAGGAACTTTTGGAAAAAAAAATCCACTTCAAATGTTTTGTTTTTAGGATACCTCATATTTTTTTCACCGGTAACTCTGAAATGTTCATCATCAAACCATAGGATTAAGGATATGGGCCTCTTTGCGCACATAATGAGTGCGATGACGTGAAACGATAAAAAAAAAACACGAAAAAACTCCCATTACCTTTTATACATTTAGACAATGCCCTTGCCGCGCCAGCATGCAGATTCATCGACCGACCGAGAACATTCTCGGGGTCTATAATTACACGCTTCAGCTTTGTGACGTTATATAGCTATCATCGATTTACCTGCACCTGCCTACACCGGTGTTAAAAAGTGTGGTGGGGTGGGCGGTGTACTTCCAGTATGGGGTGTGTTCAAATGAGGGCGGTCATAATGGTGTCACTCCTATTTTTTTGTTTTCAATTAATATTTTTATGAGGCAGAGAAATATGTCCACACAACGGTAAAAATTTTATGCCCAAGGTACACAAACTTCACTACTAGAATTAATCAAATTTATTTTATCTGATCATATACTTAAAAAGAAACTTTAAAAAAGCGAACTAGGCTTTTTGAGCAACTCTTTCGTAATAAGGCTTTTTTCGGCAAATTTTTAGGACACTTTAAAGGAAAGCTGAAACACTTCTTGAGAAAAACGAGTTGGAGGTGACTTCTGGTGTATTTTTATCTCGTGAATCTGAACATCACGTTCGTTTTCCCCGAAGATGTAACTAAACGCGAGAAGACACGAAAAACCTCCGACCAGTCGTGACGTCATACTAGGATCTTTGGGCCGCCAAGCGCGTGTAGCTTGTGTGGGCAGCGCGTCCAATAGACCTATTGATAAATTACCCAAGCATCAAGGAGAATGCAGGGATTGGTGTTCCACGCTCCACACGCGCACGCCTTCCCCGTACAAAAGATTTGAAGTAACTAACCAAAATAAGGCGTTGACGAACGCGCGTGCAAGATGCCATTTGTTTTAGGGATTTGCTTTAGAAAAGTTATTACTGCTGAGGCCAGCACGTGCGGCGCGTGGAACACCAATCCCTGCATTCTCTTTAATGCTCGGGTAATTTAGCAATAGTCAAATTTGGGGGTTTTACGTGCCAAACCAACGACAGGCATCTGTCACGCCCCAGCGGAGGACTGAGGATTAATTTAAACTACCTGGGGATCTTTTCACGTGCAACAGAAAGCTCGGTTACACGGCGCCTTCTCCGTCAGATTGCGGGCACCTTGGCCGGGATTCCAACCCGCCACCTGGGGATCTGTAGGCCGGCGCTTTGCCTCGGAGCCACCGAGGCGGCTGATTTAGCAATAGGTCGACTGCAAGCTTGCCGGGTATATTCCCCCGCACTGACGCCAGTCGTGACGTCTCTTTCTGACCTTCATGAAAATAACAAGAGTAAGCGTGCATAGCTTTGATATGCGCTGAAGATGCGCGAGAGCGGAGATTCCGAAAACTCCTATTATAACGTCGCCCCCCCCCCCAAGGAGGGGCTTCAGCGGTATTTTGAAAATTAGTCTGCAGCCTCTATGCACCAAATTGAAACGTAATCTCGATATTCGTGATCCTGGAGGAAAAATGAAGACGATTTAAGTGTTTCTTTCTCAAATACAGAACCGCTTCAGTTTCCCTTAAAAATGAAACCTTCAACCTGAAGTTTTTGTCCTGAGTGTACCGTTTCGTGTACATTTTCTGAAAATAAAAATATACCATTCTACTACTGCAACTATTGCTTTCATTGCGCCCGACATTTTCTAGAAAATAAAAAAGTAAAAAAGCCTCAATTTTGTGCTTCAGTAAAAAACAATAATCATCCTCAATTTGTTTCTCTATTTATCCGGTGAATCCTTCACAACCGGTAATTTCACAACTGCACACGTTGCATTATTTTGCTTAAAATTAAAAAAAAAGCCGTTTACAGCTTCCTGTAATGCCGGATTGGAGCGCAGCTCGTGAGGAGGAGGAGGGAAGGTGTACTCGGGGAGGGTATACCTCTCCTCCTCCTCCTCCTTCTCCTCCTCCCCTCATTCTTCCATGTCCTCCGGCGGCGTCACGTGACCTCGGGGCGAGGGGGTCACGTGAGCTGTGGGGTCACGTGACCTCGGGGTCACATGGCCTGAGGGGTCAGCCGACCCCCCCCCCCCGAGGTACGTGACCCCGGGGGGGGGGGGGGGGGGGCTCGCGTGGTGCATTATGGAACATTTCCCATAATGCACCGCGCGGTTACGCCATGACGCCGCTCAAGCCGGAAACGGGCGCCTAAGAGCTCCGCTCTAAAAATGTGTAACCAGGTCATTGTTCTAGTAGATTAACGTTGGGGGGAGAGAGGGGGGTTATCGCCTAAACCTGCTCGTATTAACGCCATGGCTGCGTGGTGCACTATAAACATTGAGGTGTGTTACGTAGACACCTGCCGCGCTATTATACTCCACCTATTGAAACTAAACATCCGAAGGAGCCGGCGGATGCAATTCAACACCAGTGTTGGGAAGCCGACACACGATACTGGAGCGACCGCAAGTCAGGAAAGTTCTGGCGCTGTCAGCCAACCTACTAAAAGGTCCGGTAACGCTTCTTTATATTTTGGTTGACTCATTTGTAACCAAAACAGTGAACATATCCTTGTATTTGTACAAAACAATCTCGGTAGATCTCGAAATAACACGTGATCTCTTTTATCAGTGGTGGGGCTAATAGTTGCCTATGACATTTTAGCTTTGTGGCGCTTTTGGTCGTTGGGGTGTTGTATTTGTTTGATTATATAGTGATTGTGCTACTTTTCCTGTGCAGTACTTTAATTTTTGTAGTTTATTGACAAAATAGTTTGATTTTCTCCTCTGGACATCACTAGGATTGTGCGACGTTACTGGAAGCTTCTGCTCTGACCAATGCCGGAAGGTTGCAAGGGTAAAATAGCAGATAGCAGACTGTGTTCGTTTAGAAAAAAACGGTGAAAAGGAAGTTAGGTGGCATCAGTCACTCGACGTCGGGATTTCTTCTCCCCGCGTGCGCTTGGGCGCTTCTCAATTCACTGCCATAAAAGGTCCTGCAGGATCTCTTGCGAAGCCTCCTCCACACATCGAAAAGTCATAATCTGGGGCTTCGCGCAGGGGCAAGAAAGTGTGGGTTGGAGGGAAAGGGGGGGGGGGTGCTGATTATGTGCTCTTATAAGAATGGAAATAGGACACATACTGAAAAAAACCTGCACTTGTTTACTTGGAGTCAGTACGCTCTTGATGAGAAACGGTGAGAGTCGCCACTGAGTGCCGCAAGCGATCTATAGTAAAACACGTTCAGAGCTTCTTTTTCACTCAGAGTCTGCACTCCGTGCCACGTACAAGGAATCCTCTTGACTCGATTTTTCATATTTCCACATGTGAAACGACTGGATTACATGCACCTCCTTGGCGTTCTTTCCTTTTTTTTTTTCTTGTAATACTTTCAAGCTCGCTATCCCCAACGTGAAGCAGGAAGACATTTTTCATTTTGCCTGTTAGTGCCTATACGAAGAGCACCTGCGCTTTGGATGGTATCAGTGACGGGCGACCGCAAATTGTGCAGGGTTGCCTGACGTTTCACAAGCCCACCTACGCCATCGCATGCATTCTTGCCGTGCCTTGTTGCCAAAAGATCTTACTTCGTCGTCTAGAGTTCACTGCACTGCAACTCATTAAGTTGGAAGCGGTTCTTGAAATGGGCGGCCACTCCATCGCTGACGTAAGTTGTGAGTAAATTGGCGGGTTGTCTTCAGAGTTGCGTCTTAATTTTTGACAAAGACAAACATGGATGCGCCGAGTCATGAGTTAGATCATCGCAAAGAGTGCCGTAGTTATTCCGCGTCGACTTCCTTCGATGTTACAACGCACATGAAAACACTGATTTGCTCCTTTTGCCAATGGTATTCCTGTACTTCGTCCGCAAGCACGACGGTCCAATTCTCGGCAAAGTCAAAGTGTACAACAGTTGCACCCCTTTCACAAGACTGCTTCTCGTCGTGTATGGCCTTTGTTTGCACGCGCTGTAGGAAGTTGTGGGAGACCCATCTCATTACAGTCCTTTGAAGCTCTTTGATAAGTGCTGTGGAGGTCAGAGTCTTCTTGATTAGTTCGCCTGATTCCTCATGTGGCAATTACTATCTCCTCATCATGTCCAATATCAAGTGTTTCTAACGTCAGTTCTTTCGCTCTTGGGCACTGCTCGCACTCGCCGAGGAAACAATCGGAAGTAGGCTGCGGGCATACGCAGCGGACCCGCACATATTACACAGAAAGTGAATTCTCTCTAGCGTTTTTGAGTCCCACGAGACACCGCTGCAAGTTGGCACAAGCAGGTACAAACACACACTCCCGGTGTGGCAAGCACTTGACCCATTGAGGACGCAAAGATATGATCTTCGGGAGGCCAATCGCGGAACTCGAGTGGGCAAGCTTTATAGTCGCCGTATGCTTCTCGTAGGGACCGGGTCATTAAGCGTTTTGGAACCCATTGGGTCTCGCCTTCAAATTTCACGCGCACAACATCTTTCTTGTTCGGGCTTTGCCTTGAGCAATCCAGCTCGTTCGTTCTGTAGTATGCATGCCCTGCGTTTACGTCTTCTTCACTGACTTTGCACCATAGTGTACGGCGCTTCAGTGAAGACCACACGCTTTCCGTATCAACAAGGTCCTTCGCCTTCTGAATGATGGACTTTGTTGCCTCGGGGATGACGCCTTGCACTTCTTTTACTGTGAGGTGTGATGGTAACAACGTCAATACCTGGCAGCGTTCCGGAAACAAGTGCACTTGCCATAAGCTGCGCGCACGTTATTTTGCCAGCTGGTGCAGCTGTCGCATTTGTCAGAAGACGAATGAGTGAGAACGGCAGGAGCAGTTCTGGAGCTTTCTCCGACGTCGTACGCAACACAAATTCCCGTTCGAACTTGTGTTACGACAGCTGTGGTGGTCTCGATCTCTTTCACTTGGCGTGCGACAGTCTCTTGCGTGTTCGTAACACGCTTGGTGGTTTTAGCCATGACACAATAAAAGGGGCACTGATGATCGCCTTAATCGTTTCTACGCTCTCCTCTGCCGTTTGAAAAGTGTCAATCAGTGACCCGCACTCCACTGCCGCGTTTTCCACGTCTTCTCTAATCCGACGGAAGCAGTTCTGACACAAGAAGTTGTCTTCATACACTTGAAGAGCTGCCTCAGAATTTAGCGCCTTCTGAAAAGCGGCAACTCCAAGGTCGCTGACAGGACGAAAATTTCGTTGCATTTTAATCTTCCGTTTGTGGCTATTTAAATAGTCTACACAAAAGTATCGTTTCGAAAACTTCTCCATAAGAAAGGCCCACGCATTGAGAATGATTCAAGTTGATTATAAAATTGTAAATTGATTATAAAATTGGTTTGGGCGAAATGGATTGAGCTCACTTTAAAATAACCGCATAAATCGGTTTCTTCACTTTATAAAATCGGCCGTACCTAGTGATCCCTAAAGAAATTAACCAACTATTTGGTCAGTAAACTACCTACATTAAAGTATTACACTGGAAAGGTAGTGTGACGAACATATAATGAACCGAGTACAACACCCGAAGGACCGAACGCGTTGTAAAGTTCAGTTTTCATAAACAATATAAGCAACATCACAAAAAACAAAACTTGTTATTTTAGTGCTTTATTGTGCCTGGGAATTAAACCTACCAAATAAGGGCACCGTGGTATGCGGTGCTCGGGTATCACAAGACGTTGAGACAGAAAAAAAAAAAAACCTTAATCGAGTGCAACATACGGCTGGTTACACATTTAATTTTTTATTTTATTTTAAACAATATAATGCAACATGTTTTTGCAGATATGAAATTACCGGTTGTGAAGGATCCACCGAATAAAGTTAGAAGAAAATTGAGGATGATAATTTATTGAAACCCAAAATGTTATAATTTATTTTACTTTTTCCGTGTTTTTTTTTTAACTTAGTGCTTAACTAAAAATATTCTTACAATTGTAGGACCCTATTTTTTTCTGAAGACCTACACGAATCGGCATACTCGGACAGAAAATTTTAGTTTGAAGGTTTAATTTTAAAGTGTCCTAAAAATTCGCCGAAAAATACCTTTTTACGAAGGAGTTGCTCAAAAAACCAAGTTCACCTTTTTATTTATTTTTAAGTATATGATAGGATAAAATAAATTTGATTTATTCTGGTAGTAACGTTTGTGTTCGTTCGGAAAAAAAATTTGATAACGTATACAATTTTTTTTTATTCCAGGTGCCTTCACAGTTGCGTCAACGCGCAATAAGGAAAGTCGTGGTTTCAACTTGAGCTTAGATGTGATTTTTTCTCACAAATATAAAATTTTCTTGCGAAAGTAAGGTTTTTACCGTTGTGTAGACACATTTCTCTACTCCATAAAAAATTTATATTGAAAACAAAAAATAGGCGTAACATTACACCCATACGTCTTTTAAGGTAGTCTGCGCTCATATATTAAATAAGACAGTGTGCACCAAGTGCAGACTGGTGCAAAAGGTGTAGCTAATTCAAACGAGCCTCTTGTACCCGAGTGTGTTAGATAACAGCAACAACGAATGGCAATTCTTGCGCCTGATTCTTGAAACTTCGGGTCTGCATTTTCTGGGCTATTTTTCAATATCTTATAAAATATAGCGGCAGCTGACAAAAGCCCGTTTCCGAAACGGCATAGAGTTTGGCATGCGTACGTTTCTAATGTATTCCTTTCGCACTGCATTAATAATATGTCACTTGGGGCGCTTGTCTGAGGTGTCTCAGACAAGGAGACGGAGCGAAACTTTGTCTCGCTTTGCATTTCCTCTCCCCTTCGCGCTCTATCGGAGATAGCTCGCCTTATGAATAAGATCGCTTGCCTGAAACGCCATGCAATTTTAAAGAACACATCCGCTCACCTCGCAATGACAGCTTAAAACGAAGACATACACAACGGGCTGCACAGAGCGACTTCTGCGCCGTCTAGGCGACTAAAAATTGATAGCATGAGTGCATACTGCCGGAAAAGTAAAGCTGGAAAGAAAAACACAAAAAGAGAAACGAACCAAGATCAGTTCCCTTGAACAGGTGATTACTTCTATCTTTCGTGCTACCCAAACGCAAAGCACAAACCGAAGGATATCCATCTTCGCGGAATGTCAGCGAGCTTAAATCCAGCACCGGCTGGGGAGATTAAAGGGTGCGGAAGGGGAGGGGTACGAAGGAATGGAAGCAAAAATAATTCAAGTGCGCAAGCGTAAACCAGACCCTCTTGAACACAAATAGGCGTACACCCTGAGAAACGAGTGTTATCGGAAATCTTTAAACCTTCTCCTTGGTTCCGTTTCCCCAAAACGAAAACAGAGTTGTGTGGCGGCGCCGTCATTACCGTCAAAAAAGGCGACGCCTGGCTTTCGCGTCGGTTCGCTCTGCGGCAGCATCGGAAAAAGGTTCCTCACATCGAGCCTTGCTCGGGTTTCGCTCCCTTTCGCTCTCGCTTTGTCATACACACCCACCGTAACCGCGCGGTTGGGCTGCGCTCTTTTCCTTTCTTTTTCAACCTTCTTTTTGGCGATTTATTTGCTTCATTTAAGAACGGTTCTCTCAGGAGAAGTTATATTGCGTTTTTGTTTCTATCTCTTTTTTTGTTTCGAGCGGCGCTTCGAGCTCTATCAACATTTTTTTGCAATTCGTCCAGTTTGTTCGCAGCTTCCCTTCATGTCCGCCTTTGTTGTTGTCCTCGGTGCGATTTTTTTTTTTTTTTTGTGGCGGGGGTTGTGGTTTTTGCGCATCCATATATCGATTTCGGTGCCCCTTCGCCCCCTCTCTTTTCTTTTTTTTTTCCTTCAGATGCATTTTGATTAACGTAGTACTTTCACTTAATCTTTCCCCTCAGTTGACCAAGTCTTACGGCCCCGATGTCGGGCCAAAATTCTCGGGATGACCCAGGGCTGGTGCCATTTTGTGTATCCATTGCACGGCGTTCGGTTTTATAAACCGTATACAAGGCAGTGAAAGGCACGGCTGCCGAGCTGGGTAAAATAACGTGTAGACGAGAAGTAGGAAAAAGACGTTTCGTTCTGTCTTCGTCCTTTTTGTTACTCACTGTGCACGCGTTAGTGGCACGAGGGCGTACTTTTACATGCGCTCGAGATATTATGCAAGCGATGTGTCATCTAAACCTGCACCCTGGACCAGCGCCTTTCACAATATTATATTTTGCAAAGCTGTGTGTAGGAGCTACGACGCCGAAACAATTGCTCAAGATTTCATCGCAGGAATTTACCTGCCGCCACTAGGTAAACGTCGCGAATTCGCACCTTCCGCGACGTTCGCTTGTCTGTGATACGTTTTATTTGATTCAATTTTCCATTATCTAAGAATGTCTAATGTATCGACAGTGTATTAGGATGTCTAATGTATTGGTAAACAAAAACAAAACTACGTTACTGCTGGCAGTCTTCTTATGTCAAGTTATGTTTGGTGTTTTGTCGTTTTTAAAACGTGCAATCGGTAATTCCTTAGATGTTGTCGTCCTACTTTTCTGCTCTCAACGTGCAATTTGGTCACTTCTGTACGATGTCCAACCGAAGGTTCTTTGATGTGGAGCGGCACTACGAGCTAGTTATTTCGGGAATATACGTCCGTATATGCCCATGTAGAAACAAGCAGATTTGTAAATCGAACTATTGAGTTTTTATATCTTGTTTAATTATTTATTTATTTGTTTATCTTCAAAATGTCTGTCTGAATTTTTCGGACTATTTTTGTTCGGGTTCATCAATTGCCAAGGATGAGGGTGGAGCAATAGCAGGAATCATTCATGGCCCGTACTGCCTAAAGAGAATCGATAAAGACATAAAGAAGCAGAGGGTATGATGTGACACGACAATCGAGGAGCATGTCCCGCTTGCATACTAGGCTTTGTGACTACGTAATAGAGTTTGAACGTAGGCTAGTCTGTGCCTATTAGTAACAGGAGAAAACAGCGCAAAACAAAAATACATACGGACCAGTGGACGAAGGACACAAACACAGTGCTGACTGACGACTTCGTTTTCTTTCTCATCTTCGTCATTACATAGAGGCAATGAAGCAAGGACTACGGCCAAGCTAATCGCACTCACCGTGGCTGTTTATTCTGTGGATATTTTAACTAAAACGTAATGTACACGCGATTTCAATATTCACAAAGACACCTCCCAGAGTGCATGCAATTAATTAGCCCAGCACGCGCGTGTTCGTGAGTTCGGAAAAGGAGCAGACACGCGCCATAAGCCCGAGGGCTAAAAATAGCACCGGCGAGAATTTTTTTTCTCATGTTTAATAATATACTCTATTTCACTTTATGATGTACCGCAAGAAAGGCTACGGGCGCGAGCTCCTTGCTCTGGGGCACATATCTCGGCGGCGCAAGCTCTCGTGCATTAAGGGCAGCTGCTAACGTTACGGGATCGCGCTTCTAGCCTTCGCTGCGGTACGACATACGGTGAAACGGAGTATAGTCTAGACAAAGTAGAGGCAATGCAGTCTATGCTATCACTATCCGAGGGAGTAGTTTATTTAAGCTTACGACTCTGTTACGATTGCGACTGCAGCGCTCCAGTGGCGAAATTGAATTCCCCTCCTCAACATGGCAACTTCAACTTTTACATTTTTACGTATGTTTCTGCTCTATCACAGTGGTTTCCTTTTTTTTTTTTTACAATTAACCAGTTATTATCTCCCCCCCCCTTCCCCCGTGACACTCTGTCCAGAAGATGGGCTCAAAAGGAAAGAATTTGCTTTTCCATTTTCGCTTTGTACAACCCATTTCAAGCAGACGCATATTTTCTAAGAATAAAAATTAACAAAGAACATTGCGTAATTTTATGTGGTCCAAACAATAAAAAAGTGGGAGAGGAAAGGCGGTTCCTCACCGCAGCAAAGTACTCGTATATGCGTGGTAAGGCGCGAGTCACCACTGTAAAAATATCACAATATCCAATAATGTCAACACCTGCGATCAGATTCAGATTTAAGCACGAACGGGCCTCAAATGCATGCTCGGGACCACATAATTAGAAACAACTTGTCAACTGTCGAAACAAGAAGAAAAGAAAGCGAGCACACATGCAGCTTTTCCACTTGTCAGAGTTGCTGCGTATAAGAAACAGAATATCGTCAGCATGGGCGGATTCAGACTGGTTCGCCTCTCTCAAATTAAGACTCGCTAATCAGAAGACTTTTTCCGCTGGTGCATTTCATGCTGGGATGGCACGCTCGAGCTGCGCTACAAGAGTGAGGTACGGGAACTTACGCTGGCGCAAGTTTCTGTATCACTCACCAAATTCACTCTACACTCTGCGGTCGCACACGTTTATGGCCCGCCTCGACGAAATTGTAGATCCGGACCCGCGGATATCCGCATCCGATCCGCATCCGCAGCCCCTGGCATCCGCATCTGATCTGCAGTTCGCCAAGTCTGATTCATTTTTATCCGCATCCGCCAATTTACTGTGGATATCTGCAGACGATCCGCGGGTAATCCGTGGTTATGCAGGGCTCTATAAGTGTCAAACGAGCCGCACAAATAGCACATGCAGCCGTGCTAATTCACACAATAACCACCGTCCAGCGCAGCTGTTCGCGAAGAGAAGCGCACGGAACTCTCGAGGCTTTGGCACTTTGGGCAGATTCTTTGACGAACTCGGTAGCTTGTCTTCGGGTTGGTGCCGTACTAAACTCCTTACCGCATTCGATTCTCGTCCATCTCGCTATGATAGGAACATCGCGAGGACGCACGAAGCACATAAATGGCGGAGGAGACGATGTTCGTAAGTGTATGTATTTTAAACGGCGCGAGCCTGGATTCTTGAAGTCTCAATGCGGTCCTCGGCTCTTCTCGAGAGTAAAAAGAGAACAAGACGTTATGGCGTTCGTGTTCCGCTCTGGCTCTCGGAGCACAGCGGAGGAGGAGTAAAACCCATAAAAACTCTCGTAAAATACGGGCGCATCCAGATATTGACCAAAGAACTGGCTGGGATGCAATGTTCGACCCCCGTGTACCCAAGGTGGCCAGCGTTTCCTGTTGCTGTATAATTCGACTCGCGTGAGAATCGGCTGCCGCCCGGAGAAAGAAGGGAGGAGGGGGAGAGGTGGAGCGGTACCATGCGCGCGGTCATTCAGTCGCACGCTGCAAACGCGATTATGTAAATCAATATCCAAAAACGCGGAGACGGGCAACGAATATGCAAATTGAGACTCGCCCAGCAGAGAAGTTTCCCCGGCTTCCTTTTGGCGCGTCCGTCCCCTTTCTTTGTGTGGCTTCCTTGTCCTACGTTTCTGGCGGCGGCTACGGTTTCAGCTACGGCCAAGCCGGCCCAAGAAGCTTAAATGGAAGCAAAAATGGGGCTCGGGAGGAAACAAAAGGGTAAGGAGTGAAGAAGCTGCGTAGCGGAAATGCAACCAAGCGAAAGGAAGACGACGAGCGACAGGGAGGCGAGTAATGAGAGCGATTGTGGCGCCATCCAATCTTTCAGCGGACGGCGGCGGAAACAACGCTATTTAGTCTCCCCGCTGGGGTTCCTCGCGTGGCTCGCACGAGAAACACGATGACGACTGCACGGGAGGGAGGCAGAAAATCGCATTTCGGAATCGGACCGGGACCAGGCCAAGAGGCAGTAACAAAGGCGTGATCCAGCGAAAGCTTCTCAAACGAACCGTTCAGTGGACGAGAGACAAGCGGGAAGGCAAGCGGTGGAAGACAGCAGCTGCCCGCCCCCGAGCCGGCGACTCTCAGTTCCGAGTCGGGTCGAAAGAAGAAAGAAAAAACGAGTGTGATACACACACGCACACACACACACATACGCACATGCAGACGCCAACCAGAAACGTGAAAGGCAGCACGAAACAAAGCGAAACCAAGGTAAACACTCAGATGCCGGTAATAGGGGAAACGCACTGTCAGTCAGAGGAAATTGGGTTGGCCTTCCCGGTAAAACTTTTGCTGGGAAAGTGGTGAGAGAAGCTACCTTGGCGAGATTTGTTCGTGTTTTTTTTTTTCTTTCTATCTTGAGAAACTTCTGTGATCCTCGCTGGAAACCCGCTGAGGTGGCAGCAGAGAAAGTAGCGTTAGCCCCTCCGAGAAGCGATCTTCAACGACTCGGAGCACTCCGGCGGTTTGGCAGCCCCGTGAGCCGGCGCCACTCATTGCGTTAACGCCGCACCGGTCCCGGCGCCCGGGCCTCGGTTCAAGTTCCGGGCGGGGCTATTCGCCCTGTTACGCTAGATCAGACGCGTAAGCAGAATGTGCAACCCGGGAGGAGTGTTTGGACAGACATCCGAGATATCCGGTGGCCTGGAACCGCACTTACTCCGGACGAACCGCCATTGCGTCCAAGAAAACGCTCAAGTTTCTGGGAGGTGGCCGTTATATTTATTCGGGAACACATACCATGCGCGTTATTTGGCGTCATCCTCGAAGAAAATAACGTTGGTACAACAGCAACAAAAAAAAAAAGGAGGGAGGGGGAGGTGGAGTCATCTGAGTTTTTGACTATGCGACACTCCCTCGTTGAGCGCGGTTTGTCTTTTTATATCACGCTTCGGGTGTACCAGTGGCGTTTTAATCCTTTTGAACTTTAGTACTGATGCCACCCTATAGTATGCATAGCGTGTGAAATGTCCACCCCGTGGCACAAGTAGATGAGCTTTACAGAGGGTATTCGTTCCAGAGTGAAAATCGGGATGACAAAAGAAAACACTAGCTTGAATAACTTTTCGGGGAATCTACGATATCCCGTATTTATTGCCCATTTTATTAGCGCGAGTATCTTCATATCCGTTCAGGTAAACGCCAGTTTCATGTATAAGGCTGTCCAGTGAGGGCCGCGCGCCAATTCGTCCCTTAGAAAGCAAATATTTTGGTATGTGGTGTATTAAATATGAACCGCTGGATTGAGGGCCTTAATATTCTGAACGCAGGTGCGGGTCGAATACAACGCTCAGCCTAATGCAGTTGCACTCCACGACTCAAAAGAGATCTTCGTCTTGTTGGCTTGTAATTGATCGCGATAGACTATCTGGGTGAGTCCTAATTATCCCGGCTGCTATAATACATTTCCTACCGGTCAGGCATTATTTACCTCGTGCTCCAAGTTCATCAGACACTCGTATTCATGTTAACGGAAGCTACATCTACCTCGCGTGACTCCATGCTTTGGTGTTTAGATGCACGCAAGCGAGCGGTATTCATGGACTGCCCCAGCGCACTTCCAGCATCACGCGAAGAAAAAAAAAGGGGGGATCGCCAGTCGAGACGATGTGGAAACCCCCGACCTTAAGTCTTGCCCACGTCTCTTGCGGGAGGGACAGCCAGTCGCAATACGGCTAAGCAGTAGCGTCCACACCGAACGCCCGCCACGCTTAATCAGGCACGCGAGTAACGGAGAGATTATCACGATGCTATGCTTTTCTTTGCCCTCCGTCTATAAATACTGGGGAGCTTGAGCGAGCCGCATTCTATTTGCGGCAAGGAGGAAGCCTTTCCCAGGGGGTCGGAAGCATCAGCAGCAGCAGCAGAAGTGGCGGCGGCATCAAACCTGGCGCTGTGGTGTATATCGAGCTCGGCTCCCCAAAACGCCATGTTGCGCGGCCGACAGGGGGCGAAGGGGTCTGCTCGAGCGCGTTTTTACGACCTAGGGTCCCGATGTGGGTGGGTGGTCTCGTAAAAAGTAAAGGTTTTAAAAGAAATAACACCACGTGACGACCATTAATTAGTTTTGTTTTTACGGCTGCCGTAAAACTGCCGTGTCCCTTCGGATTACGGTCTCAAACTTGCTTGGCCATTCGTTTCGCGCGCCACGCGCTGCTCCTCCTCGCCACCTCGCCTCCGAGTGTGACAAACTGGGCGCCGTGAACTGCGAGATCAAATGTTTGGCCAGGCTTCGTCGTCTCTTCTTCTTCGGCCTCCGTTTTCCTCGGCCTGTGTCTGTTTAGGAAAACTCTTTTTCCTCTTCTTCTGCTTTTTTTTTTTTTTCGGGGGCCTTCGCTGCACGGTTGTCTTTGCTTTCGCGCGCTCGCCTTGGTTTGCTTTCCTACGAGTTCAGAACATGGGCTGTTTGAGGCCGCCTTAGAAAAATAAACCTGGATAAACTTTCTCGCCTGTTTTCTAAACGCTATTCTTCGACACGACTTCTCGGGGCTTTTTCTGGCGTTTGAGGAAATTCTCTCGGTGATGGTATGCACTTTGTGGCCGCTGCGGCTCTGGCCACTCGCCACGTGGAGCTTCCGAGTAAAGCAAATGCCATGGCCCAGTGTCACACTCTCTGTACTTTTATTTTTATTTGTTGTTACAAGCACCTCACTTTGGTGTGTTCTATTTTCTTTAAATAATGGAAATATAACTACGAAAGAAAGGTCCGCAATACGTTTTTGACCCTGAACACAAGAATTTATGTATGTATATAGGCAATAGAAATAGTTGCTTCTAGACTTCTCCCTCTTCTCGCCATGCACGAAGACTATCTCATTCCTTTATTTACGTTTGTTTGTTTGTTTGTTTGTTTGTTTGTTTGTTTTGCAACTTTCAACTTTTTTTGTTACCCTTTTCGGTAGCAGGTAAGTTCTCCTAACTGCATAAAAAACGGGTGCAGCTGCTAAGAGCGTCCTTCCGTTATGTAAGCAAAAACAGCATTGTGCCTGTTTGACTTAGATTCCTCTTATAAAATCCTGCATTAACAGTTTTTCCATAAATCATCGCGCTCGTCATTTTCATTACCTCACAATTACAACATATCCAACTCGTGCTTTGCACTAGTGTAATTTAATAATAATAATAATAATAATAATAATAATAATAATAATAATAATAATAATAATAATAATAATAATAAATAATGCAATAACAACTGCGTTTATGTTCAACCAGTGGCGGATCCAAGGGGGGTGGGCGACGGGGCGGCCGCCCCCCAAACAGAGTCGACCCCCTCCCTCCCCCCTTCTCGGAGGGCGATTTGACATGGGTGGACTCCCCTTGCACAAGATAGAATGGGAGAATAGTATCCTTACAAATTTCCCGCCCCCCCCCCCCCCCCCAAAACGGAGTTCTGGATCCGCCCCTGTGCTCAACATGATGGTTGAAACCAGAAACTATGGTCAAAAAACGAAGAAAAAACTCAGTAGTTTTTTTACCAGTCTCTGGTTTCAGCCATCATGTTTAACTTACATTAGATCGCCAGTACATTACCCATTCTTTCTTCACGAGGTCTCGGTCTATAAAGAGTCTCAAACGTAAAGTTCTCTTCTCCTAACGCACAGGTGTCAAAGGAGGTGCACCCTTCGCAGAGCATTGAGCGATGCCTTTAGTTAAAACTATTGACAAAGTCTCCGCCGCGGAGATTTTATCAATAGTTTACCTAAAAACATCCCCAGAAAGCCGATTTTAAAAATTCCGACAGCAAGACGCCTCAAGCGAAGAGCAGTTTACGCAGGGCATTCAATTCAGCTTCTCTGTACTGCAAAAAGAATATGCATCACTTGTATCTCCATCAATCATGTGGGCCCGGTGCCGCGCATCGCACAGCACAGCTGTGCAAGTAGGCAGTAACAAAAACTTATTGTTTTTTTGTTTTGTGTTTTTATGTCTTAACTAGCTTGTAAAGCTTTTATTATTTATTTTATTTATTACTTCAAGTCTCTTTTTTTTTCCAATATGCAACGAGGATGCAAAGAAGGCAGCCGAACCTCTGGGGAATAGTCGTGTGCGTGAACCTTACTATACATAATACTTTTCGTTGGTGATTTAGCTCTCTACTTAGAAACGCAAACATGGCTTATTGGAGAATCAAGACATTTTAGGGTAATTACGAAATATGACGCGGAATCGTAGACCTCGGGCATTTCTTCGCGGTCGATTTTGAAACTCAGGAAAGTATGTTAGTGAGAAAATATCGGTTGTTTTTATCATGTATTTATTTTTCACTTCCTTTCGTATATAAAAGAACAAACGGTAAAAAGAAATTTTGCCACATAATCACGAACCCCTTACTTTCTCGCTTTAAATAGCGCAAACGCACAAATGTGAGTATCAAGAAATGGAAGAAGCTTAGGGAGGTTCCTTTTCACTTTCAACTCCAAACGTGATGAACCGTGGATTACGCACAGCGAAAAGTAGCTTCTCTCCCTCAGAAACGCTTGCCTTGCGAACACTAGTCAGGCCTTATAGGCTTTTTCTTTTCGGGCTAAACAACACGACCGAATTCGCAAGTCAGACTAAAAGCAGCAATACGAGAGAGACAAGAAAATAAAAGCGAGTCAAGTAAAGCTACCGGTTAGTAGGAAGAACTGAGCTTCCAGTAATGCATACCAGAACCGGGAACACAGACGCCGGCATGTTCGGTCTCTATGCTGATTCAGGCGGCCGGCGATCGGAGATCGAACTCGGTCCAGTCGCGTTATCTAACCGACATACGTACGACGAGGAAGAGGGAGAGCGAACGGGCAGGCAAATTTCCCGCACAGGGAAATTCGAACAAAACAGAGAGACTTTCAAGTAAACACAAAACACGAACGTTCCCTTCACAGCGTCGCCCCCCCCCCCCCCCCCCCTTCCCCGTTTCGTCCGATGTTGGGCTTGATTCTCGTTCTTGTTTTAACCGCGGGTACGGAATGAAAATTGAGCCCCCGCTAAACTTCAAACACCCTCCCTTTCCCTCCTCCTCCTCTTGAGGAGGAGTCCAAACGCGCCCAGGCGAACCGGGCAAACGGTTCAAAAAGCCGCCACTGCTGTTGCCGGTCGGCAAGCGGGAAACGACACGAGGAATGAAAAGGGCTGAAAGAGTCGAAGATAGCATTCTCGCTCTTGCTCGAAGCGCGCGTTGCAAATCGTTTGGCCCGCTCGCTCTGGGGAATGCCGCAGGACGTGCCGACGTTCGATCAGCGAGCAAAGTCCATCCGGGGAGAAACGCCCGCCGCCGCCGTCGGAACAGGAAGCGAGCACAGACGGGGATGAGAGTGGGTGGGCTCAACCCTCGGCTTCGCTTGCCTCTGCGCATGCGTGCTCGGGCTCGCACTCTCTTTCGATGATTTTGTTGTTGTTGTCGTTTGCTATTGTTGTTGTTCTTAGGTTTTGGCCTTTGTGTGCTTTCGCATCTTCGAAAATGTTTTTTTTTTTCTTTATGAGGTGATAGCGGCTTTCCGGCTGCGCTATGCGACAAATCGCGGATGCGAAGATCGCGCTCCAAGCTCTTTCTCTAACCCGCTGATGGGAGTTGACTGTGCCTCGCCGAGTTCACTTTGCGCTCTGTGGCTCCTGGAGAACGCGCGCGAGCGGGAATTGCAGCCGAATGCCCTCGCCGCGACCCTTGTTTCCTCCAGGGCGCCTCCGCCGTTTCATTAAGGCGTTTTTAATTAGACGGCAGTAGACTGAAGGAATTGTGTAAAGATGGTCTGGCATCCAGCGCCTGCATTTCACATTCTAAGGATCCGAATGGAAACGCCGTGTTGATTGTCTCGTGCTATTCCTATTTTATTTGAGTATATCATTATACTTTTATTTTCGTGTTCTTGTGGAATACCGACGTAGCAGGAGGACATGTGCGTTTTAATGCGAAAGCATTAACTCGCTCATGCAGCGGAGCCGGCGGTGTCTCTAACCGCGAAAGAACGCGAAAGAAATGCCCATCCTCCCATTGGCTGAGCGAAACGGCTCCTAGATAGCCATTGGCGGCCGCTTCACGAGAGCGCGCGCTCGGCCTCCGCTCTCGTCTCTCGTGTCCGGCGGGGGAGGGGGGGGGGGCGTTACGGCTGCTTCTGCTCCTCTCGGCGCGGAGGAACATGGCGGCGCCTGAGGCATCTACATCGTCGGTGGTCGCAACTTCGGCAGTAGCGAAACGTGGCCGTCCACGCCAGTACACCGCAGACGAACTAAGAAAGCGGAAGAACGACATTCATGCTTTCGCAGTCACAACTCATTGAAAGTGCTTATTTGTCCTCAGAATTTTTTTTCTCTAAAATTTGTCACCAATATCTTAAAGTTTTTGAGCGACATTTATTTTCCCTGCAATAGCATTGTCGCTGTGCTGCAATTGGGAGGCATTTTTAGCTCGTTTGTTAACATTTCTCGGGGAAACATTTCGGACCATGAAATCGGCGCATCACTGTTATCGGGGTTCTGTTGCTGACCGCCGGAGCCGGCGAACACACATGGCCCGAAATAGAGGCGTCTAGAGTTCCTGCAAGCTGCGCTTCCATTACACTTTTCCGTCGAGCGACAGCGATTCCAGTCGGTTCCCGCGAAAGCGAATGCTCCCGCGCACAAAGGGACCTGGAAACCTGGATGTCTGTGTGCACGCAGGCCCACTCTTATGGCTACACCGATCGCGACGACGGCGAGTTTCCTTTCGTATCCTCATAACATTATATTTTCCGCTCTTATTTTCTTTCCCATATTTTTGCTCGCGCTTCTTCTTTCTTTTCTTTTTTTTCTGATCGTCGTAGTTGACCCTTCCGTCCTTTTTCTCTATTGTCTTGTTGCTGCTGGCACGCCATTGGGAGCCTGGCAACAACGAGAAAAATACAGCCTCGCCGGCAGCAGTATCTCGGAACAAGCTCTGGCGTTTTTTTCTGCACCGGACTCGTTTTTTCCCACGCGAAAATTCGGGGAGCGGCGTGCGGACGCGACTCCGGACGACTCTCGAGGGAGCCGCCATATTGAACTGGTTCCCCTCCATCTATTTCGTTTTCGTTTCGGGCCTTTTCTTTCTTCCGCTCTGTTTTGTCCGTCGCTTTCTGTTTGGGTTTCTGCTCTTCTTCTAGCGCCGCATTTCCGCCTCAGTCCAGTCTTTAGTATTGTTATTTTTTGTTATTTCTTGCCGTGCGTGGCGCTTTTTGCTGGCCTTTCTAGGTTTCCACACGGTCGCTTTACCTGTCTCTTCTCTCTTGCCATGTTATTGTGTTTTTTTCTTTTTTTTTTTTTGCAAAGAAGGGAGAGGAAGCGCTGCCTCGGGAAGTTCCATTCAAGATGGTGAAGCTGCCATTTCCGCTTCCTTTCTTCGTGGGTGTCGCTTCGATCGCCGGCGCGAGCTAAAGGTGCCCAGTCCCGAGTTCCTGGACCGGCAACGTGCCGCCAGAACGTCTTGCGGACTTCCACGTCCAGGGGTTTTTGACGCCGCGTGGAGCGCTGCGGCCGCGTACGCGTGGCGGTGTGATTCCGACAATTCGACGAGTCTGCAGCAACGTAAACGCGCTAATGAGACGTGGTGGAGTGACGTCCGATTTCAGCGAATGCGCTCCCTTCCAGACTTTAGTACAAACTGACAGCCATGCTTTCGTTTACTGTCATGCTTAGTGGGGTTGTACTGCCACGGCTCGAATCATACTTGGGGTAATATACCTTTGAAATGTAATCTAATTACGATTAAAAATTTAATTACATTTTAATTAAAATTCAAACTACTCAGCTCGAAAGCAGTTAACTACAATTAGAGTTACTGCTGCACAAAAAAAAACATTTCTTTACAAAAATGAATCAATTTTAAAAAAGGTAATGCCATTACTTCACAATTACTTTCCTTTAAGATCTACCCGACTTCAATCATGGGAACGTAATAGCACTCGTTCCGCGCTGAAATGTATTCATTCACTTCATGTCTGTAAGTTAAGGATGTAGTATTGAGCGTTTTTCATTCGTCACATTTTTTTCTCTCGTTTATTTCATTAAAGGCATCATGTGGGAACGGAGTTCCGAGTGCGACACGAGTCTGTTGTTTTACGATTTTGCAAGACCACCAGATTGTTAGTGTTCTTTTTATCGCGGCCGTTCAAAATAAAAGTTTTCTCTTGGCGTTAGTAGGCTCCGAAACAATTTAATGAAGGCTAATTATTCCCCAAATGACCGACGTGAGTCGTGCCAATATACTCAATGTTAAAATCACAATCACATCATTTTGACTCATCCTCTCCGTCCTAACAACGGAAGGCGATCTCGCTTGATGGGGGGCATCTCCGGCGCCCATCTGGGGGTGTCGTGGCTTCGACAGTTGATCAGCTGTGCGTACTTACACGGTCAGCACCCTGGCGCAGTGTCGGCGCTTTCGAATCGCCACGCTCTGGCAGAAGGGCAATTAGGTAGGCGCTTCGTGTATTTTCGCCAGTGAATGACTCTAAAACGAAGGTCCAGTCTGACGAAATCACGAAAAAGTATCTGTAGTTTAGGTTTTGCACCTACTGAGACTAAAACACGATCCGCGTTCCAGCGCACAGGTAGACAGTCACTGAATAAATCTAAGCACACGAAAAATACACTCACGCTGTGTGAGTGTATTTTTCCTGTACTTGGATTTTCGAGAGACTGTCTACTTGTGCGGTGGAACGTGGGTCATGCTTTACCAGCTCGCCCAATCGGCAGAATTCGCATGAGACTAAAATGCTACTACTATAATCATTATTCTTTTTTTATATTGGGATGGATTGTGAGTTTACGTCGGTTGGGAGTCCACCTCATTACTTTGAATGCCTCGTTTTCTAGTGAAAATGGGGTTAATGGCGATGAATTCCAAACAACGATGCTTCGCGATGTGCTTGGCCCCTGCTTTCGCGCCTAAACGCGCAGTTTCTAATCAACATTTTGAGTCAATGCCCCATTTCTGTATTTTTGATATTGCCGAATATTTTAAATATGTTTAATTACGTTTCATGCCACCAAATAATATCGTTTCAAGCAAAAGGTCGAAGAGATTACTTACAAATATCGCGCACGCCTTTATTGTTTTCACTCGTGACGCGAGTTATTGTTGCGTTTCGTGAAGCGTAACTAAAACACCTCTTATTGCGCAATTTCACGATGAGCGTAAACGCAGAATGCTTTCGATTGTTTTCTTTTGTTCGCGCAAAACCTCCAGAAAATAATGGTTCAGTGCCACGAGAAGCGACGACGACATCGTCGTCGCGCAGGTTCTCGTTTCTGCGGTGGATCATCAATCCCAGTTGTCTCAGCTTGCTCTGCACTACGAAGAGCACTCGATTTTTTTTTTACTCACTTTAATTTAGTCGAAGGTAACAAAGGAAAACAATAAGAACACGGGCAATTAATTGGGCGTCTGAGGACTCGTTTTGCTTTCGCCGGAAAAACGCTGCGGGGCGTCATCGGAAGGGTTCCATTCCAAAGTACAAAGCTCGCTTCCCTCGTTATTTCTTTTTTTTTTTTTGCACGTAAAAAGGAACGTCCCCTTGCTTAGCTTAGCACGAAAAGCCGGCCGGCCTTCTGCAGAAGCCCCCTTCCCCAAGGAGACCCAACACCTCCTCTCTGCGATGAAGAACTCAATAACTTCCGCCCTCACCTTGCCCCCACGTCTCTCTCTCTCCCCCGATACAGGCGCACGATCCGTTGTAGATGTTTATCTGGATCGCTCTTTTCCCGGTCCGTCTTTTTTTTTTTTCTGCTCCGGTTAATCAATTTCCCGGGACCGGGCCGATCTAGTAACAAATTGGTGAGGCCACGAAGCCGTCCTTTACAACCAAGGGATACGAAGCTTGGCCGCGCGTGCCCGCGCTCGCGCCCACGCACACACACACCCACACGCACACACACACACACACACACACACACACACACACACACACACACGGAGTGCGCGGACGAAAGCAGAACGAAGCGGACGCGCTTTCTTCAACCCGGCGGCCACTCGCTCCCTCGTCGTTATCCCCGTCGACGAAAAAGTGGAACCGACGGAGAAGAAGAAAAAAGCGGCACAAATACATTAGAAAGCGCGGAGCAAATATGGAGCCAATTTGGTATAGGGCCAGTGTCAGAAGCCGTTATCGAAGCAAGCCAGGCGTATTTCCTTTCGCTTCTATATACCGTCCTTTTTATTACGTGGGGCTGGGACGGGGGGAACAAGAAACGTATAGGGGGAGGGACGGGAGAAGCGATAGTCAGTTGCCGTATTGAGGACGATCACAAATTTAGAGTCTCTAATCCGCTCCAGTTTTGTCTGATCCACCCGCTTGAAGTCGCTAGTGGCGCTTTCCTCTTTCGATGGATTTTGAGCGTCGCGCCAGCGCTGTGCGCGAACCGCTTTTCAAGGATACCGTGCTTTTTTTTTCCCCTTTGTTCGCCCAAAGAAACATTGTCAATGAAAGCTCAGTGTTGCTGAAAATGCGATTACGTCGAACCAAGTAAAAAAAAATTCACGGTCTCTTTTCTGCGCTGCTGAGTTGGAAAGCTTCCCCGCGACCGTTCTAAGCCACTCCTCGGGGATTCCAGAACCAAGCCAATGTAAAGGTTTTTCGTCGCTTCTCGGATGGTTGCGAAAATAGGCGGCAAGAGAATCCACTCCCCGCTCCCACATAATGCCGAACTTGGCAATTTCGAGCAAAAAGTGGTGACACCGTACAAAATCAAAAACAACCGGCGACGAAAAAAGAATTAAGTTGAACGTTTACTTAGTGTGATAAAACTTGACCGCCGCCGCATTTTTGGGCGTCGCTGCGAGCTGAGTACCGTGGGCGACAAACTCGCGCCTTTGTCTTCATTCTAATCCTAAAATTGTTAGCGTGCGTCGACCTGAAGGCATTTTCTGAGTGAATTTGACCTTTCAGAAAATAGGGTGAGTCAAACAAAATAAGAACGTCGTTTTCTTCTTTTATGGGACTTGAAATGTGCCTTGCATTTTCAGCCGTTGACACCATAACCCATCTAGTACACGGGATGACATTCCCGTTGGTCCTAGATGGGCAATGTCGCTCACTTTGTTGCGCTTGCAAAGTTGCTTTTTTATCCGACCCTCTTCTCAAAAAGCGGAGCATAATCTCTCTCACAACCTCAATCGACTATGAGAAAAAAACACAGCCACACCGTAAACGAGAAGATATGAAAGAGACACCTGTTGTGCACTGAATATCGAGTGCGCGGTGCAAGGCGGTTATAATAGGATATTCTCTTGTTTTCCTTCCGAAATTCAATTAGCGGAATACACCTAGTATAACTAGTGTCTGTCTTTCTTGACCCATGACACCAGCCTGCTCCCACCGCCTCAGTTGACTCTTCCAAAACCGAAGTCCGCTCTTTTGTTTCTTAGCATGTAACCATGTCTGATTCTGTCCGAAAACATCTTGGGGAACGAAACGAATACTATGTAATTCGAGCACGTTGTTATAATCAATTCTTAAAAACAATACATAAAAGACGTACACGGACGACTACACTCTTTCAAATACCAATGTCGTTTAATTCTGGTGACAAAAATTCACGCTCTATTCGAACTTTTTACGCGGATAATGGGGAGGAAAGGAAAGGGGGAATGGGAATGGAAAGCCGTACCTGGCAGGTGTTCTTCTCTACTAAAACGCACAAGCCGGACATTCTTTTCCGCACCATCGTATCAGAGAGGGGGTGTTGGCAGAAGCACCTACAGTCAGTTACAGGTTAGAAGTTTTCTGACTGGGGAGGAGGAATCAGACGACATGCTGAAGAGAGGAGGACGTTTCCTCCTCTCTCCAGCATTCCGTCCGCTTTCTCCTCGCCTGCCCCCTTTCCCTCGAAAACTTTTCTTAACCTGTAACTGACTATAGCGCTGCATCTTTAAAAACACGTCTCCCCCATAGTTCCGGTTCAACCGTTCCGCATTGGAAACTCCGAGGAACTTATAACCGCCCTCCAGCCTCTTCACAGATTTGCACCGGAGATCGCCTTATTTTCGTTGGACATAGAAGAGATGTACTACAACTTGGAGATTCCGTTCCTGCTAAATTGTGTTCAAGAAGCAGTCACGGAGTACGGAGAATGCAGCTTCCAAACCGCGTCCGGAGTGCCGCTATCCTGGTTCATCCAGCTTCTCCAGCACTACCTCAAATCCACGATGATTGAACATGAAGGGAATATCTTGGCTTCAAAAATCGGGTGTGTGTGTATATGTTCATGTCTTGCGTCCGTACTAAGCGAGATATACCTGTCCTTCGTTGACCGAGCCATTGAGACGGAGTTGAAGTACACAGACCAGAGCATAAAAATGTTTCGCTACGTGGATGATTATCCGGTAATTCACCCTACAGCCGTCAAAGTGGAGGCTATTTTGCCTTCATTCCTCAGCGCAGGAAGTAAATTAAAATTCGAGAGAGAGAGAGAGAGACAGAGAGCACCCGTCCCCAGAGGGCCTGCAATTTCTGGACCTACGGCTGACAAAAACAAATCACGGTGTTTGCTGGGCGCTCAAGCAACGATCGGAAAAACAAGTTGTTCCTTTCGAGAGTGCCCACTCCAAGTCGGTCAAGATTGGAGTGATCAACGCGTTATTAATCTCAGCGAAAACTAAATCATGTCAGCATACCGCAACGGAGAGCATAATTAACCAAACCCAACGACTTCTGAAATCCGGGTATGCAATGGAGCGTCTTGTTTCATGTTTTCACCAGCTCATCACCCCAGCAAGATAAGAAAAAAAAGAAAAACTCCAGCACGAAAGAAGATTGCCACCATTCCGTACTTTCACAACGCGTCCCACCGCATCCGATCTATCGCCACACGCTTCGACACCAAAGTTGTCTTCTCATACAGGTTCAAACTGGCAAGCCTGTGTAATATGACCAACCAAAGGGAATCCAAGCCACCTTGCGAGAAGAAATACACCACCCAATTTAGAGAGTGTGGGGTAGAAAAAGTATACTCAGTACCCCTCAAATGCGGAGCCGAGTTCATCGGTCAAACAGGCCGGTGGATGAGCGATCGGCTTCGCGAGCATCACAACGAGGCAACTTCGAGAGCCGAATACCCCACGCACCTTATCGCGGCACACGCGAAAGATTGTTTCGGGTGCGTTCGCAATTTTGGCTGCACGATAATCAAAGGAGCTCGCTGTCAACGCTACGGACGTGAAACGAAATCATCGAGACTTTTCTCATCGAGAACGCAAGAAACAACGTCTCATCGGCTTCTCTAACATTATCAAGACGGGAAACAGAATTTCTTAGGCCAGAGCTGGAAAAATCACGGAATTAAACTAAGAAGGAACAAACGTCACCATGACAAAGTGCTTCGCCCTCCCCCCCTCCCTCCCACACCTCAACATACTAGAAGGCCCTCTTTCCCACCCCTTTCCTTCGGTTTCCCATTCGCATTCCCCCCCTCATTTCCTCCCCCTTATCTGCGTAAAAATCCTGAGTAGAGCATGAATTTTCGTCACCAAATTTAAACGTCGGTATACCATTTGAAAAAAAGTGTGGTATGGTCCATGTACGCCTTTTATGTTTTTATTTTTTCGTTTCTAAGGAAACGAATACTTTCTAGGTGCTTTATTTACCTCTAATAGGGCTGTTCGCTATGAGTGCTATTTATAGATAGAATCCTGGACGCCTTTAATACGGGCTTTTTTTACTTTGTATATTTGTCTCATGGCGGTCATGTGAAAATACGGGAATTCGTTGTTATGTTGTAAAATGCATACACGCGAACTTTCAAATATATTCGTCTGCCATAGGATGATGTTCGTGGAAATCTCGAAAGGAAGCCTCTCGTAGTAGCGCAGGGACGTACCGATATAGGTATAAGGTTTGAGACCTGAAATGCGAAACCTGTATCATGTTTCAATACACTTCAAAACATTAGAACACCATTGAAAAAGAAATACAATATTGTGCAGCCGCGAGCAGTATTTCGAACAAATCAGCCATTCATTATTGAAGATGAAAACTTGAAAGACCGCTTCGATTTGTTTATCTTCTTTCCTATCTCCTTTTTTATCCTTCCTCGCAGAATTGATTCCCTCGTCTCATCCCCTTCATTTCAAAGAGAATTTGAGAGGAGTCATGCTCACCGCTGCCTCATAGTCATGTGAAAATGTCGTGTTTGAAGTGTTGAATTGCTTTTGTTCGATTTTTAATTTAACAACGCGTACTTTGTTTATAATTTTATTTTTATTGCTATTTGTTGTTCAAAATTTATCTAATGTGAGTGTTTATGCCTTCTGTACTACTCTCTCTGGGGGGATCTCGAAAAGTTAAAAGAATCAATGAGGCTTCTTTTTTTTCCAGTTCAAATTCGTTATTTTAAAAACAAAAAACAGTTGTTTTTTTGTTTTTTTTAATAAAAATTATATTTTAGACACTCTGTAGTGTTAGGAGATAAAACGCTTGGGAAACCCAAGCACTCGTATGAACGGAACGATTTGGGATGACGCCGATCACGTTGGGCTGCCGCAGAATTCAGTAACACAAATCGCATTTTGGGGGAGGGGGATGGGGCAGAACTTCATCTGTGCCTTATCTTTTTCCCATACTATACGACGGCGATGCTTGACTCTCTACGTGCGCGTGCTGTGGTGCTTTTATTGCTTATTACATCGCACAGACGATGGCAAGCCCACCAAGTGCGCGTTCACGCTGCTCGTGCATGCGACCACGGGACACCGGCCAAAACGCAATGCTCGCAATCGCGTACACTAGAGTCCCTATAACTAAACGCCGCTTCAGAGTAACGACACTTCAGCCGTCTTTGTGCGTAAAATCATGGTTGCCAGTTATCTGCAGCTTCATTCGAAATTGCAGGATACGCTTTTCCCTCGTCCAGAAATGTTAAAACAGTCCGCGACAGGGCGTAGCGATAACGTCCGAGCATTTACGGCTTAGAAAGTCGCATCTTGAAATCGTGACGACCGCCAGCTGCGCCCGCATGCACTGGGCACCAAAATGGCGGCGTCCATAAAAGAAAACACGAGGAGTGGAGTGCCGACTCTCTAAAGCTGCACTCACACTGCTCGTACGTCAAAAAACACGGTGTTCGCTGCTCATACGATGACCGGATCATCTGGGGACAGCCTGAAGCATGACCGAAGCACGTCTGCGTTTCATACATGTTTGAAATGTTTGGAACATGTCCGCAGGCCGGGGTTTTGTATGACAGCAAGGTTACAGTCACACGAGGACGACTTCAGACAGTGTCTGTATTTTATGCGGTGTGCTAGCAATGTGAGCGCGGCTGAAGCGTAGTTTATTGACTGGCTCTAGTGTACAGTATAGTGGTTTCCTGGTGACTGAGCGTGTCGCCCTGTTCTCTCGCTGCGCAGCCAAGGAGATCAAGAGCTTCAAGTGGGGCGAGCTGGACGAGGACGAGCGGGCCCGCATCTGCCACAACTTCACCGTGGGGGACCCCGCGCGGCAGGAGCTCTACTCGCCGCTGTACAACGGCTCGGCCCACTACCCGAACAACACCGAGTGCGTGCGCGTCATCCGGGCCCCCTACAACCACATGGTGCGCCTCGACTTCCGCGACCGCTTCCACCTGGAAGAGTCGCCCACGTGCGAATTCGACTATCTCGAGATTCGGAACGGCGCGTACGCGTACTCGCCGCTCGAGGACAAGCTGTGCGGGGACAGGTTTCCGAAGCCCGTGCAGTCCGAGGGCAGGCACCTGTGGCTCAAGTTCTCTTCGGACGCCAGCATCGAGTACACGGGCTTCAAGGCGGTCTACACCTTCATGCCTGCGCCCAGTGAGTTGACGCGCTGAGGAGGGCCCGAGGAGCCATGTTGTCCCGAGGCCTCCCTCCCTCCGCTCGGCCACGGAATGGACCGCACTCGCATTCGAAACGGCCTCGACGAAACTACTGCCAGGGACAGCCCGCTGTGACGGCTATGCGCGCCAGCCATGTCGGTGCTTTCAACGAGGCCGTCTTGAAATGAGAGTTTGGTTCAGTTGGTTTCGAGAAAATCGGTACCTGGTGGAGAGGAAAAGGACTGAAGAGCTCGCCCTTTTCTTCCCCTCGAAAACCCTAGTCAACCAGCCTTATTTCCATCCGATCTGCAAGCCAGGTCCTTTCGTGTTGCCTACTAAAGGAGGAAGGAGCAAGCTGGCGTGCGTCTGCGCTGTTTTCTCCTTCTTCTTTTTCGTGGTGCTTCTTTAAACTAGTGCTTAGCCGGCATGCTTGAAAGCGCATGGTGCTACGAATCAGGGAGTACAGAGCAGCTCAAATGTAATGAGTCTGGAAGTACTTGGAGCCTGTTCTGAGTGATATGCGTATTCTGACCCAGGTATGTTCAATCTCTACACTTGGCCCGTAGTCGCTCATTGAGCGGAGTGCTGTTTTAAACTAGACCCACCTGAGTGTTATCGGGTTGATTTTGTGTTCGCGGCTGCTGATGTTGTTTCGTCGTGATACACGTAGTGTACGTACACTCTAAAAAATACCTGCGCGTCTACTTTCCCGCAAAACACTCGAAGGTCGAACCTCCGCGATCTACGAAATCAGTTTAACGAATGATGAGGCGGAACATCTCTTTAGACCTCAAAGTTAAGTCTGCGCTGTGGCATTACGCAATGCAAGCATAACGCTTTCCATTGCGTAATGCACAGCGCAGACTTCATTTTTAGGTCTAAACGGATGTTCCGCCTCATCGTTCGCTGAGCTGATTTCGTAGATCGCAGAGATTGGCTCTTTGAGTGTTTTGCGGGGAACTAGACGCGCAGGCATTTCTTAGATTATAGAGCAGGGTATCCCCAACGCTCAGTTCGGCATCAAAACTATATACTTGGTTTCACCATAACTTGGTAAAGAGCGAACGCTCCCTCGAGCCAATCAGACCGACGGAGCGAAACACGTGACAGCTCTCCGAAGGAAGGGAGCAGTCCGACGACACGTCGCCACGTGCCTCGCTCGGAGGCGCTGATTGGCTCACTGGGGCCGTAGCCGTTGCCATGTGCCAAGTTACGCTGAAATGGAGTAAAGCGGGCACAGTTGGTGGTAGGAAAACATTTGAGGAAATTGAACAGCAGATTCGATTTCCTGAACTAAGACTGATGGGACTGCGTGCACCTCTCTAAACTGGTCATTCATTAAGCTAACTTTTTTTTTTTTTTGGGGGGGGGGGTTGATTTTTTTGTGATGTGACGAGAACAAAAGTGCCAGTTCTGAAAAGTTGCTGGTTTCTGCAAGGAATTTTTTTCGGCAAGGAGAAGGCGCAAAATACTGTTCTTGACCTTCCTTCCATCCTTACTGCATTGAATAAGTGTTCCATCTTTTCTTACGGTGTTTCTGAAGCTTCGCCGAAATTGTGCTAATATTTTATTATACTTTCTGTAGTCACTGGGATGATGAGGACGGCAGAGAGGAGCTTCAGGTGTACCGCCTGAACCTCACAACAGACAAGAAAACGTGATTAGACATTTATGCCATTGAGTATGCGTAGTGAGGATGTAAAAAAATGTAAAACTAAAGGCTCATTCGGAACAGTCCACCGCCTATAACTTCTATACCTTCGGTTTTGATAGACAAGAGTTCAATGTGGACTTCAACTTTAAAACGTTTTTGTGACCCATTATTGCGATGGTCTCAGTTGCTAGAATATCTTAAGGTTCTTTTCCCAGAAGTACAGGACAAATCTTTTCCTAAATTTCGTTTTGCGAGGACTTGGGGCAAGTGTAAGTTTCGACGGACCGTCCTATTGTTCTCTGAGAATAGCTGCATTATTATGAGCCTTTTTATGGCCCTACTGATTTCTGGTGGGTGCTTGCTCGCTCGCTACACAGATTTCATCGCATATAGTCGTGTACTGGTCGCTATATTCGGCAAGGATCCTTGATAATGAATTGGAGGGGACGACGATTCACATACCACCTATATTTAAGGGTTTGAAGCACATATAACACATATCGCTGATTATTATACGTATTCACGTGAATTTGCGCATTTGTCAATACAATGCCGATAACAAACTAATTGAACACGTACTTCAAATATGTAGCGAAAATGAACTTAATTAAATCGCACCTCAGCTTAGAAAGGATTTAGTTACCGAAATTGTAAGTAATTACGATTACTTAAATACTTTTACGGACAGTTCCTCTAAATATATGCTACCGAGACGCGGAATGGTTAAGAACCACTGCGACGTGACGCCAGGGCAAGCTGAAAGTGGCAAAAGAAACAAACAAAAGACTCGGCGGAAATGCGAGAGGCCAGCTGCCCAAATTGGGAGAGCAGACTGCCCTTGAAGCTAAATAATTAACTAGGTCGGCCACACTAGCACGACTGGCTTCCCTTGACCACTTCCGGATGATGAATGAAGGCTCCAGCGTAGTCCTGCTCGTGGGCGCTCGCATTTCGTCTCCCTCTTCGCTGCAGCGATGAGCCGCCCACGCGTCGAGCTGTGACGCACGAGTAGCCACGCTGACGTCACACGCGCGTGCCTTTTGTGCGGCCATCTTTCTGCTCCGCAAATTGCGCCCGTCTTGGAAGGAGGACCGATCACGTTTCGGTGTAACGCTACACCTGCGCAACTTAAGCTCCCGCCGAGCGGACGGCGAGATAACGCCCCGTTATTATCCTTTGACGCTAAGGTCACTCCGGCTCTGGATGCGCACACTCGGGACGATCCCGAGTCAGTCCGCGCATCCTCGCGAGTCGACCCCACGCACCGACTTCGCGGACATTTTTTTTTTTTCAGTTGGTCGTAGGATACGATGCTTCTTGGGACTGCTATGAGGACTGCCGTCTCGGGCTTTCCTTTTGACGGAGCTCGGCGGTAGAAAGCTGCATTTCTCACCCGTGACCTTTATCGCGGGCTATGTCCACTCTGCCGCGGTCGCAGCAAAAAAAAAAAAGCTCGCTCAAAAACGAGTAAAAAACGCTTTGGAAATACGCTGCGTTTCGGTCTGTCGCAAGTCACGTCGTAGCTCGAAACCAACGACTAAAGCTAGGAATCTAGGAAAAGGAGAGCGTCCGGTCCTTCGTAAAAATCGGCAGGAGAAGCTGGGCCTCCGGCTCGAGCTTTCTACGTTCGCGGTAACACACCGGCGCACGTGCAGTCAAAAAAAGAAAAAAGAAACGGTAGATGGCACCGAGCGCGTGTTATAGAGGCGGTTTTCTTCCTGCAGATCTTACCTCGAAACAAACAAACTTTATATATAGCGTGTCCCAAAAGAAAATAAACATAACATTGCAGTGTTGTTATTTCACTGTAAAAATAAAACACGCTTCGCCGAACGCACATTCTTCACTGGAATGTAGTGCTAGCGGTCCGATCCAAATGCCAAAACTTCAACACTAACCGTTATCTTACTCAAAGGTTGCACGATTTTCTGAAATTTTCGAGAGAAAAATGGGGCCCCTTTTCGGTCATGATGATAATGCAATTAATGCAAGGTGCAAGCGAGCTGCATGAGAATAAGGACGATAATAATCCCCGGAGGAGGGGAACAAGGGGGACAAAGGGCTAATTTGTCCTTTGTCCTTTGTCCCCCTTGTTCCCCTTCTCCGGGGATTATTAAGATTATCCCGTTTTCGCCCGTTTTTGGTAACTGGTGCCATAGAGTTCCGTGTATTCGAGACCTCTGTCAGCCACATTTTTCCATTTAAAGTGTCAGAAAATCATTTACAACTTTGGAAGGAAATAACAGTTCTGAAACTTTGACATCTGATTCGGACCACTTTCGCAACATTTGTGCACAGAATATGCGTATTCGGTGATGCGTAATTCACTTTTGCGGTTAATGTTTTTTGTTGTTTTTTGTTTGTTTGTTTTTTGCGGGGAACATTTTGTAGAATGAACAGCACGCCTTTTTTTTTTTTTTTAGGGGAACAGCAAATAGTGTTTATATAACGCCCTGGCAACCAAACCGCAGTGCAGAGTTTTTCTTTCTTCATAAAATCTAGCGCTAAACGGCTAAAATTTGGTTCACCGACGATTTATCAGCGTTTTTAGGTTGATGCCAAGACTCAGAAACCTATAATATAATGTATACGCCGTTACACGCTGTGCACTATTTAAAGACAGCGGCCAAGCTTTGTTGAGGCGGAGCTCGCGCGGATGAAAGTAAAGAGAAAGAATTTATGGCGGTCGTAAACACTGTATACATTATATGGGCCCGTAAAAAAGCATGGGTTTGTTTGTATGCGAGACGACCTGACGTCGAACAGGATGCTTATACAGCATTAACAAAGCATACATAACTCTCACACAACAAAACAAACGCGAGGAGACGATTATCAGCAGAGCAATGTGGCAACGTAGGGCCCCGTGCAGTCTTCTTTCATTTTTTTTTTTTTTTTGTAGCGCCGTTAACTTTTCCCTTAACTTCACGCTAAATAGGCGCCTCTCGAAGTTGAGTTTATGTGTGTTTTTTTTTTCTTCTGTCGTTCTATTGTCAGAAATTTCTTACCCCACAGTAAATCCAGTGCCTCAATGGGGGACCCTCGTGCACGTAATTTAATGTGAATGTAGTGTCCTCATATCGTTACTGCAGTTCTCAGAAGTAAGACGTGTTTATGACTTGAATTGAGACTAAAATTTGAGCTGGCTTGCCCATGTATTCGCACACCATTTGCGCGAGAAGAAGCTGATTGCGAGCTGATTTTTACTCCAGCCTCGGGCGTAGACTTGGCCTGCCTTCGTCAGAACTGATGGAGGGTCCTTTCATTATTCTTTCGGCTCTGTTTTCTGCATTTTTCTTTCTGGCTTAATTTACTTCACTTACGAGCTTCATTTACTTCTCTTAAGGAGAGGGGCTCTGAGTTTCACTAAAATGCGTATTTATTTGGCCAGTTGACAGTGGCGAGACAGGGTTGGGAAGTTGTCAGTAGCGATTGCGTGTTTTCCCGGCTTAATAGTTTTTCTTTACTAGGGAAATTAGCGGCAACTGCTTAACACTGAACTGTTTCTTTCTTTCTTTCTTTTTTTCTTTTCTTTTTTCCAGAAACCCACGAGCCACCGCCCGAAGGTGAGTCTCAGCTTTGTTATGTATGCTGCTTGTGGATGTGACGGTTGACGTGTGCGAAAGAGACACACTTGGTCCCGGCGCAGGGACAGTGCGATTCCGTTAATTTTTTAACTTAATTTCTGTGAATTTAAAGACATTGTCGGTAACGACGTTAGTGCTGCGCCGCTGCACGTGTGTGCGCTTTACTTCATATGTTGAAGCTCTTCCTTTGAACTCGAAGCTCGTCGAGACAAGCACCCAGATTGTTCTGAAGGGAGTGCGAATGTGGAACAGGAAGCAGTACCGGCGGTATATAGGTAACCTGCAAACATTTGTTTTCTCGTTGTCGTTGTTTTTGTTGTTGTTGTTGTTGGTTGTTGTTGGTTTTTGTGTTTTTTGGGGAGTGGGTTGGGAGGGGGCGAGAGAAACTTGAACAATCATTGCTTGTGTGTGGCTTATGCCGACGGTTCACTACCATTTTTAAGGATTTCGCGTTGCCTTTATTTTATTTTTTTCAGCTATCGCTTTCATTTGTAACTACATATTTCATGTGTTACTTGTGCGATGTAAAAAGTATACTTCAGTAAGGTGGGTTCTCTTATTGACACTCAATCTTGAGCCCAGTCCCATTTTATTCAATTTCCTTCTTAAGGCCTTGCTTTTGTGTTGCAACGTTGTTGCTATTGCTTTTTTTTTTTTGTACTTAGGATTTTAGTTTTGTTCCATCAACCACTTCTGAGTGACACAAGCTTTTTTTTTGCGTCTTGTTTATCCTTTCATAGTTAGACGCTACAATTTGGTTCAAGGGTCTCCGGAATGGAAGAAATCTCCGACGAATAGAACTGGAATACCTCGTTTCTATATATATTAATTTGTCATAGCTCCTGCTTCAAGTATCATGTTTAAAGTCTCCTCAATAATTTCAAATTATTGGGAAGGGAAGTGTGTGTGTGTGTTTGTGTGTGTGTGTGTGGGGGGGGGGGGGGAGAAGGCGCTAAGGCTTGGTATAAGAGTTGTTTTTTTTCTTGTTAATTAATGTATTTGATTTGTTATTAGCTTCTATACAAGGTTAGGCCGTAAAAACCAGCACATTTGGCAGCGCCTTGCAAAATTCAAATTCTAATTGTACATACTTGAAACTGGGCACGCGAACATCGTTTCGCAACAAGTTTTATTTCCTTTTTTTTCTTTTTGCTCAATTCGGTGCTGGTAAAATTTAAAAAAAAACTAAATGAGAGCAAAAATGACGGCCTGTATTTCCAATGTCCTAAACCCCCCAAAAAAGGGGGGGGGTATTTAAGACGGGAGCAGAACGCGGCAAATCCTGAGCGCTGACGTCGGCGGTTTCCAGAGAAAGAACGAGAACGAGAGCACAAAGAGCGGAGAAAGAAAGCAGACGAAAAGTTAGGCGTGTTCGTTTTGCCGCGACGAGTTCAAGTTGTTCGAGCGCTTGTCAAACTTTAACTTAGTCTCGTACAAATTAGGCGCGATTCTGCTGTTTTCCTGCAAGGTAAGCTAGGAGAGAACAAGGTATACAGAGCTTACAGGCGATGTTTTGCTGCTTCTGTTGCCTATTAAGGCGTCGCCAGCGATATGGGTCCATCGAGACCGCCACCGTCGATGTCCTCGTCTATGCCCCGCCGTTCCCAAGCGGTCCCAATGCATGGGAAGATTCCCTCTAGATGATTATAGTAACTCTATGCCGAGCCTGCTTTTTGCCTGCATAGTGGTTTGCAAACTGGATTCCAGGGAACGTGTGGAACGCACAAACACTGAGAACGTGATAAGAGAGGCTGGCGGCGAGCAGAATAACCGCGATAAAATAGCGATTGTAACGAAATTTATGAACGATAATACAGTTTCAGTTATCTTTTGAAAACAAGCGAACTTTCCTGTCTGATAAAAAAAAAAAAAGAATAATTCTAAAGCAGACATATGTTTGTTTCATTTTATCGTCTGCTATTTGTTGGAACATCTCTGCTGGGCGCGGAAGGCGCGTAGGGAGGAGCGACCGAATAAAAGACGACACAGTGAAACAAACGTTCGTCTGCTTTAGAACATATATATATATATATATATATATATATATATATATATATATATATATATATATATATATATATATATATATATAAAACAGGACAGTTTGATTGTCTTTAAATGCGGACTGAAACTGCATAATCGTTCATTTATTTCGTGAAAATAATTATGTAACGCGATTATCCAGCTCGTCGCCAACCTCACTTATGATGTTATCACCGTGTTATCACCTACGATCGAGCTTGCAAATCAGTATGCAGACGAAGATCAGGCCGCTATATGACATTAAAAATGCACGACCGCCGTTTTTTTTGTTTTTTTTTTTTACCAGTTCTGAGTGAAGCTTTTAAAAAGATAGACGAAACGTTTTTTGCGAAACGGCGTTTGCGTGTCCAGTTTCAGGTACGTAAGTTTGGAATTCGATTTTTGCAGGGCGTGCCAAATGTACTGGTCGTTACGGCCGCAGCCTGCATATGTTTATTAAATCTAGAACGCCTTCTTTTCTCAGTGTGAAGTGTGTGTGTGTGTGTGTCTTTTCTTTGTATGTAATAGTCTTTTTTTTTCAGTCTTTAAGTTCCACTATCTTCCACATTTTAGTTTGGCAGCGAGGCGTTCCAGAGTTTTTTCAAAGATATTTGCCTTCGAAAATTACTGTTTTGCGGTAATTTTCAACAGAAAAAAATAAATGTCCTATCCCTCAAGCTTCCCACTCGAAAATGAAGATAAAATCTCACCATTAACGAACACGCATGTAGTGCACACTATATGCACTCTTACGTTGTGGATGTTGCTGTTTTACTTTTTTTTTGTATCATTTACTTTCAGGTGGGCGCGCATGAAATGGCAGCTTGAAGGAAAATCAAATTTTCCTTAAAACTATCTTCTTTTTATTTCTTTTTGTTTTTTTCACTGTTGAAGAAATTACGCTTGGCGGGAGCAATACGGCAGAACCCCATTTCAGCGGACGATGCCAAGTAGAAAGCGAGCGAAACACCCAAGCGCCCGGGTAGAATTAAAACCTTCCGAGCACCGCCGCCGAATAGGGCGGGGGGGGGGGGGGGGGGGGGCGAGCGAGCGGGGGCGGAGGAGGAGGGGGGGGCTGAGGGTCAGGAACACCGGGCGCATGGCAGAACGGGCAACGGCGTCAAATTTGGGCGTTTCTCTCCGGCGCGCCAACTAACGCAACGGCCAGAAGAGCAAGCCGATCATTTCGAGCCATTTAACCCAAGCCGGCTCGCTAATGGGACGAAAACCTGCGCTAATCTCCCTTTAATCGCTCGTGGCCATAAATTATTGCCTCCGCGCATTCCTCGTCGTCCTCACGTCTGGCCACCTCTTCGGTCGGCTACCGGTCATTTCCGAATTAAGCGCGCTCAAACGCTCGGTATTTCTTCTTCTTTTCTTTTTTTCACTGCCTTTCTTGTTGTTTTTTGCGTTCGGGTTGTTTTTTTTTTTTGCATTTCGATTTTTGTTCGATTTAAAACGCTTCGCCACATGGGCATAGAGACGCGATTGTGGAATAACCGAGCGGAGCATTAATTCCGACGCAACGCTGTCATTAGCTGCCAATTGTGCGGTTGTGCGCGCTTGTGTCGAGCGTAGCGCGCGAGGAGAAACAACAACCTTCCCCGTGCAGTCACACCTGTGCACCGCGATCACGATGAAAACGCTCGAGCGGCTCGCCGCCGCCACCGTGGCGTAGCGGGAATCAACATTGGTCTCCCGTCGGTGATCGGTCATTTGCATGCCAATCGGTTTGCCTTCCAGATTTGTTTTCTTTTCCTCTTAACGGGCGGCCGTCGCTAAGCTCGTTTGCGGGGCCAACGGTTGGATCTATGAAGCTTAGCGCCTGTAATGAACGCCAGCTGGTCGGGCTGCGTCGTCAGCTTGGGCGAGCGCTAGATGGGAAACCTTCGTGTCGGTCGCAGCTATTCACCTCTAACGAGTTCTTTGCGGCGAATTAATATCTACAGGTTTATATTGGGATGAGGAGGTACGGATAGAAAATGTGAGCTTGTTGAGCCTTTTGTAATTATATAGGAAAATTCTGACCCGCAGACGAGGCTAGTGGTTAGTGACTTTCATATTAGCCAAGTCCTCCCTTAGAGAAATCCGCGATTTAGTGCAGGGGAAAGCGTCTTGAACTCCGCGCGTTTGCGTCATCTTTTTTTTTCTGTTTTGTTTTAAGGTTTTCTTGTTTGTTTGTTTGTTTCGTTTTTTTTTTTTTTTTGTTTTTGTTTTACAATTATTGAACCCAAATTCGCACAATCTGTGTCTCGAGGACCCGTTCTGGTTTCGATTTTCTTTTTGTTCTTACTCGAAAGGTGCAAAGTATACGCGTCGGGAATAAAATACAGTCGTGGCGTTAGCTACGTTAACTACGTCAACGGCCCATTCAGTAAATTTCTTATTTTGATTCTGCAATCCAAGCAGCACAGCCCATTGTACGCCGTGGTCGCGTTTGAATGCTTCATATTGTCTGCCTCCTTGATACAGTCCATATTATCTACGTACATAGTCAAACTGTACAACTGAATGAACCGTATATGACGGAGTGGGAGTAAAGGTTAGAACAGCCGGAGGGGGGGGGGGGGGGGGGGCGAAAGTCAAAATTTGGTTCCGCCGGGATTCGAACTATATGGGTCTGCTGTTTTCACGCGGAGGCATGTGCCTCCAGAACACCTCTGACTGGATGCATTCCGTTTCGGTGCATTCGTAAGACAGAGAGAAATCCCGAAAGACAAGGCGATGGGGCGTATACAGTCGCCGATAGGACTAGAACGGCAGGACGCACGCTCGAGGCTTATATAAGACGCCGAAGCGTTATGGACGGTAGGTAACAACTGAAGAACCTCCCTGCCGTTCATAATCCTGTCAGATCCGTGCTTCGAATACCACATGGCAATGAGTTCGAGGAGAAAACTTGGGCACGCGGCATTCGAACCACGGATATTGCGGGGACTCGTGTCTGCCAGACTGTCTTTTGTATGATGTATGATGTACGGTATTAGGGGACGCCGAAAAATCAGAACTACGGCTTTGGTATTTGGGAAGAGTGTTAATTGAGCCGACCCTCTTCTTCTTGGCAAAGGCGCGGGCAGTGCTAAGCATGAGACGTCGCTCGCGTGTTCGCCCTCGTATTGTAGGCGAGCGTACACCATTCGACGAGCACAGTGTGTTCGAGTGAACCGGCGCCGCAGATGAATGCGTGTCTGACCCTGCCTCTTGCACTGCCCGCAGAGTGCCTGTTCACCGTGGAAGGCAGCCACGGCACCATCGGCTCGGCGGACATCAAGGCTTCCCAGCTGAACCACTCCCGGCAGAACAAGCTCCCCCTCGAGTGTACCTGGAGCATCCGGGTGAAGCCTTCCTGGCAGGTACGCCCGCCCACGCGCCTACAACCCAGCAGGATTAGGGCAGATTAAGGGCGGACGTGCGTCCCGAAGCCGAATATGTTTAGCTAAAGGGGCCGTTGATGTTGGCCGCTGGCGTGCAGTTCTCGACAGCTATTTTCGATCTGACTTACAACTTACGTTTGAGTTTGTTGGACAGTGAAGAATCGCGTATATAGAGGAGAAGAAGAGGAAGCAATGACGACTGAAGAGCACAACTTGTCGAACGTGTTCGTGTTGGCTCGCAATATTGCGTATTATTTTCTGGGGGCGCGGAGTATCTATAGTCTAAATATAGTTGCCAGTATAACAACTCTAAATAGCAAGACGTTCTTGCTTTCTGTCCCGATCGTTGTATCTTTATATATATATATATATATATATATATATATATATAATGATCATAGTCACACATGGTTGATCAGCTTCCTCGTTTGCAGTTCATCAGTAGCTACTTCAACTGTCCCCTTCGCGTCAGATAAATTTGAAAACTACATAATTACGTGATGTCTTATAAACACGTACGCTGCGTGACAACCTTGGCGCGAAGGCACCATGGCGTTTTCATTTTACTTTGGAAGTATACTGCTGCTTAGGTTGGTGCCCCAAATGAGCATTTTCTACCAAAGGAGCAGTATTGAGACAGTCCTCCGATTCTCAGAAGAAGAAAAAAACAGGAAATAAAGGGTGATCGCTTGATCGCGCAAACAGTGTCCTGCAATGTACATGATAAAACAAAATGCGACGGAAAAAACGGGGCCAACTGCACATACTCCATGAAAGCGCAGTATTCGTTTCCATCAAGCCCACCATTAGATTGTTATTTTTGCAGCTGTCCAGGTGTCTTCGACGGCAGCAATTTTAGATCACGTCGTTCTCGGCAGGCAGGAAACACTACTCTCCACATAAGCGGAATAATTGTAATGTGCGCAAGTTTGGATGGATGGCCTTCATGTTTACACGCAGACTGAGCACTGCATCGCCGCCGGGAGCAAGCGTGTTCGTTTTCTGGTAGTATGAGCGTTACAACTGCTTGGGCCTCCTGTTTTTCCACCAATAGCAAACTATCTTATAAGTGCGGTTAATTTTTTCTAACTTGTGCAGTTTTTTTGTTTTTGTTTTTTAGAGCTTGTGCGGGCATGTGATTCAGTGTGAATTTTCAGAAAACTCTAAACAGAACATGCACGTTGCATTGCGCTAGGAGTACAGGCTAGTATAGGATCGTAGACCCTGTCCAATACTCAATCTTAGCCTCATGAATTCAACGGATCCGAATTTCAAATATAAACTTCACGCTTTCCTTTAGTTATATTTCTGAAATGGCGAAAGTCGATGTTTCCGTGTCCGCGGGCGAAACTCTTATTCTGCTTTTGAGTCAGCGGTGCTGAGTGTTTGCTATTTTTCTTCCCTTCTTCTTTTCTTCCGGAAAACGGTGGTATCTTTTTTCTTCTTCTTTTTTTCTCATTTTATCATACCATTTTACAAACTGTATTATAGTTTTTGTTGGGATTCTGTTTTCTTGAAAGGAGTCACTAACGCGAAGAAAATGAGTTCTCGAAAGCCATTCTTCGATAAAAGTCAATTTAATATTTTACTTCAATACGACCCTGTTTCTTTTCTTTCTTTTTTTCTTTTTCTCTCTCTCTCTCTCTCTCTCTCTCTCTTTTTTTTTTTTTTTTTTTTTTCTATCTCTCTCTCTCTCTCTCTCTCTCTCTCTCTCTCTCTCTCTCTCTCTCTCTCTCTCTCTCTCTCTCTCTCTCTCTCTCTCTCTCTCTCTCTCTCTCTCTTCTTGCTTACTGTTCACCGTTATGGGTCATGGGCTGTTCTCTGTGCCGTGCAAAGTAGTGCGTGTTTCTCATGTGAAATTTTGTCTGCCGCACCCCCGAACGCGAGAGAAGGTTCCACTCTATACTCTGTTTCACCTTATGATGTACCGCAGGAAAGGCTGCAAGCGCGAGCTCCTTGCTCTGGGGCACATCTCGGCGGCACAAGCTCTCGTGACCTAAGAGCAGCTGCCAACGCTATGAGCTCGCGCTTCTAGCCTTCGCTGCGGTACAACATAAGGTGAAACGAAGTACAGTTAGGGACAACTTTTTGTGGCAAGGGCTACGGCAGCCCTTGTGCTCGTGCAGCTTGAGTACCGGGCAAAGCTTTGCACGCGCACTATTCACTCCTTCTCAATTACCAGAAAATGTTGTTCGCCAGTATTAGCGGCGAGATGTTTTGGTGGCGCCCTCTTATGGTTTCCTCTCGTGACGTCATTACCTTACGAACAACAATTTCGACGGTGTTTATAATTAGCATGGTGGAAGCTTGGAGATCATTGCGCTCTGAGACCAACACTGCCAACACCGTCAAAATTGAAGTTCTTGCATTACTCTTATTTCTGCCGATGAGAAAACCTTTGCTGACGTCATAGTCGCCATTCGGCCAATTGTGGAAGGCCGACCACAGCGACGCTTTTGATCGCGCACGTCGCCAATAGCATCCGCTCATCCAGCGGTGTGAAGACTACAGTAAAAATTACTCCGGACAGCTCGACTATTTTTTTCATTTCATTTACTAAATAGACGTGGTTATATGAATGTTCGAGAAACATGCGTTTTCCCAGTATCTTGCAAGGGATCAATTTTTTTAAAATTAATTAATGAGTCGAAAATTTTCTGAAGCAGAATAGTTTTATGTTTCCTTCGATAAGCAGCAAATTCTAGAACGGGTTCACACTCGGAAATAGCTGCGCGAAACAAAAGCCCAAGTTAAACAGAAAGGACGCAGGGCATTCCCTAACATAAAAACTGATTTTCTTTTTCTTAGGGAAACAAAACACAGAGCAGTGCTGCAGACGCACTCCGAAACTTTTTGTTTGTCTGCGTATCACATGTGGACATTAAACGCACGCTTACTGCACTCCACTAACCGCGAGGCAAGCATCGTCGTTTTCGTGACAGGAGGTGTCCTGCGTTTTCTATCACATCGCATTTGCTTCGCGCTCGACACGCAAAGTTCGCAAGTCCTAAAAATGGTCGCAAGAAACGCATGAATTGTTATTTCGTACACATCACGGGGCAAGCGGTGCGGAATTTCTGAGAGTAATGCGTTTCACCATTTGCGATTTGTGTTGTTGCCATTTATTTTATTTTTTTCAGCTAACTGTCGAGTTTCACTATGCGAGTATTCAACCAAGCACCGTAAAGGAAGCCAACGAGCTATTTTCGTCGCGTCTGCCAGCGGAGTTGGTTGAATCCCAGCCAAGCGGGTCTCGACCTCAGTGTCAGAAACCAGAGCCGTAGAGAGAAAGAGTTCAGTCATTAATTGTGGTAGCCGGCGCAAAAATAAGGAAATGCCATTGACCGAACTTTGGTTGGGCATGCTTGCGAGCGTATTTTCGAACCATCCACAAGCCCCAAATAATTCCCGGCCTAGCGGCGGCGGTGACCACAATTAGATTGCTGCGCGCGATCCCTAATCATTTGCTTCGTTTTGGCGTCTCTAAAGTCTAAAGTGGCTGAAAAGATGGCGCACGTTACCTCAGGTTCACGAGCTTGCGCCTATACCAGCCCGCTCGCCAAGCCAGTTCAGAACTTTTCTTGTTTTGTTTTCTTTCCTGTTTTCAGTTTTTCGACGTCACCTGTCATTGTTTAGTTCATGAACGGGAATAATCGAATGTTTGAAATACATGTAGTTCGCACTTCAACCGCGGGGAGAATCTATAGCTATGGTGGCGCCACCGCCGCTGCTGTGACCTAGAGAGCCTAGATTGAACAGAGGGTCCATCTCAAACCATGAGGAGAGTTGCGGCGATCGGTCGCAAGTGCGCATGCGCCGCGTTTTCGCGTGGCGAGGAGGAAAGCGGGAGGAAAGGCGGAGGCGTTTGCAGACGATCAACGCTTCCGTCACTCCCTCGCAGGTCGTATTGCAAACGCGGCCCATAGACCACGTGACACCGACCGAGGAGTTGGACACTCTCTGTAATAAGGCTTTGTGTTGTGGCCAGGCCCCAATTGACCGAGCTCTCCCCATATACGGCTCTTTCACCGACCAGAAACAAACACAACTGTTTGCGAGCGACTGGTACGAGACCTGTGTTGTTGAGTTTCTCCTCTTAGCGAAGCTATACGCTCTGAATTGTGTCGATGTCTGCCTCTAGCCGACACCTGGTTCTAACATTGGGACCTGACGGCTTCGCAGGTGTACCTGACATTCATCTACTACAAGCTGGCCGACCCCAACAACTGCCGATCAACTTCATCGACATCATCGCGGGCGAGCCGCAGCACAAGCGGTTGCAGCACTTTTGCGGCACCATGGCCGAGCCGACCCGGTCCGAGACGAGCCACGTCAAGGTGCGCTACTACGCCGAGCACGGGGCGCTCAAGGGCGCAAACTTCTCCATCCTCTTCACTGCCTTCAGGGAGATCTCCAGCGCCGGTGAGTGTCGTCCACGCGAAGCTCCCGGGCAGGAGGGTTCTGGGACTCTGCGTTCGTGTTCTTCTTAGCATATGAAAACCAGTATGGCACTGACTTCACAGTGACGGTTGCTTCATACTGACTGTCACTTAAACAAACCGAACAAAATGGTTATGTGCAACTTAGCTTTATGCGGTAGATATTTTGCCAGTTGAGTTCCCTAGCCGAAGAAGTTGCATGCACCTATATATATTGATTATGTTAAACGGGCCTGATTTAAATCATTATTTAAATCGTGATTTAAATAGCGATTTAAATCAACTTTATTTTTATTCCGCCCAAAATCTAGGTAAGCTTTTTCTTCTTTTTTTTTCCTGGCTGCGAATGATTTAAGTGCGCATGCAAATTAAGCACGATAATCTCTAAACGACCCAATGCAATCAAATCTGCGGTCCGTAAAAAGACAAACAATGTAGTAATAGGCTACGGATACAAAGTGAAATGATCTAGAGAGCCATGGCTCGCCTATGTCGGATTATCTGCCGCCGGCGCGGGTCTGACCAATGGCCCGTCGGAAACGACAGTAGAGGCTCTTAATGCCAAATGTCACGAGGGAAAGTGATGTCTGCGTGATAATTGGATTACCGAACTTCTAGGTGATGACGCCAGCACACTCGAGGATTTCGCAAGCAGAGTATATATATGACAGCCTCCCGCCTGCATTGCCCAACTGCGCCCACTACTAAATGCCGGTAACAAACAGTTCTGCAAGCAGACTGAGAGATTATGAGACTGCATACATTCCAAACTGGACGGGCGCCGTGCAGAGGATGTTTGATACACGGTCGAAATGTTCACATTTATACCGCCGGGCGGCACAAAACTTAAGCTTTCAAAAAGAGGGGGGGGGGGGGTATTTACTCTTCCGAAATTTCACCCGGAGTACTAATTTTATTGCGCGTTTACGCCTAAACGAAGGACGCTGGTCCCGACGTGAGGACACGTTTCGCCGAGTTCCATTAGATTACCATTTCGTTAACGCCGCTCATAGTCCGCTTGTTATCGACCTTTACGACAGACAAACGTGTTTTCAAACAATCGCTTCCCCTGAGGCTTGACTGGTGCGCCAACGCGTCGTTTTCTTGTTGTTTTGTTCTTCTTCTTTTTTTTCTTTTTTTTTGCAGCGAAAGCTGCTAATAAAAATCTCCTACACTGTAAAAAAAAACGGTTTTTATTTTTTCGCACAACACTCGGAGAACCAATTACCGCAACTTACGTAGGCAGCTCAGCGAATGACGATGCCGAAACATATGTTTAGACCAAAAAACGCAGTCTGAGTTGTGACATTAAGCCATGCAACCGTGACGTTTTGCATTGCCTAATGTCACAACTCAGACTGCGTTTTTGGTCTAAACGTACGTTTCGGCATCGTCATTCGCTGAGCTGCTCCGTGAGTTGCGGTGATTGGTTCTCCGAGTGTTATGCGGGAAAGTAGACGCACGAATTTTTTAGAGTCCAGGGAAATAGCATGGTCGTCCTTCGCGAAAACTCCCGGTTACGTCATCAGTCAGATGATTGCAACCAGCGGCTGCCTCCATCGCGCTTAGTAGAAAAGATTTCCCCTCGTCGAGCCGGATTCGAACCAGCGACCTGAGTGACGGCAATCGTTCTCCCTACAGTCTACCGCTCTACCAGTCGAGCTATCAACGGGACAAATTTCAGTGAATGAAAGGCAGTATACGTTCCATTGCTTTCTACCCTCGATAACGCTTTGACTTCTCGTGGGTTCTAGAGCGTACTCGTGACGCCAGAACATGGCAAAGGCAACGAGCGGTTGCTGGAGGCCGGACGTTGGAAAGAGGCGCCCTGACATTTTCACTTTACATTGTCTGTGACTGTGCGGGCAGAAAATGAGACAAGAGCGCGCAAGGACGTCAGAACACCAAACTCTGGTTGGAATGATTTGTGCATGTAGACGCAGAGCTAGCTGCTTTGCCTCCTCATTATGTATATTCCTACTTCTTTGTCTTTATGCTTTTTTTTACGCTTTTCCGTAGTGATTTTAGAACGTCCATAAAAGCTAAACTACATTGTTAAAACTTCGTCGGCGTTCCTCAATTATATCTAAACATAAAAATGGCGACCCAGAATGGACCCAACAGTAGCAGCTGCTACCAGAAGCTTACAAGGCGAAATCCAATGAGAAGCTCGCACGAATAACTTTGCAATTGTTCGATTACAAGTGCGTTTTGTTTTCGATATACGTTGGTCGCCTGTTGAGCCCGCCAGAGTTCAGAATGAACCGAGGAGACCATCGATTCGGGTGCCGCTTTCCCGCGCTTGTTTCATTCGCGGGTGCTGCGCTTTGAACGTAAAGCGCCTCCTTCGCTTCGTTCGCCCGGTTGTAAATTGAAGCCGAAAGCGCGGAGCCCTCATCCATTTCCAAGTCTTTCCAAGGCGTTCTCGAGAAATTGTTTCCTTTCGGCCGACGCCGCTGCAATCATTTCCCGCGCCCCGAGAGGCGTGTGTACAAGTGCGTACACAACCTGGCGGCGAGAGAACACATCGGCCCATCAGAACGTCATCCTGCATCTCGTTTTCGGAGCGCACGGCAGTCCCAACCGACAGTGATCGATGCGCATATCAAAGAACAACGTCTGCCTGTGGCTTGATCATATTCCGACACTCCCCTTTGGTTTTCTTTTCTTGTGCGTGTTTTTTTTTTTTTATGGCTTCATCCGGTTTTTTCTTGGCGTACCCGGTTGTTTTGGGAGGCAGACCGAAACACGAGGACACGCGACGTGACACTGACACAACCTGTCACGTCCCGATGCTTTACGACACGCCTTGCTTGGGCTTCAAGATTTGTACTTATCTCAGACACTCTATTCAAAGTACTGTAGATATGATATACTTCTGCGGGAATTTTAATATCTCAGAGATGCATTTGAATGGCAGTATATTAGATTTTTGTTCAGTACGTGTCATTTAGGATTCTCTACTCGTAACTTTAATTCAACTTTTTTTAACTAATTGACGATGGAGCGAGTTTGTCCCTGGAATGATCTCTCTTTTTGTAAGACGTCAGACACCTCAACGTAAACAAAAGCTGACCCGCGACATCACGACGTCACGGGTCATGAATAAATTGGAACTTGTCTCGAACATTCTGATAAAAAACCGGAAGAGCATAGGAGTGCACCGCGCGTGCGACGCATTTGCAACCGCCTCGAAGCTATTCGGTGTAAAGCAAAACAAAACATAGCGCACGCATAATTTACGCATGACACATTCTGTGCTCCTTCGGTTTATCAAAATAATGAAAACGCATAAATATATCTTCTTTTTTTTTCTTTTCTTTTCTGCAGTTTAGGTATTACGCTTCGCGAACCGCTCGCATCCCTAGTGCGCCACGCTGGACGTAGAGTTCGGCTTTGAACGACCAACCTGGCTCGATCGAGAGGTTATGTGGACAACCGACCTCTTCGTGCGACATGCGGCGCACTCTCGTGCCGGCCATAAATCCGTCGCTTTCCTCCGCGCGGCGGTGGTCTCTTATAAAATAAAAACAAACAAAAAGAGAGGCAGCAAAACAGCCGAGCGTCAGCCGGGGACGACAGCGGGGGTAGGCACGCGAGGCCCGCGGCGCGCCTGGTCCAGTCACATTACCTCTCATTTGCACGCCGCGTGTACTCGCGCGCACTGCAGTCGCTCATAAACACGCGCCACCACTCCGGCCGCGGAGAGCAATGCAAGGCAGGCGTCGTTATGAGCAACTCCTAAAGCCCTCCCTTTCCTCCCCTCGCGGCTAACGCGAAGAGAGCGAGAAGAAAAAAAAAAGGACATATTATAACGGGAAAGGAAGGAAAGCCAACTTCAACAACGTTGCTTGTATTGGTTGGCGGGGAGACGGAAGAAGCCTGGCAAAATAACACGATCGCAACCGCGAAACGCGAGAGAAGGGAGGACGAGGAAATTCAACCTCCTCTCTTCCCGCTTTGGAAAAAAAAAAAAAAAGGAAAACGGGTGGACAAGGGAGGGGAAGCAAAAAGGAAAAAGAGTAATAGAGGCAAACAAAAAGTGCACATTTGGGTGAAGCCTGGGCCGTTAAATGGCGGACCACTCTTCTAGAGCATCGCTCGCATCGCAGCAGCTATAGTCTGTGGAGCACCGCCATTTTGTTGCGCTTTCCTGTATCTTCGCTTGATTTTCCTTTAAGGTTGGTTTTTTTTCGGGTTTTTTTTTTCTTGTTTAATTTAGGCCGCAGACGCCTGCTCGTCGGACACTCCTTGTTTCGTTCCCGCGTTATTATTAAAGCCCTGCCTGTAAATTTCACGACAATGTCCGTTAGTTCTGTTTTGCTTCTGACAGCGCGGTGGGGACGGCGCTCTGGGCCGATAGTGGAAAGGAGTGTATTGCTCCTTTGCGTTTGTCTCGCACACTGTCCCATCTCTTTTATTTTTCCTTCTTCCTTTTTTTTTCGGCTGGTTTATCGCCTGAAGCACCGTGTTCCCCTGGTAATGATGCCCTTGCGACCCGAGGAACTCTGGTACGCAGGCGCGAACGGAGGCGCCCTTACTATTGGATGAAGCTCCATCTCTGGGACCGATTTGCAACAGTTCAAATCATTCCCGTTGCGCTACATCTTACAGCGTTTACGTTTATCTACTTAACATTTATTTACCCCTAAAGGCGCCGAAATGCCATTACAGAGAGGAGCCGTAAGGGATCGTCACGCAGTGGCGTCACAAAGGGGGGGGGGGGGGGGGGGGTCGGTGGACCGCCGCGGGTGCAGCGCTCAGGGGGTGCAGGGGGACAGTGAAATGGGGGGAGGGGGCGCCGCCCCGGGTGCCGCTGACCCTAGCGACGCCACTGCCGTCACGAAACACTAATAACGAAGAAAGCGGGCAACGCGTGACCACACTAACTTCCAAGCAGATAAGAAAATAGTACTGTCACGTAAAATACAGGTTTAACGCTGATCAAAGTATCGAGAATAATGAACCACGAACGCTGTGTTCTTATTGTTGGTGTTGTTTTTTCACGGAGCTAGTGGTTAGTTTATGCCGAATAAACCAGTATCGAGCCACGTAACAGTGACTTTGAACGAAAGGAAGCGAGTAGTTTACGATGGCAAAAACGTTTCTGACCGTACCGAAGTCTCTCTGCGCACTATCGAAAAAAAAAAAACTCACATTGCCACGCTTTTCTAAATGGCTCGATATCGCTCGCTGCTGCCTGTGCGAGCTACCACACGGAGTTTCTTTCTGTCCCTCTCTCTCTTTGTTTCTCTTTGTTTCTTCTTCCTTTCTTCTTCTTTCTTTTTCTTCTAACACTAGCTAAAAAAAATGCTGCCGTTTTTTTGTTTTGTTTTTTGTTTTTTCTGCAATCACCTTTGATCTTGAAAGACGGTTTCCCGCGGATGGCTCTGTATTGCGAATCCCGCGATTTCAAAGGCACGAAGTTGACGACTCAAAAGAAACCACGCCGGCTTGTTGCTCCGGAGCGAGGACCGCTCTCCCCGAGGCTCTTTGACGGTGCTGTGTACCTCGCGTGCTCCAGATGCCTGACTTTGTCGCCGACATTGGCTTTTCCTCCGCTCTTCCACCTTGATGCGAGGAATAAAATAAACACGACGAGTAAGATCGCCCGGGCCTCTCGCTCCCCTCCCTCCTCCCACCTCCCTTTGAATGTTTAATGCGGCACTGAACAGATTAATAATTGAGAACCGAAGCATCCCGATATCTCGTCTGAATAGGAGGATAACGTGATTGCTGTCCCTTTTTGTTGCGTTGGGTTTGTTTACCTCAGAGACAATACCCGTACAGGAATGTCATATATAATCATATAAAGAATTGGGTATGCATGGCCCATATGTGTCCTAATATATAGAGTATTACAGTATGACCTTACTTGCCAAATTCTTGATATGGCCATATATGGCATTTCTGTACTGGTTCACCTTATCGTGAATATAATCATTCAAATTGTGTCGTGTATGCCGCATACGTAATTACGTATATTATATTGTTGGATCGTTATACCCTCCTTGCTTTCTATCGTTCATTATTGTGAATTTTGCTCGTTTTGTTGAACTTGGTGCGCTGAACTATGTCTTACTACTCTACATGAGCCGCCAGATCGGTAAATGTTTTGTCGAAACAAACAAACAAAATATCCTTTTTTAAAAAACTCAGTGTATAGTACAGCACGTATAAATAGGTATCTCGAAGGAAAATACCCACAGATAGATTTCCAAATATGGCAGTTTAATGTGTAGGAATAACTGCAAAAAAAAAAAAAAAGCGGTTCGATCGACAAGTGCTTAAAAATCGACCAAATCGAACGATACGCGCAAACTGCATGACACGTGACAAGTGATTTTTTTTGTCTATACATGTAATGCATGTTTGGTTATTAGAACTCCTCACTATACTGGAAGCTACCAAAGCTCTATGTGCTCGCCAGAATGTTTGTCACATTTAGGTTCCGGTTAATGGATATCGACGTAAGCACCGAGGATTCACCTTCGTCCTCAGACTTGTAGATAACTCTAATACTCTACACAGGTTACTGACTCTTACATTTTTTAATTACTTTAGTAGACGTGAAAAAACATCTTCATTTAGTGTTAATATTTCAAAGTTGACGTTGAGCCGGAATTTTTTTTTTTTTTTGTTAGAAATTTAGAAGGAGGAATGCGCAATGGGCATCTTCTTTCCCTCATTGATGCAGGGTGGTTTGTGATTTGAATTTTGTCCTTTGGTGGTTTGTTGCTTATCATGAACGTGACGAGTTGCGTTTTAAGTATTTAGTACTCTATACTAGACACATTTTAAAGTTGACTGTCGGGTTCTCAGTTATTATTTAGCCAGTACTCAGTAACTTCACTTGAATGCCTTTCTTTTGGATTTCGTAGAAGCCTCCCTTTCGTCGACTCTCACTTCAGTTCATTTATGTCTTCGCTTCTGGCTTATTTCAGAGAGCTGCGACCCGCAGACAGAGTTCAGCTGCGACGACGGCTGGTGCATCGACGTGAATCTCAAGTGCAACCACCAGTACAACTGCAAGTACCGTTACGACGAAGAGTCCTCCATTTGTCAGACCGGTAAGCAGCAATTTCAACTTCTTTAGTTTTCTTTTTTCTTTTTTAGAAATAAGGAGGACTGAGAGCGAGTTGAGAAAAGAAACTAATGGGAAGAGCTCCGACTTTAAATATCCTGAATAAGAAACTGATGTAAAAACAAATGCTTTATTTTATTTTTTTAATACGCTTAATTGTTTACTTAAGTTGCACGCGGGTGGCGTGTCCAACTTGGCGTGAACGGAGATTTCAGTGCCAATCGAGTGATCACTGTTGCTTGTCTGACTTACGAGCCCGAGGTACTGATGTCGCTCCGCGTTACCAGTAGTGCAGCGTCGCTTCGTAGGTTCTTAATCGAACTTGCGCTACCTCGTACTCGATGCTGACATTCTGACTTAGAAGTGAACGATCGGATACAGCAAGCATAGCGCTCGGTCCTCGTAGGATCCGATCCTACGGCATTCATCTTTGAGCATTCTTGTTTGTTTTTGTTTTTTTTTTTTTGTTTTTTTTAATAAATATATCAATCTTGGGTGATGACGCGGATCTGCCAATAATATCGTTATACGTTGTATGGCTCGCGCCGAAGAGGGCAGTTATAGCGTAACGTTGCCGCGCGTTGCTACCGTGAGCTCGCGCTGTGACTCTGAAGCATGCTCTTGGTAGCCCGCGGTAACTCTCTGCGAAGACTGCCCATTGCTTAACTTTAAATCACCGCTGAAACATATTCACGATGCTACTACATCCGGCGTCAACTTTTCTGTGCGACATTGTCAAGGCTATCGTTGTTTCCCCGGGATTCTAACGCTGTGACGGCTTCTTGCGCGAGCGCGTGGCTTCATGTGGCGTCTCGTGCGTACGAAAGGGCGACGTGCTAGATCGGCAGTACGGGGTTGCAGCACCAGGGCAAAAGGTTTTCAGACCTGGCAATCGACTTGTCGCAAAGAGACCTAACTTCTTCCGTACTTCTGGCAATAACATTTGAGCTGGGCAGTGTATGCCACAATAAAAATTTTAAAAAAAACATACATAGCTTTTCTACGTAAATTATGCTGTTATATGATACGAAAAAAAACACAATATGAACCACTCAGATAAATAGAAATTTGATCTGACATGTTTCGTTATTAATAATCGCTTGCTGATTCTTCAACTTTTTTGTGTGTGTGTGCGCTTGTTTTAAACGCGTGCAGTGAAACTTAGTTTCAAAGCATAGCCGTTCGATCAAACAACTAACGATAAACGAGGGCAGGGGGATCGGTATCCCGTGCAATTCTATCTGCCTACTTTTACTGCCTAAAACACCGAGAAATCTGAGCTCCGGTGTTTGAATTGCTTTGATGCGCCCATCCCTGCGTGTCAGCTGTTTACGTTCTGTAATTACAACCTGCCTAAGTGTAAAAAAATAAAAATTTTTAACGATTCTTATATTGACGGGGTTTCTATAGCCGAAGTCAACAATTCCTGGTACAGAAGCACGAAAACAAAAGAAAGTCATTGTCCCTCATCTTTACTGCAAAGTACGTCCCCACAATCCCCGCAACGTTTTTTCGTTTTTGTTTTTTGTGTGTGTGTTTTTTTTTACGTAATTCGTGCATGACTGCTATTTTTAACCCCTCTACAGGCAGTAAATGGCGTGTTCTTGTTCTTTATATTATTACTGTGGATATTTTGGTGGACGGTTTTTCGTGGAAATCGGCACTGTAATTAATTTGCTGTAGAAGAAAATTTGTTTCTAGACTACTTTTGGCAGGGAACATACCAATTAGTTTAGAAGGATGTTTACCTTAACCTCTTTGAGTGTGAGTAATTTTGCGCTGATTAGATAAATTGGTGCCGGGTAGCCGCGGCCTCTGAATTAATCAACTTGCCATATCATCGCTCTTATGAGGACCTAATTTAGAAGGTGCGCAGCAGTGTTCCGACGCGTGCGAATTACTGCCATCTGGTGAGCTGCTTGCACAAACACAGCGAATATTTTCATTTACGTTGTTGGCAGCGGCCGTGTTACTGTCTATGAGGGATGGAGGATAATCACATTGCTAATGCCAACCATAATTTATTTCTTCTTTTTTTTTTTTTTTTTGCAGGAATTAAGTTTTGAATTGTTGGTCGCGAAGTTTCTACCCAATAGCGAACGCTCGTTGCGCTCGCAAAGATTCAAGTGTAACACTCATGCAGAAACGACTCCCCTCTCATCTATAAGGGTATTCACTGATCTTGAAGCGATGCATTACGGGAAGAGAAATCGCCTTTCGTCGGCCATTGGTGTGGTCCAAATCGCGTTTCGAGGCAGGTGTTTTGTAAGGTTAGCTGCGCCGTGGTGGGTTCAAGAACAAGCAAATGACGGGGGTAACCTGCGTCAATAATTTGTTTGTTTGTTTTTTTCGTACCGAACATCGTACGTGGCAAGCGGGAGAAGAAAAACAAAAAGCTGGAGGGTCGTCGTGCCGAGCGATCTTTGTCGAAGCGCGCGAGCAACAGTGTCGGACGCGAAGCACTCTGTGTTCCGAAGCGACCATTTTCTGGGAGATTGCTGTACATTATTCTCGTGGCTAACCGTTTACGCTAATAATTTCCGAATTTCCGATGGAAGCGAAAGGACGACACTAAATTTCGCATTATACGCGCGATGGACGTTGAAAGCATAATATCAAGAAATCAGTCTCTTCTCAGTTTTCATAAACCAATTCCTTTTTCAAAACATACCGCTCGTATATCGTTTTAGAGGGGGCACATGTACCCAAACTGAACCTTTATGATTGACTAAAAAGTCTAATTGGACGCACCGCGTACGCCGTGTGAATGGAATTGACACTTAGCGTATGTTGTTTGCTTTTATGGTCACAAACGGGAACGGCTGCCGGTGCGTATAGGGCTAGCATATGATGCACGAGGCAATCTTGGATTCCGATTTACTCTATACCTTTGACACGTCACCGAGCTGCAACTGCTCAATTTGCCTGCACGTCGCACAGGCGCGTCGGACCGTTGCCACTACAAAGATTCTCTATAGGGTACCCGTCTTTGGACAGGCGTGCACGCGCACGCTCTCTCAATCGAGCACTTGGACGCTTGAACATGCTCAGTGAGTATCGGCCATATGCACACCACCATAGAAACGCGAAAACAGGAAACTAGGCTGCGAGAACAACACCACATAGGATAACACTCCAAGGAACGGCAGGTGAAAATGCGCCCCTGCACGTTTCCGTGGGTATACACCAAGCACACTGCGATGGCGGCTAATGTAGGGCCGCATTGAATTATGACGTCATGTTAATACTCGCGTCTTTTCATGAGTTCTGTGCAACGGTGTGGAGCTCTGGAGCCTGGGCACGTGGCTTTAACTGGTTATTTTCTTGTTGTGAGCGTGTTCGTGCAAACATAACATCTTGCACAACTAAGCTCTAGTGCTTAGATGTTTGTATTGCTTAGGCACGCGCGAGAGCAATACAATGCGCAACACATCTGCACCCCGTTGTGTTCCGAAAAGTGCTGTCAAAATTTGCTTTCCTGGAAGAATGGCAGAATCGTGGAGATACGTTCAAAAGGCGCAGTCCTGTGGGTGGTAACTATGAGTCAAATCAAGTCATATGCAGGCACTCGAAATGGGTGTCGTGACTAAACTATTAGGAAGAAATGCTCGTGCGCGCATGAAATGTGCTGAGACCAGTCAGGCGCATGAACGAAGCAACATGTAAGCCTCTTTGAAACCAAAATTAATTAGGGGAAAGATTTGTTAAAAGAAGCAGCACGTCATTTCAAAAACACTCGCATAAAAAAAAAAGAGCTAGCGTAAAAAGAGAGATTTTTATTCATTACTTCCTTCGTTGCTATTGCTTCCTCGAAACTTTTAAGCACGAGTTTCTAAAAGGCGACACCAAATCGAGCGAAGGAACAGGCAATCTCTGAACTCGGCAATATGCTCGAAATAAACGTCATTCCCATGACCCGAGCCAAAGCCACTTAGAGAATCCGAAATAAAATTGCACCTCGAAGACGACCGCTGGAAAGTTGGGGGTCCGGTTTTTGTTTCTTTTGCTTCTGCCGAATCTTCGCCTCGCCCCTTATCCTCTTTTCTTTTCTTTTCTTTTTTTTTCTTTTTTTGTCGTGGGAGTCATGAATACGTTCCGGACAGAAAAGGCAAGCCACAGTTTGCTCTTTCGTTTCTCTGGTATCTTCCCTCTTTCTCTCCTCCGCCGTTTTCTTTCCAAGTCCGAACGTTGATGACCGTTCCAATCCTTGATGAGGGATTCCGGCGATTTCGCTCGCGCCAGCAAACATGCAGCCATACGCAGCCGTGTACACACGCACACACGCGGCCAAAAGGGGAGGGGGGGGGGGGGGGCGCACCGAGCCGGCAGACAAACGCCAAGAACAGAAGTGTACCGCGAGACAAACGAAAACAAAAAGAAACGCTGAGAAAAAAAAATTATGGGTGCGAGCGAGATAGAGAAAAGTGCGAGGGGTCTCTGCTGAGAAAAAAAAAGCCGAGGAAGAGAGAGGTCGAGAGAAATGTTCCCGGTCATTAGGAAGAATCGACGGGACAGGCTGCCGCTGCTGCTCCCGCCGCTGCTGCTTCTGCTGCACACGCTCCACTCTTTTTGCACAGAGACACTGGCGTGAATTGAATCGGAAGGCCTTTCTTTGGAAAAACCGGAGGAACCTTTGGCTTGCTCCGGGATTTCGAACGATAGAACAAAAGCGACGCGGGGCGAAGCCCTGGTGACCCCTCCCGAAAACTAAACTAGGGCCTCTAAAATAGACACGGGTCTAAGAACAATTTAAAACGTCCAACACTCGATTTTCTTTTTCAGGATTGTCGGTTAGAAACAAGATAATAGAAAAAAAAGACCACGATTATACTTGGTTCGCGCATAAAATTACGCGCGTATTTATAAATATTTCATGTTTCAGCTGTATATTTTTTTACTGTGCTTTCACTTATTGCCTCATGATTCGTTCTTCCGCGTTGATGCCCGCGGGAATCACCACATCCTGCGGTTGTTCAATTCATGTTTCTTTTTTTTTTTAATAAAAATAAACCGCGGTTTTTTAGTCTTTTTTTTTTTTATCTATCAATATTTTTCGTGGAGAAGATACGAAGGCGATCGAGTAAAACGCCGCACAGTCGCGCGCACTGCGCCCCGAGGTTCCCGGGACGACATTTTCGAGACGCCGGGCTAAACTTCGCGCGAAGCGAGGAACTTCTAAATATCGCACTGCGAGACGAAGAAATCCCTCGAAAATGGGCACTCTGACGAGATTAACGTTAATGCGATCGAACTGATGTCGCTCTGGAGTACTCGCGTAAGGCTATACGTGCGCAAGGCGCGCTCGGATGTCTTGGCGGTAATCGATGTCGTCTGCTAACGTCGTTAATGCAAAAGGATATCTCGAGCTTTCAATGCCGGGAATTACGGGATAGGTCTTATTTTAGACCGATGTCGCCGTTCTCATGAAATTCGTCGTTCTATATATCGTCGCCGGTTGTACGTTTCGAGGGTGCCCTTTAATGTCCCGCGCAAATTTCGCTTCAGTAGCGATCTCGCCATTGTGCATCAAATCGTCGGGCTACTCAAGAACGTTAAGAATTCGAAGTCGGAACCCCGTAAAAGGTGCTGCGCGTCGTATCGGTGCAAGAACCTTTGGACCGCTCAGTTTTCAGCGGAAGACGCATGATCGACAAACCAGTCTTCTGAGGAAGCAATACAATTTACTGAAGAAACAAAGAAAAAAACTTGGGGGACGTTTAATTAAGCTTCGCCTTTAAGAGTGAAACGCGATAGCGTTTTCGGGCCCCGTTCGCAAAGCCTTCTCATACAAACCCGCGCTCGTTCCGAAGCCGTGCAAGCGTGTGTGCGTGGTCTGGTCGGTAGCGTCATGTGTCACGTAACGCGTGACGTCACACGTGGCTGTGACGTCATGAGCCTATCGACCCGCTCAATCTAGCGGGAAAATTTCTGCTAAACTTGGCGGGAAAATTTTCCGTTCAATTTTGGCTGGACAATGGGAATCGTAGACCGTTTCTCTCCTCCGCTACAGATCTTGGCGCCGCTGCCAGCCACTACATAGTTCAAGGTCTCGCGGGGATTACGAGCACTCTCTTAGCGACGGAACATTTCAGTGTTCTGCTAAATGGAAATTTCCGCTAAATTTGCGGAAAATTTTTCGCTAAATTTCGCGTGGAAAATGTTTCGCTAAATTTCGCGGGAAAATTTTTTGCTAAATTTCGCGGGAAAATTGTCCGCTAAATCACCGCACTGTCAGCTTCGGGGTGAATGTAATCTAGGAGCTCTTCGTGTCGTAAAGAAACGGAAGCCACAGCTGTTCCTGTTGCGGATCCCTGATGATCTCGTGCTGCCCACGCCTGGTCTGTTTTGGTTGGACAGACGCCGTGTGAACTAGGGCCACACCGCGCACACTGAATAATTAGTCACGGAAGGAGGTAACAACGTCCGATCCGAATTAAATTCTGCGGGAGCGGAAATCGATCCTTCTGCGCCCTGGTCGATCACACGCTCGAAACGCTATTTTCATTCCAGCGTCCGGGGTCGTACTGTGGCACCCACGTGTGCCCTGGCGCGACTCTACTCCGTTCACCCTTAAAGGTGCCCTGAGGACGTTTCTGAGATCGCCTTAATATGGCGATAACTCACTCTGCGGGCTCCGAGCATCCTAGAAGTCCATAAATCACAACGATGCGCGGCCAATTTCTCTATTAAAAACGAAATCAAAAATCAAAATTATCTCCGGGGTACTGCAGATACCGGTCAGCTCTCGAGCGCTCGAGAACTGGCGACCAAACACATTGACATCACTCCCGCTGAAAAAAAGAAGAAAAAAAAAAAGAAAACATAGTTGTTTTTGAGACGATTATTGCAGTATTATGTTCCCTGTCTGCGAAAAATTAACAGTTTTCAACTCTTACTTGCTTCTATCATCTACAAAAGCGTACACATTTTGTAGTAGCAGCGTTTGCAATCTCAACGAGATGTCGCGTTTTTATTGGTCACATTCCGGCAGCCAGGACGACATGTGACCCATGAAAACGCGACATTTCGTTGAGATTGCAAACGCTGTTATTACAAAAATATGTATGCTTTTGTAGATGATAGAAGCAAGTAGATGAAAAATGTTAATTTTTCGTAGACAGGGAACATAATACTGCAATAATTTCATCATTCTTGTCCAGCTCGCTTGCACCTTTGCATTTAATGCATTATAATAATAATGCAATAATCGTCTCAAAACAACCATGTTGTTTTTTTGTTGTTTTTTCCTTTTTAGCGGGAGTGATGTGTCCGGTCATCAGTTCTCGAGCGCTCGAGCGCGCGCTCGCTGGGCTGAATCGTAGTCGCGCATTCAAGATATCCGTCCGCGGTTCCACCGGTTGGAGGCGCGAGGATCCTTCGCTTGCTATTGACTGCCAGTGGTCCTGGTTTCGGAACATGCTCCTCCCGTCGCCGAAGATGAAATCGGTGTGTTGCGATCTTTGATTGCTTCTTTTAATAGGGAAAATGGGCCGCGTCTCGTCTTGATTTAGGGATTTCTAGGATGCTTAGAGCCAGCAGAGTTATGGCCATACTTAGGCGATCTCAGAAACCTCCTCAGGGCACCCTTAAGCATGAGACTAGAAGCTCCGCCTTCAACGCGAGCTCGCTGGCTTCCGCAGCGTGCTTTGGTTGCGCGTGCCTGCGCGTTCACACTTGTGTTAGCAAGGGCAGAAAGCTCGCGCTGAAGGCGGAGCTTCTAGTCTCAGCCTAAGGGTGAACGGAGTACACACTCTAAAAAACGCCCGTGCGTCTACTTTCCCGCACAACACTCGAAGAGCCAATCACCGTAACTTACGGAGGCAGCTCAGCGAATGACGATGCCCAAACATATCTTTAGACCAAAAAACGCAGTCCGAGTTGTGACATTAAGCAATGCAGAACGTCACGCTTGCATTGCTCAATGTCACAACTCAGACTGCGTTTTTTGGTCTCAACGTATGTTTCGGCATCGTCATTTGCTGAGCTGCCTCCGTAAGTTGCGCTGATTGGCTCTCCGAGTGTTGTGCAGGAAAGTAGACGCACGGGCTTTTTTAAAGTGCAGTGTTGTTTCTTGTTAACTGGTATATACAGCGCGCAAACATGTACGTTTGGATTACGTGTCCGCCCCTTGAGAACGTTTCGTACGATAAAATCTGGTCACACATTTGCGTCTACAACGAGAGATCAAACTGGCACACTGGCGTCATCTATCAGCTACCCCTGGAACCCTTCTGATCTGCGTATAACTAGACTGGAGGTTTTGCAGTATTTGCGAGATCAAATCTACGCACTATCTCAAAGGAATTGTCGCTTATACCGCATAATTATTCGAAACACGTCGGGAAAAAACGATGCGTAAAATATACGCATTTCGGAAGTGTTCCAAGGCTCCCCGGTAGATGGCGCCACTGTCTCAGGCGGTTGCAACGCAGTCGATTCCGCAGCTAGCTCAACGAAGCGCCAGCGGATAAAATGTCGCATGGGATGCCTGCGGCATGCTAAGCTATGGAACGAACTGCTTCAATTCAACAGGAGGGAACAGTGGCATTCCGTTCCAACCTCATTCCCAACTGCCCAGCGCAGCTGGTGCTTCCCCGCATGGCACTGTTTACCACTTCATTTTCATTTATTTTTCATTTATTGAACCTTAAGGGCCCGTGAAGGCATTACATAAAGGGGGGGGGGGGGGGATCATTCATATTATACATTGGAAAAACAGACACAAAAATAAATACATTCAGGAAAAGGTTGGTAAACGGTTAACAACATAAAAAGTGCAATTGAAGATTTGATTTAAAGGCGTTTGGGTCTACGATGGTGACGATGGAGGATGGGAGGCTGTTCCAGTCATTGATAGCTTGTGGGAGGAAAGGTCGGTTGAAAACGTTTGTTGAGCCAGAGATCCTTTTCATGTTACAGGCCTTGTTCAGGCGAGATGATGTTCGATCGGGAGGTGATAATAATGCTGTTTTAAGGTCAAGAGAGTGATAATAGATTTTGTGAAGGAGGCAGAGCTGAGAGACGTTCCTACGAAGCTGCAAAGAAGAAAGGGTTAGTTGACTTTTTAGGGAAGAGACACTGATGGAGTTATCGTACGTGGAGAGGATGAAACGAGTGGCCCTGTTTTGAATTGCTTCCAGATGATTGGTAAGGTAGCCTTGATGGGGGTTCGAGATAGAGGCAGCATATTCTAATTTAGGTCGGATATGTGTTTCGTAGGCCAGTTTGCGGACAGTTGGTGGAGCAGGTCGAAGGTTACGTCGGAGTACTCCCAGGGTCCTGGAGGTGTCTGCGGAGATGGCTTCAATGTGATTATTCCATGAAAGGTCTGATGTTAATTTTACACCGAGATATTTGTACGAAGGAACGGTCTCAATGAGATCGGAGCCTAAGTAATATAGGTAGGACAAAACTGTTTTTTTTTTCTAGTGATACAGATTAGTTTACATTTAGATTTGTTTAATGGCATCAGCCACTGTTCGCACCATTTATTATTTTTTACTAAATCGCCTTGAAGTTGAATGTTGTCATGCACACTTGATGCTTTGTTATATACAAGACAGTCATCTGCAAACAGGCGAATATTAGATGATATGGTGGCTGGAAGGTCATTTATGAATATTAAAACAAGTAGGGCACCCAGTACGGACCCTTGAGGAACACCAGATGAAACGTTTGTTTGGGCAGACTCATGGTAATTTGTAACCATGTATTGCACGCGGGAAGAAAGAAAGTCACGTATCCATGAGAAGATTAGCGGGTGAAGACGAAGGGATGCCAGTTTAGAAAGTATAGTCGTTGATGGGGAACATGATCAAAAGCTTTCGAAAAATCCAGAAAGATGGCGTCAGTCTGAGCCCGACACTTGAGATTAGTATGTAGATCATGAATGAAGTCGCAAAGCTGCGTCTCACAGGAGAGTCCCTTTCTAAATCCATGCTGCTTTTTGAAGAAAAAAAATCCATTAGTTGTTAGGTGACTCATGATTTGCGAATATAGTATATGCTAAAGAAGTTTAGATGCGATTGAAGTTAAAGATATTGGACGATAGTCCAATATCTGTTTGGTCGTCCAATATTGGACGACCAAACTGCGACTTCCCAGCTTGAAGACTGGGACAATCCTGCCAACCTTCCAGTCAGAAGGGAGAGGAGCTTTCCAGATATTGACTGGGCAAAGATTAATTTTAAGAACTCACTCGAGATACTGGTAGTATTTTTTTGAATTTTTGAATTGATGTTGTCGGAACCGGCGGACGATGAGAGTTTTAATTTGGCAATGAGATTTTGAATAAAAGTTGCGCTTACACTGATTGGAGGCATGGTTTCGTAAGGTTGCTCGGCGAGACTGGGAACAGTGTTCAAACACTCGTTAGTAAAAATGGAAGAAAAATATTCGTTAAACACTGTAGGAATCTCACTCTCTGGAATGGGATCGCCGTTGTCGGTACGTAGTTCGATGGCAGAGTTGTTGTTCTTTGGTGAAACCAGATTCCAGAACTTCCTCGGGTTACTCCTCAAAATGGACAGTAAGTCATTAAAAAAGAATTTATTCTTGGCTTGTTTTATGTTCCTGGTGGAGTTTTTTAGTGCAGCATTGTAAACATCACAAGATTGGCTGGTATTTAACCGTTTGACCTTTGTAAAAAGTCTTTTTTTCTTGTTTCGCAAAGAGAGCAGGGTTTTTGTAAACCATGGATTACCTAAATTGGTGCGCACACGAACTTTAGGAACAAACATTTTTACTGGATGATTTATTTTAGTTTTAAATAATGTCCAGTTTTCTTCTACAGATCTAAGATAAAAATGAACGACGTAATTGTCAAAGAAGATTGCCAACTCGCGCGAGATGTAATCAGCCCTGTTATAATCATGAATAATCTTGGAAATGGGATGCTTGGTGAGAGTGGGGAGTGACAAATCAACATGCAGCAGCCTGTGATCACTGAGCCCGTCACAGTACTGGATACACTTGACAAGGTCCGGCGACGTAGTTAGTATTAAATCGAGAATATTTCCCAAACGAGTTGGTTTTATCAACAATCTGTGTAAGGTTCAGAGTAAGACACATGTCCAGAAAATGTGCGGATGTGGCCGAGCCTACGGATGATAGGTTTGACCAATCGATTTGAGGAAAATTAAAATCGCCAAATAACAAAATATTAGCTTTTAGAAAACGATCTCGTAAATCAAGTAAGCCAGAGCATAGATCAGTATGGAATGATGAAGCACAATTTGGTGGCCTATAAGTTAACATACGCCCACAATGACCTTATCTGATGGCGTACAAACAGATATGCAAGTAAATTCCAAGTCATGGTTTGCTAAACTGATATCAAAAGAAGATATAAAACTTTTTATTGCGATAAGCACACCGTCACCCCTCTGGCCATGCCGGTCGTGCCGGAAGACTTTGTAATCTAAGTTTCGCGGAAAAAGCTCCTTATCTTCGATTTCAGGGTTTAACCAAGTTTCTGTCAAAATGACTAAATCTGATGAGCTGCCCTCCAGTACTCTGTGAAACTCGTCGCGTTTTGGCATGAGGCTGCGAATATTAGTGAAAAAAACAGAAAGGCTTTTGTTTTTATCGCGCAGGGCGGCATAAGGGGGTGAGGGTAACGCTTTATTTTTGCCAGAAGCACGTAGCTATGAAAATTCAACAACAGTCTGAGAGTCCGATTAAAAAATAAAACGCTTCTGTCCGCATGCAGTTTGTTAAAACGCACTTTAAACGGTACGTTCATACTCCCACCATACTCAAAAAGTTTGGCACGGGCAACTCGCACAGACGCAGAAAAATCTTCGCGTACAGCGTAATGGGTGCCTTTCAGTTTGAACCCGGAGGCCAGGATGCTCTCTTTGTCCTTAAATCGGGCAAACTTGACTATTATTGGCCTAGCTTTCTGGGGCTCGAATTTCCCTAGGCGGTGTGATCGTTCTAAATTATAGGGATCAAGCTGGATTCCCAGCTTGCTCGAACAAAACTCGATAATTTTTTCTTCCGATTGCCCCCATGTTTCGGTGCGGTTATCTAGGCAGCCAAAGAATAACAGATTTGACCTCCGAAGCCTATTTGCGTTGTCATCGCACTGCTTCTGAATATTCGCTAGGTCAACATGGAATATTTTCATCATGGGGGTTAGAGATGCAGAGTTCGTATCAGCCAACTTCGTTTCTACAGCACTCATCCTTGAAAACAATTGTTGGACCGATATCTCGGTAGCCTTTTGTCCCCTCTCCAATGACGAGACTGTTGCCACAAGTTTATCTGAGAAGCCTCGATTCTCTGGACAGCTGCAAGAATACTTGTGATTTGCTCACTATCGGTTTGTGGTCCCGGGTTTGCCTCCACGTCTCCGGACATTAACAAAAGGAGCCGAGAAGCATAAAAAATCTACGAGTACTGCAAACAGTAAAAACACAGCCACTTTCTCCAGGAAAGGTCGTTGGGGCACGACGTCGCAATACAATTCAGATTTCTACTTCGAGAACAAACCACTCAGGTCTGAACTGTGTTGAGCAAATTCATTTGCCGGACCTCTGTACCATTCTTCAAACGCACTACAAACATTGTGGGAGCATGTTTTAAACTTAGCAGCACGTCTGTCTTCTACACCAGTGGTTCTCTAATGGAGGTCCGCGAAGCGCTGCCTCACCAGTCATGCCCAGCGGTAAAAGTTTTTTTTTTTTTTTTTTTTTAATTGAGAAGAAACGTTTAAATTTTTGGGTGAGTTTTCTTGTGTGTATGTCAATGAGAGAAGTCTACTTCACAATATACCTTAGTTATATGCATTTATTAAATCATTATCATAATTAACCTATAGCTTTCCCTTCCCCTCACTTGGAACGGGGTCCTCCATCATCTCCGCCGATTCACAAGGGGTCCGCGAACCACCAATGGTTCAGGATCACTGTTCTACACAGACGCCCGTGTGGCGAAAGACACTCCGTTGGCCGCAAGCTTCAGAACGCGACAAAAGCTCACCGCGTAGTTTACCGAGCGAAAGTTCGTTAGTTCTCACGGACCTTGCGTGTGCGTGCACTAAGGTAAGCGCTCTACCTAATGAAGCCTTCGGCTGCACCGGTATGAAGTCATTTGACTCAAGATTACGCGATCGTTTTCTCAGTTAACCTATGCATGCTTGAAGAATATAATGTATACTGTGCAGGGTTGACCCTGCAGCTTACACCAGTCTGACAACCTGTATGAGTTCGTGAATGTGTTTTTGTTTTGTTTCTTGTGCAACTATTTATATTCTCCTGGGTTGAACGAAAGGTTCGCAGTATTGTATATAAATAAAATAAATAGTATACCCGCGAAACTTTCCCCCGTTACTGGGAGGGAACGCGAGTGGCCGATCTCAGCAACGCAGACGGCGTGTCTCATGTCCTCGGAAAGGACGAGAACCTAACACCACAAAACCGTGTCCCTGCAGGCTCTAACGTGGGCGTGGTGCTGTCGACGAAGCACATGATCGTCATCCTGGTGGTGTTCTCAGCGCTGGTAGTGGGCATGTGCGCCTCCATCAGCATCACGTGTCACAACAAGATCCAGGAGCGGCGGCGGCGGGAACGCGAGTACAAGCTGCGCCGCTCCAAGGAGGCCTCGGTCGAGGTGGGCCTCGATCTGTCCGCGGGGAACCTCGAGGCCGCTCTGGCGCTCCAGGCGGCCGAGATCGGGGCCCGCCGGGCGGGAACATTGCCCCCGGGGGTCCAGGCCACGCCCGTGGCTGGCACGGCACCCATTCTGCTGCGACCCGAAGACGACGACAACGGCTGCTACGTGCCCGAGGTCCGTGCATACGAGGGCCGTGTGGATGGGCTTCCCTGGGATTCCCTCGGAGTCCCCCGTGTACGGGGCTCTGGTTTTCACTGTTCGTCCTTCTCCCTGAGGGCGTCTCTAGTTTTTTGAGGTCCGTTCTGGTCGATGACCCCCGAAGTACCGCTTATTTGGCTTTCCTGTTTTCCGGAGGTCGGTAAAGTTTCTTTGCGTCTAGGCCTTAATCAATGCCGCCCCCATTCGCACCCAGAGGCACTTCTTAAGAGGCAATTCGCATCTCGTGTCATCTCGTACCATCTCGTTCGTAAGCACAGACGCTTCATTGGGATATGTGTGGGCGATAGCGGATATTATATCCCATTTGCGCAAGCACTGCATGCGGGCGTGGTCGCACGTGGACTCGAACCCGTGCCATCCCGTTCGCAGGTGCAAAAACCTCGTGTGGATATGTGAAAGTGATGGACAGAGTTCACATACGCACCTGTCTTGCATGTGGGCGTGAGCACACGGGGACGCAAACTTGTGTCATCCGATTCGCAAGGCAGATGCCCTACGCTGGATCAGCACGTACCTTCCTTTCTTCCAAATCCCGTTCGCAGGTTGAAACACCTCATTAGGACATGGGATGCCCAATTCACAGGATGCGATTTTAACTGCGATTTCGCAGTTGCGACGTTAAACCCCCAGCTTCCAGCGCGCGATTTTTGCCGCACGAGGGACGTCGCAACTGCGAAATCGCAGGTAAAATCGCATTCTGTGAATTAAGCATGAGAGCAATTTCAAAGATTAGTTCGCATTTACATTTGGGGCTCTAATTTGAACACTTTGGCGAAAAGAAAAAGTCGGCGAGGAATTCGGCGGCCGTGATTGGCCGGTGCCGCGCTTGATTTTGGCATTGGCCAATCACGGCGTTCGAGTTCCTCGCCCATTTTTTCGCCAAGTGTCCAGATTAGAGCCCCTGTATTGCATGTGGGCGTGGTTGCATATGGACTTACACGTGTGCCATCCCATTCGCAAGTGCAAGCACCTGACAGTATATGTGAGAGTGACGGCGGATAGTACACTCCTTCTCACCATAAGCCAGAGCGTAAACGACTGGACGAGCCGCTATGGACCAAGCCGGAGATATATCGCGACGTCACGGCGTTGGTCATCTTTTTGTGCGTTTGTAATCGCTAATATAATCAAGAGTAGGCGTTGGTGACCTTGCACTTTGTTTGTGTCTCCTAGCCTTTGGTATAGTTCACATTTAAACAAAACAAAAACTGCATCCAGGCGCGGTCGCATCTGGACTCAAACGCGTGCCATCTCGTTCGCAAGTGGAAACATCATTTGAAGGCTATGACAGATATGAGATCACATTTGCAAAAGGCTTCTGTGGGGGCGTGCCGGCATGAAGGCTGCAATATGCTCACACGTGCAAATACCTCATTTGGATATTGGCGATTTTCATCACGTATTTTCAAATATACTTTCTCGGCTTTGTCTCTTGACCGCCAGGCGCTGTGAATATCTGATTCGTAAGGGAAGGCTGGAGAGCGAACCTGCCGCCACAGCTTTCTGTCTATAGACTCTTGGCGCCGTCGATTTCGCTGGAGTCGCCAAGAGCAATGTCCGATGTTAGGTCATCATCGCGCACATATTGCATCTGACATAGGTCGCACGTGGTCCCAAACGCGAGCTATTCATTTCGCAAGTGCAAACACCTCATTTTGATATGTGAAGGCGATGCCAGGTATTACTTCATATTTCAAAAAACATTGCATGTGAATAGGGTCACACGTAGACTCAACGCGTGCCACTACGTCCGCAAGTACAAACACATCAGTTGGATATATGAAGGCAGCAGGTATTAGTTCATATTTCAGAAAAGTATTGGGGCATGGTCGCACCCAGACACAAACGCGCACCACTACGTCCGCAAGTGCAAACACCTCATTTGGATCTGTGAGACGGATGGTATGTAATAGTTCACATTCGCGCTTCCATTTATGTAAACGTGGTCGCGAGTGAACCAAACGCGTGCCATCACGTCCGCAAGTGCAAACACCCCAATTGGATCTGTAGTTCACATTCGCGAACGGATTTATGTGGGTGTGGTCACGCGTGAATTCAAACGCGTGCCATCACGTCCGCGAGTACAAACATCGCATTTGGATCTGAAAGTAACATTCGCGAAGGCATTTATGTGAGCAGGGGCGGACGCAGGTGTTTCTTGAGGGGGGGGGGGGTCAGGTGTTGGTCAGCGAATCATATGTTTAAGACCCCCCCCCCTTTCCCGTTTTTACGCCCTAAATTTTCACACATGCAGAATTCAAGAGGGGGGTCAGGACATCCGGACCCCCCTCTGAATCCGCCCCTCTATGTGAGCGAGGTATCATGTGAACTCCAGCGCGTTCAATCACGTCTGCAAGTGCAATCATCTCATTTGGATCTCTAATTAACATTTGAGAACGCATTTATGTGGGCGTGGTCGCACGTGAACTCAAACGCGTGCCATCACGTCCGCGAGTGCAAACCCCTCATTTGGATCTGTAGTTCACATTTGTGAACGTATTTATGTGGGCGTGGTCGCACGTGAACTCAAACGCGTGCCATCACGTCCGCGAGTGCAAACATCTCATTTGATCTGGAATTAATATTCGCGAAGGCATCTATGTGGGCGTGGTCGCACGTGAACTCAAACGCGTGCCATCACGTCCGCAAGTGCAAACACCTCAGTTGGATCTGTAGTTCACATTCGCTAACGCATCTATGTGGGCGTGGCAGCACGTGAATTCAAACGTGTTCCATCACGTCCGCGAGTGCAAACATCTCATTTGGATCTGCAAGTAACATTCGCGAAGGCATTTGCGTGGGCGAGGTCGCATGTGAACTCCAACGCCTGCAATCACGTCTGCAAGTGCAAGCATCTCATTTGGATCTCTAATTAACATTTGTAAACGCATTTATGTGGGCGTGGTCGCACGTAAACTCAAACTCGTGCCATCACGTCCGCAAGTGCAAACACCTCATTTGGATCTGTAGTTGAGATTTGTGAACGTATTTATGTGGGCGTGGTCGCACGCGAACTCAAACGCGTGCCATCACGTCCGCGAGTGCAAACATCTCATTTGATCTGCAATTAACATTCGCGAAGGCGTCTGTATGGGCGTGGTCGCATGTGAACTCAAACACGTGCAATCACGTCTGCAAGTGCAAACATCTCATTTGCATCTCTAATTAACATTTGCAAACGCATTTATGTGGGCGTGGTCGCACGTGAACTCAAACGCGTGCCATCACGTCCGCAAGTGCAAACACCTCATTTGGTTCTGTAGTTCACATTTGTGAACGCATTGATGTGGGCGTGGTCGCACGTGAACTCAAATACGTGCCATCACGTCCGCGAGTGCAAACATCTCACTTGATCTGCAATGAACATTCGCGAAGGCATCTATGTGGGCATAGTCTCATGTGAACTCAAACACGTGCAATCACATCTGCAAGTGCAAACATCTCATTTGGATCTGTAATTAACATTTGCGAACGTATTTATGTGGGCGTGGTCGCACGTGATCTCAAACGCGTGCCATCACGGCCGCAAGTGCAAGCATCGCATTTGGATCTGTAATTAACATTTGCGAACGCATTTATGTGGGCGTGGCGGCAAATGCAAACACCTCATTTAGATCCGTAATTAACATTCGCGAACGAATTTATGTGAACGTGCTCGCATGTGAACTCAAACGCATGCCTCCACATCTGCAAGTGCAAACACCTCATTTGGATCTGTAGTTCACATTCGCGAACGCATTTATGTGGGTGTGGTCGTACGTGAACTCAAACGCGTGCCATTACGTCCGCAAGTGCGAACACCTCATTTCGATCGGTAGTTCACATTCGCGAACGCATTTGTGTGGGCGTGGTCGCACGTGAGCTTAAACTCGTGCCATCGCGTTCGCAAGTGCAAACGTCTCATTTGGATCTGTAATTAACATTTGCGAACGCATTTATGTGGGCGTGGTCGCACGTGATCTCAAACGCATGCCATCACGTCCGCAAGTGCAAACATCTCATTTGGATCTGTAATTAACATTTGCGAACGCATTTATGTGGGCGTGGCTGTAATCACGTCCGCAAAGGCAAACACCTCATTTGGATCTGTAATTAACATTCGCGAACTCATTTATGTGGGCGTGGTCGCACGTGAACTTAAACGCGTGCCATCGCGTCCGCAAGTGCAAACATCTTATTTGGATCTCTAATTAACATTTGCGAACGCATTTATGTGGGCGTTGTCGCACGTGAACTCAAACGCGTACCATCACGTCCGCAAGTGCAAACACCTCATTTGGATCTGAAGTTCACATTCCCGAACGCATTTATGTGGGCGTGGTCGCACGTGAACTCAAACGCGTGCCATCACGTCCGCAAGTGCAAACACCTCATTTGGATCTGAAGTTCACATTCGCGAACGCATTTATGTGGGCGTGGTAGCACGTGAGCTCAAACCCGTGCCATCACGTCCGCAAGTACAAACACCTCATTGGGATCTGTAGTTCACATTCGCGAACGCACTTTTGTGGACGTGGTAGCACGTGAACTCAAACGCGTGCCATCACGTCCCCAAGTGCAGACATCTCATTTGGATCTTTAACAAACATTTGCGAACGCATTTATGTGGGCGTGGTCCCACGTGAACTCAAACCCGTGCCATCACGTCCGCAAGTACAAACACCTCATTGGGATCTGTAGTTCACATTCGCGAACGCACATTTGTGGGCGTGGTCGCACGTGAACTCAAACTCGTGCCATCACGTCCGCAAGTGCAGACATCTCATTTGGATCTTTAACTAACATTTGCGAACGCGTTTATGTGGGCGTGGTCCCACGTGAACTCAAACACGTGCCATCACGTCCGCGAGGGCAAACATCTCATTTGGATCTGTAATTAACATTCGCGAAGGCATTTATGTGGGCATGGTCGCACGTGAACTCAAACGCGTGCCATCACGTCCGCAAGTGCAAACATCTCATTTGGATCTGTAATTAACATTCGCGAACGCATTTATGTGGGCGTGGTAGCACGTGAACTCAAAAGCGTGCAATCACGTCCGCAAGTGCAAACATCTCATTTGGATCTGTAATTAACATTTACGAACGCATTTATGTGGGCGTGGTCGCACGTGAACTCAAACACGTGCCATCACGTCCGCAAGTGCAAACACCTCATTTGGATCTGATGTTCACATTCCCGAACGCATTTATGTGGGCGTGGTCGCACGTGAACTCAAACGCGAGCCATTACGTCCGCAAGTGCAAACACCTCATTTGGATCTGAAGTTCACATTCGCGAACGCATTTATGTGGGCGTGGTAGCACGTGAACTCAAACCCCTGCCATCAAGTCCGCAAGTACAAACCTCATTTTGATCTGTAGTTCACATTCCCGAACGCATTTATGTGGGCGTGGTCGCACGTGAACTCAAACGCGAGCCATCACGTCCGAAAGTGCAAACACCTCATTTGGATCTGAAGTTCACATTCGCGAACGCATTTATGTGGGCGTGGTAGCACGTGAACTCAAACGCGTGCCGTCACGTCCGCGAGTGCAAACATCTCATTTGGATCTGCAATTAACATTCGCGAAGGCATTTATGTGGGCGTGGTCGCATGTGAACTCAAATGCGTGCAATCACGTCCGCAAGTGCAAACATCTCATTTGGATCTGTAATTAACATTTGCGAACGCATTTATCTGGGCTAGGTCGCACGTGAACTTAAACGCGTGCCATCGCGTCCGCAAGTGCAAACATCTCATTTGGATCTGTAATTAACATTTTCGAACGCATTTATGTGGGCGTGGTCGCACGTGAACTCAAACGCGTGCCATCACGTCCGCAAGTGCAAACGCCTCATTTGAATCTGTGAGGCCGGTGGCATATTAAGGCTGGTTCACACATGCAGTGGAGCGCTAAGTTAGCGCCTCGCATGAGCGCTGAAGCGGCGATCATGTGGCACCGACTTGCGCGTGACGTAGCGCTCGGTTAGCGCTTCAGCAGCGCTCGGTTAGCGTTTCAGCAGCGCAGTGTAAGCGCTTTAACGCTCCTTGTGCCGTGCTTGCTGCTCCGGAACGCGTGCACGGCGACTCCGTTTTTTTTTTCGTTTTTTTTTTGTGGTAAAAGAAGAGAAGTGAAGGAGCCGCTCTCCAAGCAAACGGTCGGGCAGGCGATCCAGAGTCATGGACATTGAGCGAGTAATTGATTGGGTACGACCTCATCGCTTTCTATTCGACATGCGTGACCCTGGTTTCAAGGAAACGCAGTTAAAAAATAATCACCTTCGAAAGAGCTCTGTGTCTCGATCCCTCAGCCTGGGAACAATGTTCGCCGGGTACCCGTCGGTATCTCGGTGGCGAAAGATTTCGCGCACCCAGAAGATTCTTCTGGGCGTTAAGCCGTCCACGCACATATGCACTAATTGCGTACGAAAGAGCATATGTGGCGTTTATTTCAACCAGGACCAACTTGTTGGTCCTGATTTCAACGTCCCACATCTCCGCCATGGTGCTGCTGATGCACACCCAACCGCAGGGACCGGAACCGCAGTGCACACGGTAATCCGCAGCAGTAACCGCGGTACAAGAAGCGCTAATAAGGCGATATACTGAAGCGCCAGCAAGGCGCTACTAAAGCGCTAACAAGACGCTACTAAAGCGCTAACAAGGCGCTACTAAAGCGCTAATCGCGAGCTATATTAGAACTATGTCACGCGCTTGGAAGCGCCACATGAGCGCTCTTTCGGGCGCTCACGTGCCGCTGACGTAGCGCTCCGCTGTATGTGTGAACAGGCCTTTATACTTCACATTCGCGTGCTATCACGTCCGCAAGTACAAACACTTCATTTAGATCTGTGAGGCCTATGGCATATTATACATCACATTCGCGCATCCATTGTATGGGGGCGTGGTCGCACGTGGAGTGAAACCCGTGCCATCACGTCCGCAAGTGGGAGACGAGGTGAGGAGGAGTCGCCTCCTCTCCGGCGTTCGCCCTGGTAAGGTGGAAAGAGGGGAGGGCTTCGTGGGAGGACCTGCAACAGGGTTAAACAGTTTGAGGAAAGATGGAAATCTCCCTCCCGTCGCAAGGGTACATATACAGTTACTTTAGTCGCCCCCGCCTCCCGAATACTTCCAACGCCATTGGATGCATGGTTCACGTATTAAATCTCATCTGGGCGAGCATTGCATGTGGGCCTGGTTGCGCATGTAATCAAACGCATTCCATTCCGTTCGCAAGCAGGAACATCTCATTATGATATACGAGGGCCATGGCAAATATATCGGCATTCCGGTAGCGCTGCTTGTGGGCGTGGTTGCAAGTGGATTTGGGACACACCTGCATGCATTCGTATTAATTAAAAACACTAAAAAGCTCGTTTTTTTGTGTGTGTGTTTTTTTTTTTTTTTGGGGGGGGGGGAAGGGGCGGGGGTTGTGTTTCTCTCACGTGTAATCAGTAACGCAGGAGCCTCGAAAGTGTTGGACAGATGTTTAATAGAAATATATAAAATTTCTGAAAGGTGGACCCCCCTTGTTCTGGCGCCATTGCAGTAGCGGAAATATATCCACATGGAATCCATAAAACAGTGGCTTGCAATGGAAAGGAAGTGTGCCCGAAGCACGTGTTATGTAAGCACTGATTTATTTTGAGCTCATCCGCTTTGAACTTTTTTTTGTTCATTTTAGGAAAAGTTTAAAGGGAACAGAAAGAATACCCCCGAACCGCACAGCGAGGGTCTTCTTTTGTTCAAACTAGCAGTGGAGTGCAAACTGCGCCTGCCCGCCGCCACAATTTGACAGAAAAAAAATAAAAAAAGAGCATCTTTGAAGCCCAGAGCTTGAACTGCCCGCCTTTGAAGTGCGAGGCGTTCTGTACGCAACTCGATTTCCTTTCCCTCCGTTTCACATTTCGACCACCCGGCAGCGCCACCTGTCAGCCTCTCTCCTTCTCGTCTTTTCCGCTTGGTGGAGTCACCTACCTTGGAATTGCGAATACTCTGTCGCGGAAGTTTCGCGCTGCGCTGTGGAAGCCAATGGTGGAAGACTTGGAAGCCACGGGCGGGAGGGGCAAAAAAGGACCCATTTTGTACGAATTTTGGGTGACAGGCCGTCGCTTTCGCGCCCATCGGGCGCGAAAGCATCGTGCGGGATATGCCGAAGAAAGTCCCAGAAAAAGGGCAATGTCTCCTCTCCTCCTTTCCAACAGCTTCCGTTCGCTCTCGCCCCTGTGCCTCTGACAACACAGCCGCGGTCCAGAGCCGCGGTCGAACAGCTAGTGTCCTCTGGTGGTGGGAGTCGTCATCTGGCACGCTCTCCCGTCGGCCGACGGCTCGGGCCGCCAAATCTAGCGGCCTCACAACATAACGAACGTACCGTTTCATTCACCTGTTGTAAGAAAACACGCCCCAAAATACTTTAGTCGGCGACAGGAGTGTAGGACAAGACCCTTCCACAAAGCCCTCCGCACTTTCCACTTTAACAGAGTGAACGCTGGATTGGGAAGCCGAGTCCCTCCTCGTCTTCTTCTAGCGCTCGCCGGAGATTTTTTTTTTTTTTTCCTCCGTATTGTTCGCATTAAACCTTTTAAATGTTGGGAGGGGATTGGCGATCGGCGGTCGTTTCCTTCTTCCGACGTCACTGGTGAGGCTCATAGCGCACAGCAAAACTGAAATTACACTATTTGCCTCTATATTTGTATTCCTTACAAACTTTTCATATTGAGCATAGCATTAGCCTCTTTTCCCGTGTACACCGATTCACTGAGGCCGAACAACCTTTACAAACACTCATAGACGTAGGATCGATCGTACGAGATGTTCTCTTCTACACCATTGCCATTTAGACGCACGTGGGACTCCGCATTGAAGCTAAAACGAAACGTCTCGCAATGTCGGCCATGTCTGCGAAATGCAACGTATGCAAGTAGTGAATCTAAATATGGCAACCATTTGCCTCGAAAAATTTCGTAAAAACGCGAGAACAAGCGAAAAGCAGCCGGAGGATGCGACGTCAACTCCGGAGCGTTCAGCCGCCCAGAGCGTGTGTGGGAGAGCACGTATACAAGTACAAGCCGGCCAAAGTTATCTTCACGCGCACGCTGCACGTGCTTGCTCACCTGGCATTTGTGAATAAGTGAAGCGTGAGTGTGCTAATCTGCACCCACGCACCTTGCCGCATCGGCCACCATTTTCCCATTAAAACATTTTGGAAAAACGCTCATAATTTTTTTTTTTTTTTCAATAAGACAGCGGTTAGCTCTGAAACTTTGACATCTGGTCCGGACCATTAGCACTACATTTGGGCGGACACTGAGCGCTCGGCAATGCGTAGCTTATTTTTGCAATTACAAAAAACGGTGCACTTTTTTCTTTTTCTTTTTTTCGGGAACATTCTTTATTTTAGTTTCTATGCGCTTGCGCCCACGAGACTGCACGATTCCTGCGAGTTGAAGTCATCACGCTTAAGCTGAAACAGGCGGTTGCGCGAGGACTAGAGCTCTTGCCGTACCGTTTATTATGAATACGCCATTGTCTTGAAGAGGCTTCACGTGTTAGCTCTTGGGACTGGCGTACCTTGTGGTCGATGTGTACGGAACGGTGTTCCAACAAACACTCGTTTCACAGAGGAGGAACGAAGGCACGTTGCTACTGCATCTTCCGCTAGCGGAAGTAAAACGCATACTTTAGTTCTTTTTTCAGTTCCAGACCGTCTGGAACTAGGCCTAGAATTACTTCATTTAAGTATTTGCTACCGTATACTGATATAGCTAGTTCTAAGAGAGTTGAGTAGTTATTCTTTAAACAGTTGCTATGTATCTCCGCGCATTACCTTAGGTTAAATGCACGTATTGAATCTTTCGTACAGTACTGTCGAGATCGGTTGTAACGAAGTCCGTTATAACGAAATAGCGGCTACAGCGAAGCGATCACGATTTCGCATTCTCTTTCGCACTTCGTTATAACCGAAGTCGGTTATAACGAAATAGCAGATATAGCGAAGTGATTTCCGATTCCCTTTGACTTCGTTAGAACCGGTCTCGACAGTACTGTACCCTGGTTCACCACAAGTGAAACGGAGTACGACTCACAAGCGCCCCTGCTACGCACGCGCGCTCGTAAGGTAAACGCGTTATTCAGTGACCGTGCTTGAAGCATCGTGCTCGCAGCATCGGCTTCGCTCACATGTATGGTGAAACAGAGAACAGTAGTAAGTGTTAGAAAGGGTAAATCGAAACACGGAACAAGTTTGGTAAGGAGTGCTATAACCTGCGAAGCGCGGTTGGTTTCACCGTAGTACATGCCTGTTGAGTTGCGAAGCCAACATGGAGAATTGCAGGACTTTGCTTTTCTGCTATTTCTGTCGAAGGAAATTTTACATGCCGAGACTTATAAAAATAAAGCGGGGGGAGAGCGAGAGAGAGAGAGGCTAGTCGGATGTGCTTTCAGTTACTAGAATCTTTATTTTGAGTTCTCGGAAGCAAGGCTTTTTTTCTCTTTGTTTGTTCTTGCTTTGCCCTCAAGTTGGGAAAATCAAGGGCACTTTGATTTGCCCAACTTGTGCGCAGTTGTTCTTTCTGAAGGGGCGACCTGCCCAGCACAGCAACTGACGCACGTGGGCACACACTACGAACGCAGGTGGACCTGAGCGTGTTCCGCAAGCACCCCAACGGGCGGCCGCTGTCGCCGGCAACGGAGGCGTAGCGCTCGTGTCCGCAGCACGGCGACCTGCACAGCCTGCGTAGCGACAGCGTCACGCCTCCGATCCCGCCCCCGCCGCCGCCGCCTCACAAGGCCCACCCGACGCCACGGGTGGACATCTACCGCTGAGTCGCGCCCACCCACGCGCCCACCGCCAAACGACGACGCGTGCTGCGTCGGGATCCCACGCGAAGACGACCAACAAACGCCTCGCCATCTTGCTCAAAACTAGAGGACCTCGGAATGGCGTGCGTGTTCTTCCATGGCACGCTACGCATGCAGCCTGCGGGAACACGTGCGTCGGAGTTAGGCGCGCCATTTCACTCGGGAACCTCGCAGTGAGACCTTCTGGGACAGCGCGGGGCCGTAGCCCCCCTCTGGCGTCCTTGTGGAAGAGGAAGGTGAGGAGTGTTTTTCTCTGGAAAGCTGGAGCTCACGGCACCACGAAATGATATTTTTAAAAGGTGTTCCCTCCGGGCTGATCTTTCCTTGCGAGACGCAAGAAACACGCTGGCCAGCAGGCATGTTCCGCTCGTCCCTCGAGGTTTTGCGGCTCGACTTTCGAATGGACCTCGAAGGCAGGAGATGTCAGTTTGCACTGCCTCGTTATAAACACTGCTCAAAGTCTTGGGAATCCTTTTTAACTCCTGTAGCAACAGCACTCGTTCCAGTTCTCCACAAACTCAACAACAAAAAGAAATAGCTGTGGCCAGGGGCCCATGCGATCTATAAACCGAAAGCTATCAGACGTCAGAGCAGCCACCCAGAAGAGCTCACTGTGAGCACCGCTTAGGACTTTTTTCGAACGCAGCGAGTTGGACACTGAAACGTCGCCGTCTACATGTAGCCTTTCACGTGGACTTAACCCATTGACTCCAAATGCTAAGCAATGGCACCGTCGGACTCAAAGTGTCACAACTGTGGACTCTGCTGTGAACCTTCATTTTAGAACTGACACTGTGGTGTGCGCGTGGACACTCCTGTGTGCAGCGCGAGTGTTACTTTACTAGGAGTACTAATTACTCTCTGCCTGTTTACATATACACACAACGGAAACAACGACAACAAGCTCGGTCCCAGAGGAAGCCAACATAGCGCCCTGGTTTCTGCCATTCAGCAAGCATCTCATGCACTGTCTCATTATAGTATCATATTGAAATTTACGGAAATAGGACTTAACTATGGGATACGTTAACCAACCTCCTTTGTCAATATATTACCTCGGGAACGAACCCTAATACTAAGTTGGCACTGGTTAGTTTTGGTTTGAGTACGCTCATGGTTGGTGAAAACAAAGCTAGCTTCTATGTCAACCCAATAACGTCCACGGGCTCATGTGGACAGGAATATATTCGAACATGCCAAGGATTTGGACTTAAAAGTATTTCCCAAGATCCATTAACTGAGAAGGATAGCAGACCGAAGATGAGGAAAGGCAAACAAAAAAGGCCTCACTTGAAAATGAGGGCTTGCCAAGTGTGGCAACATTCGTTTGGCCACAAAAGGGGAGGGTGGGATTCAAGACATTTCATCATATGTCATGAGGTGGATGTTGACTAGCGGAAATCATGGTGCCTATATCGCGAAGAGTCCCTTTTCCCCGAACTGGAGTTGGGACGTTCGATGCTAATCTTCCATCTATAACAATTCCACTTCTCAACACCATAGACTCCATCACCGAATTCCCACTTCGCCCACCTTTTGGGTGTTCCCAGAACGATGGGGGAGACAAGAGATGGGGTAAGCACGTGCCGTAACCCCATGTCTCTCCGTGCCCTCCCCCACCTCCACCCCACCTTCCATTCTCCCCATTTTTCCAATTTGTTGAACTCCCCCACACAGAACTCTCTCGCTCTCTTCGGAGGCAACCGTTATGTTCCTTGGCAGGGATTATGGTAGCTGGCTCCCTGTATTGCTGGACACTGTAGCAATCGAGACTCCAGTTGAACAGCATTTTTCGCACCATGTAATATGTTGACGACTTTTTATTTTGGGAGTCGACACTCTTGCCACATGAAATTTCAACCAGTTTCTGTAGTTTTCTACGGAAGCACCGTAGGAAAGTGTAGATTATGTAAAGGTATTCTACTAACCATCCCCAGCTTGTAAACTATCACAAACTACAGCTCCGTTTCTAATTGATGCTTGATCATTCAGTGCTTTACCTCCCTTCCTTAAACAAGTTGCTGGAAACCATAAATCAGATCTGAGACAACACAAAGTATCTTTAGGCTACATACCTTAGTTTTCTTCAGGGCATTTAGGGTTAGTGTCAAGTTTGCTGGGCAGCCGGAAAAATGGTTACCAAGGGCCAACTTGTCCAGTTTTCAGAAAAGGAGCCTTTATAAAATGTGAGGATTAAATAAGATACCTAAATGTTAAGTCAACAGGGAATCATTGAAGCATTACACTAGAAGAGTAAAAAAAATGGTTTTAAGAGGGTAAAAGTGTGAACCAAAAAGATGCTGCTCAGTGCCTAACACATCAATTAACACTGCTGCTCAATATCAATGAACATACTGAAATTGCAAAATACCCAATATTGATGGCAGAAAGCCTCAAGTAGAGAATGATACAGTAAAAGTGTGAACCAAAAAGATGCTGCTCAGTGCCTAACACATCAATCAACACTGCTGCTCAATATCAATGAATGCTGCAATTACAAAATACCCAATATTGATGGCAGAAAGCCTCAAGTACAGAATGATACAGAAGCAACAAGCAAACTTGAAGCTCTCGTAGAAGGTGCACCTCATGGAAAGGCGTCTGTTGATACGAGTTCATTTATAAACTACAGCTGGTAGAAGCGTACACTGCTCGTGAGCAGTTAGCTTGACCTATCCCAGTACACAACTCCAAACACAATATATTTTGATCACCTCATTCTGAACAATTCAAAATCCATCCTGCATTTTTAACATATAAATGTTTTGTGCACTCAGTCAATGTGTACCAATTCTAGTGCTCGCTCTGGCTCAGACTAGTCCAGTTAGCAATTAAATTGTATGTAAAAGCACCACCCTGATGTTGCACAGCTTTTGGATGTTCCAGAAAGTCCAAAACCGCTGCTGCTTCATGTGAAAGCAGGCCCCAATTCTATTCACCCCTCTCCACAACTGAACACACAACCACAGATGGCTGAAAATTCGGCCACGGTCTGTGCCGGAGCACCCGATTAAGTACCACAGGACGCAGAGATTTCATTGCAAACTAATGCTCCCTATCGAGCTGCGCATTTTCTCTGCCACTAGGCCAAGAGACTGCTGTCAACTTTTCACCAATACCCTACTCACTTTAGTGGTCATGGTTCTATACACTTCTCCAAAAGCCACTCCATGCTATTTGTTTTGCAAACCATTGCCACTCGGAAACTACACCCAGAACATTTGTGCAGGCAAGTGCAGGCTTTCTTAGTTGTCTGTTCTCGTAACTTCACCCCTGACACACATCACAAAGGAATTGAGGCTAAAGTAAATAAAGGAGGCATATATTCCTTGTTTAACAAAAGGTTTATCTTTTTTTACTGAGAATTCTTAAAGCAACATGTCTAATGCAAAGCTTTCCTTCAAACTTGTTACAAGGGTATAAAAAGGTGAGGGTCAAATGCATCGACCTTAGGAAAGAGGCCATTTGCCTCCAGTTTATTACTCAGGGTCATGGAGTGGCTTTCCATTTCAGTCTCCAATCCCATATGTGTGCTATGTGCTATATGCATAGAGTCTTAGAATGTCTTTTGTTGTCGCTAAAAAATATTGTTACTGTGAACCATGATGCACCATATGAGGTCAACTGAAAATTCCTGGTCCTGCATAGATATATTCTGAAAAGGAGGAAAAACTCAACTCTTTGGAGTATGTTCAACTCTTTGCAAGCCCCATTTCTATTTCCTTTGTAGACACTTGCAAGTGCAACCTCAAACTCTGTGGCTGCAAGAGTGCAGGTTAAAAACTCAACCCTAACGGTGGTGCAAGAACAATAAAATGTTTGCAAATTGCAAACAATCGACCAAATGCACCCAAGCTTAAACTTCAAATATGTCTAGATTTGTTTTCTCTTTTGAATGCCCCTTAAAAACTTCTGCTTCCTATTCCATGAGTAAAAACTTGAGCTATGCTTAGAGTATAGACCTTTTTCGCATACTCTTGCCCCAGACCGCCAAGTAGGCATATCTGGTATGGGCGACGAAAAAATACTAAAACATTTCAATCTGCAAATAGTATAAAAATAGAGGGGAGACAACACTAGAATAGGTGACGGTTACGCTTATATCCTTAATGGATTCTATTGGCGTGGCGACGCCAAAGCAATGTTTTCGCCCATACTGGAAGTGACTATAATTTAAGATGGCGACGCCCTTGTGAAAAAGGTCTATAGAGGCGTACATGGTTCAGCAGACAACAGGTCGCAACACGTGGGGAGCAAATAAACCCAGATTAGCTGCTTTAGTGACAGCACACCGTCAGCTGCTGACCTAGCCTTGTAGATAAACTATTAACACACTTCAGCAGCTGAATATTGGTGAGAAAAGCTGAAGCAGAAGTCATCTGCATCTGTCTGACTCTGTCTGGAGCTCTATGAAGCTGAACGTATAAATTGCTTCCAACAAGAGGGCAGTATCCTTCCAGCCTAATCATTCCCCAAGTCCTCTGTTGGTCTAAATCAGGTACAGACCTAGACACTATAGTATGGTCTCTTCTTGATCTTATGAACTTGCAGTTTTGATGTACAAGTCACCACACAATGTTCCCTCTCGTTGCACTATATACATGATTTAATAAGCTAAGAGTTCTCAGACAAGTATTTCTGTAGTTTAAAAGTTAGCTTTCACAAAAAAATTTCAATAGCTCTCCAGACCACATCTTAATGACATGAACACACAAATACATAGCATGGCACTGTTAGCGTGAACAAGCACTCACTAGTTCTTTTTTTCTTTTTTTCACTCTTAGAACGAAAAGACTGTCATCAAAACCACTAGTGTGGTGGGAAGTGCTCAGTTGGGGAGCTAACCTAAGCAGTAAACATTTGGTGCCCGCCAGTACCCTTTCAAAGTAAAATGTGAAAAAGCACCAATGTTGTGTTCGTGCTAACAGTGTCGTACAGTGTACAAATGTGGGCAGCATGTCATGTCGCCAGAGTAAACCCATTTTTCATAATCCTTTAGGGAACGAGCAGCAGCGGTTTTAGCTACCTGGACCATTATCTGCCTTTTTGAGCTAAGCAGCCCACAGCCTCTATAGTTTGATGCAGTGAACTCATTGCATGCTCGAGAGGTGAAAGATTTAAAACATAGCTGACTTGGTGCCAAATGTTCGGTCTACGCAAAAACAATATCAAAATACTGCTAAAAAAAAAAATTTGGAAGCAAAGGTATGTAGTGGTTTCTGCAAAAAAATTAATCTTATCAACAAACAGTTAATTATATTCATGACATTGATATATTATGGCCCAAGCTGGCTACTAGGTTGTTTTGCACTTCAAAATTGGTAAAATATATAGAGAAGAGGCTGTTATGGTAACAGGCTGCATTGAAAAACATTTGAAATATTGGAAAGGCAAGTGACTTACCAAAATGTTATACTTTGTAAACAGCTTCTTTCAAAATTTTGTTGGAACAGTTCACTCACTTGATCACGCATCAACCACTGGGGTAATATTTCAACCATAATCTTTTCCAACTTGACTAAATTTCACCTGCAAAACAAGCGTTGCGAGCCTGATTATCATGAATACTCAGCCAAGATAGCAAACCAAGTGTGTGCTTGTGAAAGCCAAATAGCGATATGAATACTTTGGGCAAAGCCCATATTGGTATTTCCTTCGGTTAATCATGTGCAGTAACGCAGAAACTAAAAAGCTCCAAGCGAGCGAGCGTTTTTTTCTGACGAGCGCTATCCTGGCAGTATTCCTTCGTACTAGTGCCGACGTCAGGACTCATCCATGTGAAGCAGACAGGGGGAGCCCATCAACGCAAAGAAACTGCTGTTACCATCCGCGTCTTCTCAGCGTGGTATGATTGAAGGGGAGAATGCCCGCTCGCTTGGAGCTATTTAGTTTCTGTGTGACTCTACAAACCACATAATTAAGACATGAAAGGCCCATAGGCAAATTCTACTGAGTGCCTCCAAAACATGAAACACTCCAGGCAGTAATAATGGTAGATCACCAACTTTATATATTTGTCCTGTATGACTATGAAGTTAACTTCAAGCACCGAAGGCATGTAATCGGGAGCGCTAGTGCCGTATACAGATTGCATGGTTGTTTGCACCAGGAGCTAAAAGGTGTCTATAATGGACAAGCATTAACGACGATTTTTTTATTTTTTAAATAAACTGAGGAAAAAAGTTTTTGATGGGGGAGAATGATTGGGGAATAAAATGTGCAAAATACTCTCTTGATCAATGAGAAGAATGAGACTCTAAAGAAATATTACAACAAATGTAGACAGAATTTGCCCAGTTACACCACCAATGAGTTGAATTCTAATATGTTAATGCCATTTTCTCTTGGGTCCCACACACTGAAAAAGGGAACTGTTTGTTTTCAATTTAGCAGTGAATTGGGTGTGCATTTGGCAGCAGCCATGACAAAAGGACTTTCACAAGAGCAGCATCTGAAAGGTTGATATATTTTAAGATTTACCTCCCAACCTCTTACAAACCTCATCAACTAGCCGCACACACTGTTGATGTAAAAGCAACATGAAAAATGACATTGCAAAAAAGAAGCAAATGCAGACATGGATTGTGATGGTAGATAGCTAGCAACACACTTTTTTTTTTGTTGACATTTTGTGGCACGTTATGAAATAATCTAGAAGTTAATTTCCAAGTAAAGCAATCACTTTAACCAGGAAGTTGAGTGCAAACAAACAGAAAGACTGCCAAACTTGATTTTCTTGTTGACTGCAGGTGCGAAGAGTGATACAGGGGAAAGTCTGATATATGTGTTATGAAACGAGTCTCGACATTTTTTGTGATGCTTCACCAAGGAACTGAATTTTCACTTTTAAGTTTGCCAGAACGTTCTCGAAGTAACTTTTTGAGACAGAACCCCTCCAAATACAGAAAGGCAGTATATGTCGGTGCTTACGGAACCCTTCCCAGCATATCACGAGACAACATGAGGCAAACATGAACGCATTAACCAGCCCCAGTTCTGAAATCCTACCTCGCGTCGTTTTCACTTTCGAAAGCGCACTTTTGAGAGAAAACATTGTAATAAAAGTGTGGCCACCTTGGTATAAAATTCCTTTCCACCCTGACAGAGTAAGGACCTGAGACCGAAGTACAAGGGGCGAAGGACGAGAAATCTGATAAGGATTCATAAACATGGTTGACCAATTTATTCCACACAGCCTGCATATGGGCATAACGAAAACTAAATAAAAAAAGGTTTATAGCTTCAACTTACTAGATGCATCAGGGTATGCAATCTTTGTGAATCAAGCGGAGAATTGGTATTGAAAATGACATCAGAGGCAACAATCGCACACCCCGAACAAAATGGCCTTGGGAGTACGTTATTCTTTTGTATTTGTTAACAATGTATATATACGTGTGCTGTGTGGAATAAATCTCCCAGCTGTGTTGGAGACCCTGTCCGTGTGGATACTTCGCCTGTTTTTGACCACGGTGTCAGGTTATTTCACAGGATGTTGGACATAAACCAGCTCGCCTGCACCTTGCCCCTCCCACAGATTTTGTTTCTCTACACCTGCCAATTATTTTCAGAGTTCGCTTGCACCCTCTGCTTATTTCATATGCTTTGCCGAAGCAACCGTGCTGCCTTATTTAGAAAATAAAAAAAGAGCCAATGTTCCAATAAAAAGGAGTGTGCAAAGATGAGCATGTAATAGTACTGTCACCACGCTCTCCATACTGCCAGACTTTTTGGGGTCCTCTGAAGAAAGTGATGTGGCACTCCTTTGCACTCTTCAAAACACCTCATCCACAAAACCAAAGGTAAGTCTTACTACTAAACTTCGTTTTTTACTGGAAACTGATGACTGGTCCTCCCAAATCCCAGGAGGTGGCATTTCAATAATACTACATGTGAATATGTTCCACCTTGCAGCTAGTGGTATCCTTTGCAAGAACACTCCTGCACCAGATATGGTTCCTTCATACTTGGTGCAGAAGATAACAGCGAGGCTTTGTGGATTGCTTATCTAGATAAGGCCACAGCATCTCCTAACAGATTCCCTCAGTAATGAAAGTTTTCAATAGTATTAACCCACCTTGACCAACAGGTGTGAAGTAAAACTTTGATACATTGTGAGCAAGGCACTTTCCTTACAAATGACGGCACGTGCTTCTGAACAAGGTGACTGTCTTGCACAAGCCTTGGTAAAATTGTGAGGGTGTAGGAGCAGTGAAGTTAACAGAAAAGGTGGCATATTTTTTCTAAGTCTTTACACAACATGCATTTGTCTGCAAGAGTTGTGGCTTGTTGAAGGAAGCTTTTACTGCAAGAAGTCTGGAATGTAAGGCTAAATGTTCTGGGTGCATTTTGAATTACTGTTGGAATTCCGGCACATACTCTCGAAAGTACCATTCCCTTATCGGAGGTTGGAAGATACGCCATCTAGAAGAAGGAAGAAGGAAGATACGCCATCTAGGTAACAAATGAAATGCAAATCTCACCAGTGTGACATCCTGGCATTAAAGGGACACTGACACCTTCCAAAATTTGTTTACATTTTTTGTCGGGCCATTTATTATGGTGTCAGAAGACTACCCTATCAATATTCTGCTACAGTGTCACATATATTTTTAATAAAATCAAAAAACGCAACTGCTCGAAACTGAGACCGTAATTGGACTGGGGAGAAGAAATATAGAGGAGGAGAAAGTTACCAAAAATCATGTGGCTGTGTAACTTTTTTCTTTTTAACAATATATTTGCAGTTTTTTAGAAGCCACAAAAAATGGGTGTCTGTCTCCGTGCATTGAGAGTCTGTTTCGGACTCCGGAGCGCAAAGTCGAGGGTTTGATCCCTGGGCGGTCTATCCCCAAGGAGTAGTTGGGGTGCCCCTCATAGCCGTAGTTGCTTTGCAACATAGAACACCAATATTTCCTTTTTGTTTTTGTTATAAAAAATGGGTATCATATTTTTTGTCTATTTCTAGTATTGAGTGTATGCCTTCGATGACTTACGACTTTGATTATCGTTGGTGGCTGTGTCTAAACCATAGAAAACAGCACGTGACCACGAAGAAGAGATTGAGCGCGACTCAAACCGACCAGTTCTCAATCGGCGGTTTTTGGGCGGAAAGAAAACAAATTTTGAGCCGCGAAATGTGTTCTGGGTAGCTGGGCACTCATATGTCATGTACAAATAAAAACCTTGGCGATCATAAATATCCTGTCAGTGTCCCTTTAACAACCACTACTTTGATGTAAATACCTGTAAAAAGCTCAGATATATATCCCTGGTCACAATATCACATTATATAGTTTTTGCAGACATTCATGTACAGTGCTCCCCAAACTTAACACTGCCATGAAAGTTTGTTTTTGGCACTGTGCCATTCCTGCACTTCCCGGTTGAACTATGTGGTGAAGATTTAACTCTGATCACAACCCCACCTGGGGAAGACATTTTTCCAGCTGCTGCGGTGACCAATTTAGTTTTGAGTAACCTGCAATAGATCCAATATTTGGTTTACCAAGTGACGACATTAAGTTTGAGGAGCACCTTTTTTTTCGTCTCATTTTCCCTCTATAGTTTAAACAGTGTCCCTTCGTTAATAAAGACACAGCTTTGTTCCTCTTGAAATACTGGCGCATCATTTGCACCTGTTGAACAGCTTATCGGAATGTTTCTTTTGCTGCTTCCTATGTTTCCCATATTCTGCATGCATCATGCATGTGTATACTCTTCAGCAATACAAGCAGAGGTTGGCAAGTACCAGCCAAGAGGAAATAGTGGTGCTTCTAAGTATTGAAGTGAAAATTATTTAAAGTTAATTCATCTACTACCCATTTAGTCTGTTCAGTCCTTAGGTGACTTGGTATTGAGGAGGACACTGAACGCTACGCTGCCAATGGCATGCTTCAGCTGGGGTGACAACACACAAATTACTTGTTTGTTTTGAATCAGAGCAAAGAAAGACAACAATTTAAGGCCTGTGAGGTGTACAGAATCTTCAATAGGAATCTTTTGTAGAACATATGATGGGTGTATTTGTGTTATTGTAACCTATTACCTGCATAGAGGTACAAGTTTAAAGGTGAAAAAGTTTACAAAACACGAATATGAATGACCAAATGGCACCCATAAGCATGTCCTATACCAACCAGGCAATAGTGTGTGGTTTAACAGGTAGCGCCATCTTATGTGGAATTCTCGCAACTCTAAGACATGCCACAGCCGCAATCACCTGACTCGATCTCAAGCTCGAACGTCCGAGTGCCCTGCTCAACTGTAATGCAGCGCTCGTATCAATTGCTTGGTGGCATGTACTGCCAAAGTTGCCTTTTCTTGGCCACAGCACACCGACTGGAGGCCAACCATAAGAAACAACCACCCCCTTGCTTTTTATGCTGAACTCCTTCGATGCACAGTCCCTCTACCCAACGTCTTCGGTCAGTTGACAAGCTCCATGGAAGATTGTCGTTTGAAAACGGTTCCTCTCTGTTGCCTGCACGCGAGCAAATACGGGCACAACCTCCGTTCACGCGTCTAGCAGTAACTAACCCAGCGTGCTCCTTTCTCAACATGCACATGTCATGTGCTAGATGCCTAGTTTTCCCCCTAAATATTTGATGAGTGTTCAACCTTTGCCAAACTTTTTTTAGAACATTGTTTTAAGGATCATATCCTATTTTCAATAGTCTATTCTTCGGTGTTCAGTCCCTCTCTGTACATGCTCCCCTGCTGACCATTTCGCCAATTGGAGCGATCATAGGGCGAAAGGGGCGGAGCGATAGAAGGTCATGTGTCCTAAACCACCCAACCGCAGAATATGGTAAATGGATCGAATCCTTTTGCCACTTTCCAGCAGAGGGGTTTTAGCCGACTAAAGTGCCTCTTGTTCACTGCCCTGGGGCCATATTCAGAATGGTACAACCCAGGAGCACTTGTTTTCTCCCTGCAGTTAATTCAACCTATTGCCTCTATGTGGCACCACATGCACAGCAGCCTACCACTTCAACTTGCACAAGGTAACACCTGACTAATCACCAATGGTTAAAAACACCTAGATTTGTTTGTAAGTGTAGAAGTATGCAAACTATTAGGTAAGTGTTGCATCTTGAAATCTGCCCGGATTAATCATCAATGCCTACAAACACCTAGATTTGTTTGTAAGTGTAGAAGTAAGCAATCTATTAGGCAAGTGTTGCATCATAAAATCTGCAACTTTTAGGCAAGCACCCACTTGCATAACCACCACTTTGTGGCAACCGTTAGCACAGGCAACTTTGAAGGGTATGAAAGTCAAGCATTTACTCGCACTTGCTAAGTTGGCTTTTTCACCAAGTAACAAAGCAAGGCAGGAAGACATTGTCATGGGAGGCAGAATATGAAAACCTTTGTTTTACTTCTTTGAAGCTGAATCTGTGAAGAAACTTGTGTGCTTAAAAACAAAGAGAGCAATGACACAAGACTTGAAATGTCACAATGCATTACAGAAGATGATTACACAGAGGCGACCCGCGATATACACAAGGACCACTCCTACACGAAAAAAAAAGAAAGAGGTTCATTCTTTCACAGCTGGGTTCTTTGATTAGCGTATGAGACATACACAGCACAAACACACACATGCACTTAGAGCAATGCCTGCAACACAACTGTACAGTATGAATGCCTGAACTACTTCACACTCTTTGAAATATTCCGTTTTGCCTTAATCAGTTTGCCAGCCTCGCACAGCTAAACCCTATTTCTTCACTATCACATTTTACCCAAGTCGTAACCATATTCTAGATTCCAAACGTTAAACAATTTACCCTCTGTGTACTCACTACAGCATGACTTGCACAACTTGCTCACATCTGGTATAAAGGAAGACAACCACATTCACTACATGCAAGGTATGACGACAAGAACGCTCAATTAAAGCGAATTCGTGACCATGGACACTGCTCAGGTAAATATTTACAACATGAGAGAGAGCAGAAGAGACACGTAGCCGCCTCGAAGGGATACTAGCAACATCCGTTAAAATTTATCAAGTTGAATGAGCACGCATACACAAATTAAAACCTAAACACTGTGAAAATAAAAAAAAATAAAAAATAAAAAAACATGGCGAGAAATGGCTTGATGTGCATCAATTAAAATAATGACCAAACTTAAAAACAGAGTAAAACGTGATAAAGAAATTGATGTAAACAGCTGCCTTGTGCATCTCATGCTTCAACACAACTTGTATGTCACCGTGTGGCACCTCTTGCAAACAATTACTGAGATCCAAATGCGTGACTCTGCAACTTCCCCTGAAAGATGTGGGGAAAATAATAAAGCCCCAGGAATTCACTTAAAACATATAAAAAAGAGTTGCACCTTGATAGCACTAGGGTTTCTGGTTTCCAGTATTTACTGAAAAGCAACAATAAATGTATGGCGAATATTCTTTTGACAATCTGCATCAACAAATCAACAATGAGATAGTGATTTCCTATTTGGTGTTGCTTCCGATTGAAATCCCATACCGCAATGAATTTATGTGAAGACACATCGCAACAAAGGTCGTCTTTCTCATCACACATCAGTAGGTCAACGAACTGAAGCCGACTGCATTGTCATAGTTCTGTGCTTTTACTCTTCTCCTTGTTATTGTGCACCAGTATTTTCCCCTCCAATTAGTTTCACTGCCCATTTACAATGCACTGATAAATGTCAATTTTTGTTTAAGTAGACTAACAAATTTATTATGGCTAATCTTGTCACAAAAACACCGAAAACCAGAAACCCTGGAAATTGCTCAAAACATCCTCCTACAGCCAAACATCAGCAGCACCGGGGAAACAATTTCATTAATTTTTTTTTTTTTTTAAATGTGTTATTTTACATAACCATGATTCAAACACTGTGGCAAGGAGATGCCGATAGGTGAGAGCCTCACCAAATCGGGCATTCGAAAGCCTCTTGCTGCCAGTAAGCAGAGCTGGCTACAGTATCTAGGAGAAGCCATACTGCCACATTACTTGCTTGCAGTACTGCCATGTCTGAACCATGATCAGGGCTTCTGGTTCTTGGTATAAACCGAAAGAAAGACAACTAAGTCATCACCAATTGTGTTTTCAACAAAAAGCAAAAAAAATATATATATATATGCCCGAAAAACAATTTTTTTTGGGGGGAAGGGGGGAAAGGGGGGTTTGGTCATGGCAGTATAAGACTTTTCTGCACTTTCCGCTGAGCAAATTTTGCAGGATCTTACACTAACAAATCTGTGGCAATCATAATTGTTTTCTCCAGTGGTTTTGTAGTTTGAAAGCAATTAAGAGGTAGGCCTATCAAACTCAATACGGAAGCACTTTACATAATTTTCAAACCATAGGCTCAGTGTAGCTTGCAGAAGCCCAGTGAATGCTCCAGAGCTTCAGAAGTAAGCAAATCCTTTAATCCTCACAAACTGTCCTACCACTGCCTGTTATATGAAATAGTCAATCATCAGCTACAAATATGTACTATATAATGTTTAAGAGATGAGCTTTAACATATCAGCTGCTTTAGTCCGTTGCAACTCAAGAAGGTAGGGTGAGGGAAAGGAAGACCGGGTAGGAGGAAGCAGACGGAATGCTGGAGAGAGGAGGTGGTTTCTCCCTCTCCTCTCCAGCATTCTGTCTGCTTCTTCCTCCCCAGTCTTCCTTTCCCTCGCCCTACCTCCTTGAGCTGTAACTTACTATGGCATGAAAGCAAATTTGTGCGCGACAATGCAGTTTTAAGCCTTTTCCATTGAAATAAGTGACTTTGTGATCGAGGAGCTTGCATAAACAGTGGCATACCTTTTAGAGCTTCAATAAGTTCAGTAAGACTTGTTAGTAACCTCAAACAAAACTCAGGGGTGTCGACACTGTTCGACAGAAACCGAACCAACCCACTACAAATCAACATTCCCGAGAAATCATCCAAAACATTTTCCAAGTCTTCCACCGTGCTAAACTGCACTTCTGAAGATAGCCCTATTTAAAAAGAATGTCTCGGTCCAACAAGAGTTGATGAAAGGGGCCGTGCAACAATATCAAGTTGGAATGTTTCTCTCTTTAGACAAGCATACAGTGGCGGATCCAAAGGGGCGGGGCGACGGGGGTGGCCCCCGCCCGCCCCCCCCCCCCCGCAAACAAAGTCGACCCCCCACCCTCCCCCTTCTCGGAGGGCAATTTGACATGGGTGGACCCCCTTTGAACAAGAAAGAATGGGAGAATCGTATCCTTAAACATTTTCCACCCCCCCCCCCCAAAATGGAGTTCTGGATCCGCCCCTGCAGGCATACTGGCACTAATGTGACCCAATATACACACATGCCATCCCACTGACCCAAAAGCATCTTTTCAAGATCACTAGTTCTTTCTGTCTTGCCTTCGTTAACCTAGATGATATAGTAGCAAAGATTGCAATGTTGACATAGTTTTAAGTGACGACAGTCGAATGCAGCTCACGGACTAGACGTGCACTGCATGAGCACTCGCCTTGGGCTGTTATACTTAATGCTTCAGCAGACATTCAAGTAGTGCCCATCGCTGAATGGGAATAGCCGAACACTAACGATGTCACAACTGAGCACATGCCCTGCGGTTTTCCAACTCTAGCGCGTGGCTATGATGAACACTGGCACCATATAATCGGCACCACATAATGTGGTCGCTTGCTCTGGCTGCGAGTTGCTCGTTCTTCTCTCTTTCTGAAACTGCCATGGCGTGGAGGAAAAGACTAATGCATGTTTTGCAGGCTATGAACGTCAAGAATTAATTTCAAGTGGTATTTACTGAATGTATAACAGTTGTATGCACAGCCCCTTTAAAGGGACACTGCACCCCCAAACAACATTTTTAACACAGAATGTGTTACATGCCAGCCTCTTAGCAGTTTCTGGTAAGGCACACCTGTAAAAGGGTGTCCTGAAAAGAGAACACAACTCCCTCAGACTTTTGTCACTCACAATTTGGCACCCCATAGAAGCGCATGCAAAGCTCCCCCACCCCGGACTCTCTTAGCCTCTATCTGCTTTGCGTGCACACCTATGGAATGCTGAATCGTGCACAGCAAAAGTCAGAGGGAGTCATGTTCTGTATGGACAACTTTTACCGGAAAGCACTACACAAGTACTGCGTGAACATTTGGCTGGGACTCGTGTTCCAGCCGAACACTGGCGCAGAACTTGTCTCCACTCTGTGCACAGCACTAGCCTCCAATAGGCGACATAGAAATACAATCACTATGGCCTTGCTATCAGAACGTGTTAAGCAAACATGCTTGCCTATATGGTGGGAGAGTGTGCAGAAGGAAAGGGGGAGAAAACAAGCATGTGCTTCGAAGAAAACGGGGAAATGCAAAATAGCAGAGTACCGCTGGGGTGTGTGACTACAAAAGATATGAACTCCACACTCCACTCCAAGTGGAGCACTAGCCTTGGAAGGGCTTTCCTTGAGAGATGCTACGCATGACCATGTTCGTGCCATCGAGGCACAAAATGTGCATCAAGTTTATCTGTGCAACATCACAGCAAAGCAACACACAATACATTCTGTGTTACCAATGCCCTTTTCACAATAGTGCAGGAAAGGGGAAATTTTTTTTTTAACTGCCTCGATAGGACATGCACAGTCAGAATCAAACTTAACTGGAGCACGCCGCTGCAAGTTTTTGCTGAGGGGCGCTAGCCTAGCAGCGATTGGTACAACTGATTGGTTGTGACGGCGGGTCCATCGCAGAGCACAGGGGGAGTATGGTAGCTCTTCAGACAAGATTCTGTGGAACCATTGCTTTTTTAATGCGAAAGCATTAACTGTCCCATGGAGCGAAGCCGGCATTGTCTGTAGACATCTGTAGCAGCGAATAACGGCACCTAAATTCCTATTGGCTGAGCGAAACGGCACCTCAATTCCTATTGGCTGCGACGCGTCATGTTTTTCCACAGCAACGGCGTCATCGTTGCTAAGGGGCCAGCCGAACTGCTGGCGGCGCAGTGGGAGGGGGGATGCGGGTATGCGCTGGCTTGACGTTAGGCCTATCGTTACGCTTTGACGTCTAACGCCGTCAACTGGTACGCGCAGCTGTTGGACGTGAGAAGGGGACACGGGTATGTGCTGGCCTGACGTTAGGCCTAACGTTACGCTTTGAGGTATAACGTCGTCAACTGGTACTCGCAGCTAGGGCGATGATGATGATAAAAGGACACGTGATATCAACACGCGCCGCGCCGAGCTTCGCACTTCCGCCACTGCCTCACCCAGCGGCGCAGCAGTCACCAGCGAACCAGTGCGGTCTCCACGGCACACCGCCGCACTCCCTACCCGTGCTGAAGCAAACGCGCAAACGTAAAGTATGTCTTAAAGTATTTTACGGATTACTATGCTCGCTGCAATCGATCCCAACCCGCCACCATTAACCCCACCGAGGACGTTGCAACGCAAACTCTACACACCTGACCTCTTGAATTCTCAGCAATATTGTCCGCATGATTCCAGTCTACAGCCAACATGCAAACATGGAAACTGTACCAAAATAACCTGCAGCAATTTAATTGAAAAACTCGGAAACAATACTTGCAGCGCAAAAACTCGAAGGAGCACTCAGCAGCGTTCAAATGGACATTAATGCTTTCGCATTCACAACTCGTAAGTGCTTAGGTGTCCTCAGAATTTTTTTATATTTTAGACGGTATGCTGCGTTCTGCATCACACCACTCGTTTCCAAAACAAAGAAAGGAACTAGAACCATTTTGTTTATCGAATTTCTTAAATTCAGTGTGTGTTACCTTGTATATCTTGAACTTGGAGCGTATTCATAATATAACTTTCAAAGACAAAATATCTTGATTCACCAACACATCCGAAATGACCCTTCAGTTGGACCGATATTTATTTTCACATTATACTAAGGTGATAAATCTCTTATAAGAGTGATGCATCACCACCGAAAAAAAAGTTATAGGTGATTGAGCCTTTTCTTATAGTGCCGCGGGGTGAATTTAGTTTTAGAAACTGATCTTGATCGTGTCACATGTGCTGAAGGAGATGAGACTGTGGGTCATTGGGATGCCCCGAGCATGGATGTCTCAACGGGAGATTCGGACTATAACAGCAGTTTCAATGGGTTGTGTTAATGACCTCCCATGTGGAACATGCCCTCCAGCAACGTCCGTGGTCGAGGACCAGTTGATTATAGCGGCCACTATGGATGACCCTTTCCTTATAGCAAGGGATCTGAACAGCCTCAATTTTAGGCGGTTCAGTTGCGACAATACGATGACGTCTATGGAAAGCCGGTTAACACTGCTGAATCGTCACGCAGAAGCCATGCCTTTCTGACCAGTAACGCCATGCTCGGCTGTCATTTGCCGTTAACCACTCCTCGTGGGGAGGAGACAAGTGGACCCAAGTCATCTTTTCTGGCGAGGCAAGCTACCGCAGCTGCTGGGACCAACAGCAACGCATGTGGCGAACCATCAACTGCAGGTTTGTGATTTTTAAGAGATTGTAGATCTTCTCTTGCCAGATGTCACGGGGACATGCGTAATTCGGATGCCTCGTTTTTTATATCAATAGGTAATAATCAAATGTCCAAAGTCAACTGCGATGCATTCGAACGAACAAAGCCTCCCACAATTCAGATGCAGTGAAACTTAAGCTGATTTAAAAATGACGAAAGGTTGCAGAACTAGTGGCTTCTTTGTCAATCTTCTAAAGACATCCAAGTGCAAAAGAACGAGCGGTGAAGAAAGGTTCCTGCCTAAATTTCAGTTGAATAAACTCCCAGCTGTATACAACCTGCAGGCGTTTCTGATCATATACTAAATAACCAGCATTTGTTTTTTACAGAAGCAAGCTTCTTTCTATTCTTTATAGACCTTGTTTATTATGTCCTCAGTGCCTACATATTAAAAATAAATATTTACACGTATAACCCTGAATACAGCCAGCAAATTGGATTCGGTGGCCAAACCAGTGCCAGAGTGTGGGGAACCATCTCAAAAGAGGAACTTGGACCTCTGCACTGAAGAGATGAAACACTGAATATTTCGTCGAAATTCTCGAAAATGTCATGCTCCCATAGGCCTTAGATGGCCCTTTCCTGAGATTTTGTACCCATCAGCATGACCGCAGCCCAGTACATATGGCCAAAGTCGTGAAAACTCATCTGGAAGACAGCCACATCAACGAGCTGGCATGGCCGCCAAATGGAGCTGATATGAATATGGTAATAAAAAATGTCTGGGGGCTGCTGAAAAACCAGTTGGTCACCCCAAGTCGCTTCTCAGGACACTGTGGAATGCTAAAAGCACGGAGTGGAGTGGGCTTCAAGACGTAGGGATAGGGAATCTCGTGTCAGCTCTGTCTGAATCAATCAACAGATCAGTGCCTTAAAAGACAATTATAAATCTGCCTCTCCATTTTTCTTTTTTCTTTTCATCCCATTGTTTTGTTTCAAGGATGTAATGAGTGTTCATGAAACAGGCATTTCATTATATTTGTGTGGTTTAAGCAGATGCTGATGGTTAGGCTATGTGTGCGTCAACGCTTTTACAGAAGGCAACTGTGTAAGCACAATAATAAAATACTGAGCCTAGCTCGCCTTATTTTTCGGAAAACAATACGTAAAACAAAATGTAATATAAACACTTTTTGGTTTTTTTATGCAGGCGTTATTTGAGTTTATAACTAACCTCGGGAATTACCGCACTCCACCTGCACACAAAGATCGGCCCGTCACCATGTGACAAAGTGGCTGTGTCAAATCCCACCAGGCTAGCGCCCTGTCAAGGAAAAATGTATGGTCGCGCGCTCCAGTTAAATTTGATTCTGAATGTACCTAACAAAATGCATTTTCCCGAAATACAAAAAAGCTTAACACAATATTTACGTTGCCAGACGCGCTGCAAAAAGGCACACTTTCGCAGCATGTGAAAGAGTTTGAGTTTGCGGTGGTATGTGCTAACGGGCACACTTTTCCTCCGCACTTCTTCCGACCAATGGGGCGGTACAAAGCGGCTCTTACTATTCCGACGTCACTGTGATGTTGACCTCGAATTAGGAACCCCTTTTGAGCCAATGCATGCTAGCAGATGAAACCGCTCCAGACTAAAAGTGCTTCTTGCAAAGTAAATATTGTGCTGACCTTTTTTTTTTTTTTTTTGGGGGGGGGGGGGCATTCTGCCACGTATGTATAATATACAGGCAGTTAAAAAAAAAAGTTTTCTTGGGAGTGCAGTGTCCTTTGAATACACAGATTTGTTTTCCCTTCAAAATGTTCAAGATGGAACACAAGATATTCAAGGTGCCACAAGTTGCATTCATTATGTCATTTGCTGCTGCTAAATAATAGCCAAGTTCATTCATTTCTACCCTTCTGATTGATTGCTACGGAGCTGTCCAAGCTGTTTTATAGATTTTTTCTTTTTTTCAAAATGAAAGTAGTACTAGTACAATTTTGCTACTAATAGATGACGAATCTATGAAAGGGCGTCCATGTTCAGCTGTGAACAATTGAAATTTTGTTCTATTTAATGATAACACATTGCTTTCAACATGCACCACAACATGTTAAGGGAATACTCTCCACATGCTATGATGGATTTAGAGCATGTGCTCCAGGGCAGGATCCAACAGTAACCTAAGAAATCTACTGAGCTACGAGTCTTGAGATAACTGCGAGCATTTAAAATATGCAGATTGCATAACTCTTTGGAACATTATTATGTGAATATACTGATGAAAACGCAGACAAAAATTTTTAAAAATTGATATGACAACATCCCTTGTTCTGATTTTCGACATCAGCTGACCGCGAAAGCCATAACCAGTAAAATGGCAACTGCATCTTTTACACAGCTCCAAAAAGCAATAAAATTACTTTAAAGGGATGGTGAACCGAAATTTGGATTTCAGAAAACAATGCAGGAGCTGTAGGCGGGACGCTACAATCCCTACAACACTACTGGTAAGGCGATATCTCGAGTCGACGGCCGTATTTTCGGAAAAAAAGGTTGAGATTGAAGGAGGCCGACGAGGCGCGTGACGTCAAGATATCTAGTTTCCTCCTCTCTTCGTTTCGCCCCCTCAAGGCGGCGAGGCGGAGAAGACGCGAGGCCGTTCCCTCTTCTTCTCGAAGAAACAAGACATGAACATATCTGTCAAATGTGCCTCCTTTTTTTGAAAAATATGGTCATTCGTTTGATATATCGTAGTATCAGTGATGTTTTGATGTTTGTAGCATCCCGTAGCACGCTTTTGCCGCCATGCTTTGTGGAATCCAGATTTCGGTCCAGCATCTCTTTAAAGAGATTCTGAAGTGAAATTTGGATTTCACAAAATAAGGCTGCAGAAGTGTTGAACAAGACGCTACAAACTCCAAAACATCACTCATACATCGATATCTCAAATGAATGGCCATGCTTTTAGAAAAGAAGGGCACGACCAAGCGAGGGTTACGACGTCATTGTCCTCCTGGAAAAATTGAGAACGAGAAGAAATGGCCTCGCTTCTTTCCTCCTCGCTTCGGTTCCCCAACTCGTTGGAACGTAGCGAGGAGGAGAGTGAAGGAGTCGTGGCGTGCCTTGTCTCGTCGGCCTCATCGGCCGTGTTTAAAAGCGCACTTCTTTTCCAAAAATACGGCGATCCGTTAGCGATATCGCTGTACGAGTGATGTTTTTCGGTTTTGCAGCGTCCCGCTTTCCATCGAGCCTTGTTTTGTGAGCTCGAAATTCCGGTTCAGTATCCCTTTAATGTCCACTTTTATGAGCAGGACACCTCTCAGTATCAACCACACTAATCCGCGATTGAACAAACAAACAAGGACATCATAAAACATCGGCCTACCAAGAAGAGGTAAAAAAGAGCGCAAAATTTGTTTCCCGGCAAAATGTACCAACTTAAGTCCTCATTAAAGCTTTACTGGTTTTTTGATCGGGCTTTGCTTTTGGCAACTAGACCGACAAGCCCACTGCCTCTTTCAGAGTTTCCCCCTTTGCCCCGTCGTTGTTCGACAACCAAGCTGGATGCATTTGTAGGCTACTTCTTTTTGCTGCCATGCGCTGGAGCCAGAAGTCCTCCATCTCCCGGCTGGACCGGTACCACTCATCGCGCCCTTCGCGCATGGCCATAGTGCGCAGGAAGTCAATGGCCTTGAGAGCCTCCTGATCAGTCACCTCGTATTCGTCCTCGTGGGTCTCTGTCGTCCGGTCCACGACGCCTTCCAAGAAGTCGTCGAGGTTGACGAAGCGACAGAACTCGTCGTACGTGAGACCCGACGGCACCGAGACGTCTTGCATTCCCGTGACACCTGCGCCGCCCCTCGGCAACGGGGTGCCGCACAGCGGCAGTCCCACCTGTGCAAAGACGCCAGAGACAGTGTCGCCCTTGACCGAATCCCAAGACTCGCGCACGAGGTACAGCGCGTCGAGCACCGTTGTCTTGCGGATCAAGTCCGCTGCCCGCGTGTTGCGCTGCACGCTGAGCGACGCCGAAATACGGCCGTAGAGCCGCGAGCGGTAGTGAGCTTTGAGGTTGCGCGCCACACCCTTGAGGATGGGCTGCGGGTGGAAGTAGAGTCGCACATTCTCGAGGTGCGCGCTCGACGTGTGGGCCGGCGTATTTTCGACGAGAAGCAACACGCTGCGCTGGTGCAGCCCGAGCTGCCAGTCCCAGAATGACAACCACTCGGTGAAGATGGCCGCGTTCATGCGTGCCTTCTGTGCAAACTTGCAGATGAGAGGCAAGCGCGACGGATCGTCCGGGAAGGAGCGAGACGCGCCACTGTCGCCAACGAGCAACAGGGGCCGCTTCTCGGTACCCGTGAGGTTGGCACAGATGAGAAGGGTTATGCGTTCCGTCGCCTTCTTGTCTTTGACAAGCTCCTGCTGGCAGCGATCGGCCGGGTAGGCCGAGTAGTAGAGTGCCGTCTCGGCGGCTGCAAACACATTGTCGGCAGAGTACTGCTTCAGTAGTGCAACCAGCTCGGCGCTCGACACCCAGTGGGGGTGCCTGGGCGACGGCGCCGCTCGCGTGTGACGACTGGTTGTGTGCAGACGACTCCTTACGTGGGTTAGACAGTCCGTGGCGCTGCTTCCAACGGCTGAGCCAGCCGTCGGACGGCTCGAAGTGGTGGCCCTTCTGGGCTGCCAGCAGACGCGCCTTTTCTTTGATGTCGTTGCCAGAGAGGCGAGAGCCTTGTGCCACCTGGTTTTGGAACCAGGCATAGAGCTCCTCACCCACTTGCCGCTCCTTGCCCTCCCGCCGCCGCTTGCGGTCGTGGTTGCTATCCGTCTCAAACTGCAGCAGGATCTCCTCAGACTTCTGCGCAATGCCACAAAGACGCGGGCATGAACGCTGGGCGTCATTTCCCATGCTCTGCGGCTTTCAGATAATATTTATAATGCACCTGAATGAGCCAAAGATGACTGCAACCAAATCTAAAACTTCTCCAAACTCAGATATAATGGTGAAAAGAAAGAAAAAAAAAGCACAGCCATGCATTTGTGTGAATCGATACCTACAAAACGAGTTGAACTAATGAGCACATGCTAAAATATGAAAACTGAGTGTCAGTGTAACTGAAAACAAGACCTTGTCAGAAAAAAATTGCACTGCACAAAAGTGCAAGATCACTCTAAAAAACTGGATTTCACCAGTAACGTCCATTTGCTCAAGTTTTGCTGAGCTGGTGCAGCCTTTAGCGTGCTTACCACAATCCACACGCAACAAACAATGCCGTCTCACGAAGGAGCACCCGAGCAAATGGCTCTCACCTGGCTAATCTTGCAGACGGTCGATCGAGCCACGCCGTAAAGTTTCGCTACTGCCCCGTGCTTGGCCCCAGGCTCCTTGAGAGAGTAGACGATCTTGACCTTGTCGGCCAGGGACAGATCCATGCGCTTCTTCATGTTGGGGCGCTTGCTCTCCCGCGGTGCCACCAACGGCGTTGTGGTCACCTCCTTGGCCTTCTTGTTGGCCGGGGGCTGAGTGGTGTTGCTGCTCTGCTCTTCTTCCTCGGTGCCCTTGCTGGCATTGTTGCTCGCGTTGTCAGGCGAGTTGGTGGCTGTTGTGGCCGCCGTGCCCGTATTCCCCAGCTTCTCCCCAGAAGGAGATGGGTTACCAAGGTTGCTACCGCTGCTTCCGCCGCCTGCAGAGCCGGCGCTGCTCAGGACAGGAGCTGCACAAAAACGGTCCGGCTTAGTAAACAAAAGCAGCAGTGGCTTACAGGAGTTAAGCCTGCGAGCATTCGAAGAAGAGTGTCAGTTCTTTTCCGTACTGTGTGCTCATTTGGATCAGAACTGCCTAATCCTTTGTAGCCATTTGTTGAACCACACTCACTAACCTATCATAATTATGTGAAGGGCTGACCAATGCAGGGATGTGCTCAAGTCTTCTTTGTGTACTCAATGCTCGAGCCTTCCACACAGCTCTGCGGTTCTAACATGCACAATGACTACAAAAGGTTAACAAACTTGAGGGCTAACAAGGCCTTACTTTAAAAACTAGGAGATGCCATCAAAAATGCTCAGCAGACTCGATCAACGTGAAAAACCAGAAGACTGTCACGAAGCTATGCAGATAACCACCACTGTGATTCTGCCACGCAATGTCTTCCCTACTTTTGCCAAAGAATAAGGTATATGATTTTAATCTGTAAAGAAATTACTGACAGTAGAATATCTCAAGATATAGCTTGCCCTAACTTAGGGGAAAATGGTGCAAAAAAAGAGAGCAGGCTTAACTATTTATGGGAACAAAAGGAGAATAAATCTGAGATTTAAAAAAAAAAAGAGATTAATGGGACAAAATGAGGGTGGTCTACCTTTCAAAGGCGAGTTAGTGGGTACCTCTCAAAATATCGCAGAACTTTATAGATATGTTATCAACTGATACAATTTCCCGGCTGTTACATGCACAAACGCCGGTCCCATTGAACCCGTATAGAAATATGCGTATGAATTTTCTATGCATCGCATTGGCTCTCCGTTCTTACGTTCAAAAACTGCCACCCGACACGGCTAATACAACGCGTTGACCCACTGGGCCACAACCGCCCCTTCACTTTGCTCCCCCTCTTTTTAACCTTGCCTCTCTGGGCCAGTCTTCTTGCTGCTCTTGTTCATGCAGGCATGACCTTAGACTAAGCTTGAAAGTGATTCAGGCTTTAAAGCCTGAATCACTTTCAAGCTCAGTCTAAGGTCATGCCCGTTCATCCTCCTATTCCTTTGTCTGCCACACTCGCACGCATTTGCTGTGCTCAGCTTCCCTGGTTCAGCTAGACGAATTTCAGATTGAGTGCGAAGCATGTAAAGGGCTGTCCAAACAGGAGACTTCAGAATGCGTGAAGCCATACAGCTTCGCCGTACGACTTGTGGCGGTCTGCTTCTGTCAGTATTTTTTGTCAAGAGGAAAAGATTCCCTCCACTAATGTCCGCTTCTCTCTTTCACGGAGGGTTAGAGCATGCTCATCACGTAGGTCCGAACATCACACTCTCTGTTGGCTGTCAGTCAATCGCTCAAGCCTCTGCTGCTCTTCATGTCTGATCCCGAAAACGGGAAAGGGAAGGATACAAGGGTTAGGTGCAGCAGAATAAATGGAGAGGCACACCCCTGCAGACTGCGCAACGTCAAGTCTGACGAGCATCAACGTCACAGAAAAGCAAAGCAGGCGAGGAGGAAAGCTGTGATGTTTGCCTGGTGGACGTCCAAACAGAAGACGGGCTGCCGGACTTCAACTTTCCCTTCATACGGCAGAGAAGTGGTGCTTCTTGCGTTCTGAAGTATCCTATTGGGACACCCCTTAACAACGCACTGCTTGGGGTATGCGTGTGTCAAGCTTCACTGCTTTGCACCGGTGTGCTAGAAGCAGCCGCTGCCACGAAAAGCACCTGGATTAGCTTGATGGGCTCTGAAATTTTGCTCATTCTTATACATAGCTTGCACTGATGATGCATCACATACTTTTGACCATCATGAAAGAGAGAGAGAGAGGGAATCTGTTCTTGTAAGAATTTTGAGTGAAAGGTTAATCTTCTATAATCCTCTGGGAGGAGAATAGCAACGTCTGGGCGAATCTGGGACACACAAAAGAGGGTCCTGGTAAGAGGAGAGCTCAGTCTTCGCTTCCTCTCTGGTGGCCATCGAAGCGCTCTTTCGGTGACGTCATGTGCAAGCCATATGTAGGTCGACATTCTTTAATTACAGATTGACCCCTAAAATCAAAGTACAGTTCCTAGAAAAGAAAAGACAAAAAGGTCACAGTCTATTTGAATATATATGGTAGTTCTCCAATCATGAAAGTATGTGTGAAATAAATGCCGAGTATGGCTTCCCATCTCATCTATAGTCCCGTCCCGTCCGTCCGTCCCGTCCCCCCCAAAAAAAGCAGGTTATTGAATGTTTCTAACAATTTCCCATATTTTATTTTTTAACCATGGTCCCCAGAAAAATGTTATCAATAAAGTTCTACTAAAAAAGCAGCAAAAAAATTAATATTTCCTTATCTTTTTGCACTCCACTATCTCAGATTATGTTTTTTGTGCTTGTTTTCCCTTGAGTGCTTTTTGTTTTGGTGGGGACAAGGAATGCCCGAGTAAATGTAGGCGGCACTTGCAACTGTTTGGGAGAACAAATTTTCTTGCAAAAGCCCAAAGTTACTAATGTTTACAACTGTGGGCAACAGAGCTAGAAGCATTGATGTGCAGAGCTAAAAGCAATGAGAGTGAAGAGCCTTTATGTCAATGACAGAGGCTGAGCTAGACTACAGTTAGTGACTTCCCCAGAGTGACCTCATAGCATGCTACATAGTAGAGCATGTCTGTCAAATGAAACCAAACTGGTTGCTTGCTTCATGAGCAGTTTCGTAACTTTCTCACACGGATGTATGCCAAGACGTGTAGAGCATGTGCTACAACCATCGAACACCAGTTCCGTAGTTGCGTCATCACGCATCTGTGAGTAGACATTTGGGAGTGAGATACTCTGTGAATATAGAGCGACTTCGTGTGATGCCTTTGCAGCAACCAATTTGGCCAGTAACAGCGAAGGTAAATACTGACCATTAAACCTAGAGTAAACCCACAATGAGGAAGAAAACTCTGTGCCACCTTTGTTATGCTCCATGGAAGAGTGCATTCCTCCACTGGTAGACAAGCTGTTGCCTCCCAATCCTGAAAAAGATGAATGTTGGAATAACTTGAACTGCCAGCATTCCAGTGAAGAGGATGTGTTTGGTTCTGGTTTCCTAAAGCTTCTTAAGTTCTATTCAAACAAAAATAAGGACAATCACTTCAGACTGTAAAGAAATAGCACAAAACATTAATCAATTAAATATTGTGCAAAAGAACGGAGTATGAAATAAAGCATCTTTTCTTTAGCTATTAAGTAGTAAATTATGCTCACTATTTCCAAAAGGGCATTATATACCAATGAAAAGAACTTCAACAGATCTCCTTTGGTCTGAAAGAAACCACCAGCTTCTGGCCCTTGCTATCTGGTGCATGCCTTGTTTGCCCAGGAAGAAAACTTGTACAAAACTGAAAACACCGTGAACCAGACTACCGTAATGCCCTTTTCATGGATATTTTGTGAGTAGCAATTTTAGTTTTCCCTTTTGGCAAAACTATCACTGGGATGGGGCTGACCGGCTTCAGAAGAGATGTTAAACCAAACGCATGGTTGTCTTCAAGAACACCTCAACGTGTAACATTCTGTCAATACTACTAACATGCACACAAGAAAAGTAACGGAGCGATGTCACCTATAAAGGTATGTCACAATGCTTGAAAGAATGAAGAAGCAAGTATTGTCAATAATCAAACTGCATAAATAGGAATTATCCTTCAAAGGGATTGAGCCGCAATAAATTGGGGACTTTACTTATAACAGTTACCACGACATCCTTCTTCAAAACACCTAGAGTTAAAGGTCTAGAGTGAAACCTGGTAATCAGCCTGCAAGAGGTCTCCTGTGAATGAGCTGAAAACCAGGAGCAGAGTAGGAGCACTTGGGAAAGTGCACACAAAGGTGACGCTTACCTCTATCGCAGTCCATACTCGAGCGCATTGATCGTATATCTGTGCCTACAAGGTTACTTCCTCCCATGCCTGCAAAAAGTAAAGAAAGCAATATTGCCCTCCACAGACTCCAAACAAGCTTCAGTTGTAGGATGCTTAAAGAATCGGGTAACAATTTCTTAAATGTAGCCTTCCCCAAAGTAAATGGCAGGCCCAAAGCTTACAAGACGGCGGCGGAGTGTTATTTAAGATAAGAAGCTCGCACTGAAGGTGGAACAACGAAAAGAACCCCCTGCCACTTTTATTATGTCAGTGATTATAACTATACACAATAACTAGGGTTCGGTGTTTGCAGTTCTTATATTTTTCAAATTCGGTGTACTTTTTTCGGTTTTCATCCACTAATAAGATTTTTTTTTTCGTTTTTTAAGCGATGGGCGACGTTTTGCAGAGATTACGTCCTGGTTGCGTGTTGTCGCAACGCGCGTGGGGAAAAAGAAAACCCTTCTTCTCTTTCCTCTTGCCGCGAGGAGAGGAAACTAGGGACTTCCCGTATGCCGTGCCGCACGCAGAGAGCGAAGAGAGCAGCCCTGGCACCCTGCCAAGAATTGCACACCAAAGGGGATTCGTCGTGTCTGCTTGAAAAAGTTGTTTTCCAAGATTACTCTTGTTATGCGAAACCCCACTTTGGCAGTAACCAGTTCCTATGCGTAATGTTGGATGGTTTTAGAAACTTCCAGCACGCTTACCCCTTCACAGATCACTGGTGGCAGCCAGTCGTCAATGGCATCCCCGACATTAACCGCGTCGCACCTCCGTCCTCAGGTACATGACAGCACCTTCCACCCGTATTGCGCGGCCGTGCTACAGCTATCGCTTTCGTTTCTTCGCACATTGTGGGCGAACAATATAATTTTTGAGTGAATATTTATGTTTACTAAAGTTTACTGGTTTCTTTTCAGTGATGTGGGCTGTATCTTAATCCAACCCAAGACTGTATATGGTATTTCGTTTGCCTATCTTTTTGTGAGTGCTGGGTGAACTTTAACAAATGGCTGTGTTTAGCAATTTGCTGTCATGGGGAGTTTGCAACTGCCATATGAAAGGGTAACAATCCGAAAACTATGTGATTAGGCCTAAAATCTAACAAGGTACCGTAAACGACTTAATTTTCGCAAGGACCCAATTTTCGCGAATTTCGTGACTTGAAACAGATTGCAAAAATACAGATCACGTGAAAATATTACCCAATGATAATGAATACACATCAAACCACTATTAATTGCAAAAATTTGTCTGCACGAAATGTGCACGAAATGTTCCCGAAACCCGCCAGTCGCCAAATATGCAAAATATTGAGCCCGCAAAAACAAAGTCGTTTAAGATACCGTAATATCCCGAAAGATGGGGCACTTCTGAAAGATAACCCACCCCTACTTTCGGCATGATTCTTTACCTTTTCAAAAGCACCGTAAGAGAGCCCACTTCCAGTAATTACAGTGGCCTGGCCAAGGGTGACCTCATCAGAAATGGTGTTATTTAGTTACGGCGGGAGACAAGTAAACATTGCTGACTTCGAAGAACAGTCATCTTTGCTTTATCGCCCCTGGCTGCGATTTCACAAGCCACCAAATCTTAAACTAGAATTTTTTTTTTTTTTCTATAGCACATTAAAAGTTAGTTTACTTCTCATTTTTGCCCTAACTGCCATCTTCGATTTTAAGTGGGCTACCCCTCGGAACATTACGGTTTGTTCATAAAATAGCATTTTATTTGTCACAGTAGCAAGTAAAACATTAGAATGATGCCGAAACAAGCATGAACAAGTACAGACAAGACATATCAACAAGCTCTACCCAGCATTAACGTAACCCTTGACATGAAAGGAACCTTGAATTTAGCCGGTCACCTAGAACCTTTGTGATAAAAACATATGTAGTTTCTCAGGTATTTTTTTTTCTATGAATGCACACTCTTTTCTGTTTATAACTGCCAGTTTCAGACACGCCTTCTCAACATTAGCCACAGTCGCTTGACACTCCCCTTCCATACAGGTAGCCGTGCATTTACACCTGAAACTGACAAGCTGTCGAGATGAAGTACTGCAATGTCTAAAGTAGGCCAATCAGTGAAATGTGGGTGCCAAAAGACATGCATACTATGTTCCGTCCACAGTGCATCAAGTTTGCAGTGCTCCATCAATTCATTCGTGTTGAGGAGGGGCATTCTCAAACTTTTTAACACAAATTAATAAATGAAGCACCGCATACTTCATGTATGCAGGATAATTCTCGTTGCAATGCTTGAACGGCTCTGACAGATACTTCAGAAATGCCCTCATACATTGAGAAGTTGTGGGACATTTTGGACAATGAAAACAATCCAAACCTTACCTCCAAAGGATGAAGTTGGCACATAAAGCCCAATCACAACAGAGAACAAAAATGTATTCCTCAAAAGATTCTTTGAGAAAGAAAATGTGGCACAAAATTGCACGACGACGAACACCCCCCCCCCCCTATACCCATCAGCTGTGATATACTGCTCTATAACCTTTTCTATTGGAACATAATTATGAAAATTACTTACAGGGGTCATGAAACTATTTTTCATTTTTTTCCTTCTTAGCTTTCCTCCTCAACTCACAAATAGCGCATTGTACCAAACAGTTCAAGAAGACGAAAAGGAGGGACTCCCCTCTTGCTCAAATCTTTGTTTGTGTACCTGGACACCGCCTTTCTCCTCCTAGAAGATTAGCCTGTCGCTCAAAACTCGGACAAAAGTTGCTTTCCCCACTTCATTCACCCCGAAGCTGAAAATGCTGTGGAAGCTACGTGCTAGTTGAGCCAGCCACACTTTTGCCGCGTAATCACGCTTCCTCGCGCATACCCACGAGCAGAGAATGAGGTCAGGTGATGAAAGGGAGGCGGCTGATTGGTCCAGAAAGCGCATAGCTTCCACCGTACTGTCAGCTTACGAGTGAAGGGAATAAATCAGGTCCGGTGTCGTGTGACATGTGTTTGGGCTGGGTGATGCACTTTGGATACCGCGGATGTATCACAGTGAAAAGGCAGAGAGCTTTCGAAGGGAAGGAGATACGAAATAGTCCACTGTGTTTTCAAATTTTCATACCGAAAAATGAGGCTTTTGACTTTCTACTAAAGTTGTGCGAATATTCGAAATTTCGTAAAGTTGCTTCGAATATTACGCTATTCGATATTCACTTCGAGAAGAACTGCACTATTCACGTTTTTCAAAGTGTTGATTGCAGCAGGTTAGCCCCGTTGAGCGCGCTTCTTATTGAGCACTGGTGCACTGCGGAGAAGCAATATCTGCGGAAGCAAGCTCCGCGGGTGTTGCTTCTCCTCATTACATCGGTGCTCGGTAAGAAGCACACTCAACGGGGTAACCCGCCACAATAAACACTTGGGAAAGTAGAAATATCGCAATTGCGTGCTTGCAAGAAAAGCATACATTCAAGGTGGGATAGTACAGGCGTGCTGGCTGTATTTGAAAATAAATGGAAACTTTGTGAAAGTGTATATCTACATTGTAGTAAAAGTTTCAAAATTAAACTGACTGTTATGCAAGAGTATATGTTAAGAGAGATGCCCTTACAACCTGTGTTCATCATGCGTGATTCTTTCTTTTTTAACTCGAGATTAAAGAAAGAATATTTTATATAGCAAGATTTGTAAATTCACTCAATTGGGTATAGTTGGCCATCTCTATAGGATTCATTTTATGTCAAATAAGTCATTTACTAGCCATCCCAAGACATCAGACCTTCTGAGGTTACATTTCATAAACATAGATAGATTAAACTTTTAGCTTATAAATGAACAAGTGGAATAACCTTCATGAGTTTAGCTGGGTTTCTATCTAAGCATGATGCAATGGCAGTGAAAGGCATGGAAAACTATTCTATATTCGAATCGAAAATATTCGGCCAAAACCACTATTCACTTCGAATTCGCTCGAACTCAAAATCCACTATTCGCAGGTGACTACTTTCTACCTTCGTTTTCTTTTGGCCCACTAAACAATAGGCTATTAGTAAGATCCAAATCTAAATTCATTTATCCCAGCTCAAAATTCATTTCATGGGCCCTTTAAGCATATATTTATCAGTTTTACTGGTTTAAACCGCGAACACCTCAACATAATATTAAAATAATAATTGAAAAAAAAAATGTATTTCCGCCCTATAACTTAGGGATACTAACTGTGCTAAAAACAGTTGTTACCATGACATTAAAAACTGGATGGAGATGACCTTCAAAGGGCTAAGAGGCAGAAGTGTTGTAGGAAAAAGCCTGAAAATTATAGCATCGTTCAATTCATTTACTAAATATGGCCCTGGTATGGTAGAGTTGCCAAAGGAATAGTTTCCCTGGCTCTAACACATCGACAAAGATTAAAAAAAAAAAAAAATGAAGGAAATGCAAAAACAAATGTGGATCACTCACACTCACCCCTGTCAGAGTCGATGGCAGGATGCAATGTTCGAATGTCGCTACTCCCCATGGGGCTACAGCCAATGCCTAGCAATATAATGAGAGAATGCAATTTTAGCAATATCTGGATCCCAAGGTGGACCTTGCACCAACTTACCAAGCGCAGTTGTCGGATTGGCGTGCTGATTCGTCTGGTGCATGCCTCTAACATCACCCGGAGACATACTGCTGCAACTCATGCCTGCAAGCATGCCGCATTACGTCAGATGGAAAATGAGAGGAGTGTACATCATTATTTTTAATAATCAGTGCAAGTCTTGGTCTTCTCTGAATAAAATATGTCAACAACATAATATAAATGCAGTTATATGCCAGTAGGAGTATACACCATAAAATGAAGGCCTCTTTGAGACTTAAAAGATTAAGGGTAGACGCCACTCCAAAAGGCTTTTTAACCGTTAGCCTCATTTGTATGAAATTTTTAGGGAATATTCATAGCTATGAAAGAGGACGCCGTGCACAAGTTTCAAGTTTATAAGTTAATCCTTCGAAAAGTTATATAAAAGCACATCAAATAAACACTGCATCACCCGGAGAAAACCATTGTATAGAAACGGTAATGAAAATGGCCAGTTTTATCAAGAAAGCATACAGTATAACCAATGCGTCATGTCACTGTGGAAAAAGAAATAAAAGAAATTACGTAATTTTAATTTAAAAAATACAAATGTGGTTGAAAAACCACAGCTGTTCACAACAAAGGAAAGTGAAAATGCAGAAAGTAAGTTCACTGCCATGTTCCTTACAATATTTCAGTATAGGAACTCCAAAAACTGGCTTCACACAGCATTTTGTTATGAAATGATAGCTTTCCTGAACTGAAATTTGATGCCAAAAAGTGAAGCTGAGAGAAATCCGTTTGGAAGTCCAAAAGGTTCCACTTCAGATGGTACCAGCATGTCAAAAATAGTTTATTCTGGAAAAACTACATCAGCTAGAGGAATTAAACTCTCTAAGCCTCCGTCAGGTGTTCTACAAGCCAAAAAGCTACCAGCGAAAAATTAGATTTCGAAAAAAAATTGCAAATTTGAGGGAGTGTTTTTTTTTGTTTTTTTTTAACGAGTTTTCCAAATTGTACATGTGCTCCCGAATTGAAACAATAGCAAATGAAATGAGCCAGACATGTAGGCAAACTTCTCCCTTAAAAAAGCAGCACAAACTCGGAGTCAATGTTAAATTGTCATCAAGCAGCACAGAGGAGCCACAAACAAAATGTCCTTATAAATAAAGCACCTTAGCATGTCGTCAAACTTCTTACGATATTCAACTAGTGTGAAGCAGCCTCTGAACTGGCACTCTTCAAGCATCCCCAGCCTTAAGCTGGAGCTCCTCAACAGGTGCTGCACAGCTGCCTACACCCGCTCAGCAGCGGCAACCCCCAAATGTTCCCTACGTCGGTGTCTTTCACCCCATCTACACACACAGTCAAGCACCAAAGCAATAAATGAAAGAATTGTCAGCCAGTAGGCCGAGAGGCTCTACTTTGCAAGATCAGGTCATCGACCATGCCTCAGAGGAAGAGACTGTGTTAATTGAGCATATGTAACACAAAAGCTTCAAATAACAGCAAAAAACGGGCCGGACTCACTCCATGGCGCGACTGCAATTCCACTGGCGAGCTATCGTCGGTGCGCACTTGTAATGTAAGCCTCGCTATTGTGCACTTGCTGTTAAAAGTGACCTGCACACCATGCAAAAGGGATGCAAATAGCACTGACATGCTGCTTGGAGAACCATGCAGCCTGAGAAAAGTGCGGTTGGACGACATAATTTATCAATGCCGATAGCGCCTTATCATTTTTTATGAACTGGCAGAACAGAGCTCCACTCAACAAAAACGAATCGGATCAGCAGCTCTTGATAACAACACGTGTGCCAATACAGCAAAAGAGGACGGCTGGAAAAAAAAAGGAGTCATTCATTTTTCAAGCGTTCCTTTTTCAAGTTTTCTTAGATAGGTGACCACAATGTTTTAGATGAGTGAAGCAGTTTTATTTGTGAAGCACCACGAAAAATGCTTTAAGGCAGCCAGTGAACACCCTGTAAGTGTGAATTACCCATATGACTGGTCGCACTTGACGGATGGAGGCCCCTCACATCACTTCCGTCCATGCTGCTGCAGCCCATGCCTGTGCGAGACAACGGGTCATTTGAATAACGAAATCGCGCCGCACGCGCGGTTAAGTGCAGCTTTGGTGCTGTGACGTTGTATGCATGCGACTGAGAGGGCCAAATCTGACGAAATAAATTGACACGCGCATGCAACAGCGGTTTCAGAAAAGACAAGAGTACTGTACGTAGATCGGAGGACCGTGCGATGACTCACCCTGATGCAACCCCAACACCAGGTTGGAATCCATGGCTGCGAAATAAATTTCACAGAATCATAAGCATTTTTCCCCGAGCGGTTATAGGTTGATGCTCAGAAGCACGCTCAGCTAAACCAACGTTCGATATTGGAGTAACAGCGACAAAACAGCCGTCCGAAAATTGCGCGCATCGCGCGGGTTCAAAGGTTAGCTCAATGTATTGCATTTGCATCGTGCCGAGCTCAGTGTCTTTCGGCGTGTCGAAACGACTTCTCCACTTCTCCACCCACCGAAACAAGACAGCGTGAGCGCTTTTTAAACGCGCCAAAGCTCTCTCCACGGCGGCGAACAATAAGTAACACCGCGCGATAATCATGTTCAGTTTCACCGGCCTTTTACCCCAGCCAGAGCTTTCTCCACTTTCGCGAACGCCACGGCACTTGAGACGGTCGCCTTCGAAATACGAAATGAGTAAAGTGGCGGAGCAAAACGTTTGAATTGAGCCTCTGAGAACGGTTGTTAATGTCACCAAGTCCTCTTATAAGAAACAACATCGTTAATACGGACGCCATGTTTTCATCTTTGTGCGACGAAGCCAACGAAGCCCTAAAACCGGGACCCCGACCACAGCGGCAGTGTGCACAGGCAAAAACCGCTCAGACTCGTGGAAGCAAGTTGTTGCTACTATTTCTTGGCGGCGCTGTAAACATCATGCTCCCTAATGGCCTCGATAAAAGTGGAGACGGAGATAAAATATGGGCTTCGTTTAGTGTAAAAAAGCTTACCTTGCTTCGATTGTTGTCCTGTGGGCCTCGCGAGTCAGATGCGCTCAGAAACTGGGTCTGGTTAACAACGCCTCATGTTTCCCTTATGATTTGTCCAGTGGAAACGTGAAATCATGCATTAAATCCCGATCAAGTTCTTGCGTTAAAACGTCAAAACCCTCCATTTGTTTACTTCACTGTTGCCAGTAACTGGAAGCGCTTTTCAGCTATTCGCGGCCATCTTGTTTTTGCGCATTTCATTATGTAGCGCATATTTTCATTATGGAGGCAGTCCCACTTTCTATGTGAACAGCGCGGCGAGTGGCAGCACGGCTGCTCGTTTTTTATCACGCGGAACGAAAATCAAATCGACGGAGATACTTCGCCGTCTTTGACGCGCACCTATTGAAGTTGCAGACTCGCTTACTGGACGCTTTTGTTTTCGCAATCTGTTTTGCTTCGTTTTTTTTTTTTTTTTTTTTTAGTATAGATTAATAAAATTGCAATTGCTTTGCTTTTTTTTTCTCCCAAAACTTGACATTTATTTGCCTACACCACCAAACAATTGCCCTCTACACACTTCTTTCATACTTATAAATTCCAGTTGTATTCCATTGACACGAATACCATCAAACCTGAGCATATTTGTCACCCCCCAGAGTAATTAATGTTTAAATTAGGGAGCCAGAAAAGCAGAAGACATGAATGTGACCTCTTGCAGTGATTTACACACAACACGCATATATTGAATGTGTTCTTTTATAAATTTTCTCAATGTGATACACTTTTTAAACAGCACAGCAGTCACATACGGTTGCGTACACATTTACAAGTAAACTGTCCTTACTGAATAAACATATTACAATTTAAATTCTCTTTACAAAAGCACACACTAATGTGAAAGCTGCATTACCAGTGCTTTGCAGATGCAGAAATGTAACTCCCAACACTGTCCCAATTGTGTTTTGACACACAATGTGCAACCAGAAAGTATGGTTGAGAAATTAAGAAAATGGGAGAATCCAGAGGGAGGTGAAACAAACCTCATTTCAGCATGTTACTGATAGAAGAGCAACAGCCGAAAAGTACACACCAAAATCTACACAAGCGTAGAGAGCAGCCCTAAAAGCACATATGAAGAGTTTAGCACATCACGAGTAAAACCCTCCAATTCATTATGATTTTTTTCTTTCGAACAGGCATTAAAATTCTTGTCAGAACAGGCGACCTTGATGCATAAAAACGTTATGTAAACAGACATTTTACACAGACCAAATAGGGGTCATCAGAAAAACAAGTTTCCAACTGAAGGTTACATGAACGAAAACAAACTTTTGACAAGCCACAGCACAATTATTTTGCTAGACTGCCAAAAAAAAAAAAATGTTTTCTATGACAGCACGACAACTCATCAGTCATGTACACATATGCACCAGCCACAACAATGTTCAGTTACTTGTTTCTTGAGAAATTTGAGATTTGAAATTTTAACATGACTCCATCGCCACAGAAAGCCATCCCGCGAAGAAATGCATATTATGTCTTCCTCTATATTTTTTCCTGCAATTTTAAGCTGGAAACACTTTCAGACACCCCATACATATTAGAAGAAAAGGCAACTAAGTGGCACCCAAAATAGTAGTCTGATAATAATTTAAAAAAAATATGACAGTTGATCAAAAAAACAGTCAGACCCAGAAGTTAAAAACCTTTACCAAAGAGCAACGTCCTCCATACTTAAAATAATGGCAAATGCCTACCAAAAAACTCCCACAAGTCAAAATTAAAACGAAACCCTATTCTTGCAGCTTCCTAGTGATCCTAGCCATCAGTTCATTGGCATCCCTCTCCTTCACTATCTTCACAAACACTCCCCGCTTAATTGAAAGGATTTTGAACCAATCTGGCAGCACTCTCGATGCCAGTTGTACTAAGGCTTCCACTTCGTCAACAGCGAGCACACACGAGAAGCTCTCTTTCACCTTGCACACGAGCTCATCCCTCGGAATGGCCGCCTTCTGTTCAGCCAGAAAAAGTGAACGCGTAATTCGGATGAATTCGCGAAGGTTCAATAGCTCGGTTCGCTCCTTCTCATGCTCTGGCCGCAGGGTCATCTTTTGGACGAGCTTGAATGACTCGCGTTCTCTGATGCGGGCAAGTAGGTCCTGAGAGACTCCCTTCAAACTCTCGCGGGCACCTCTGTCGACTGAAGAAGGTGACGTGGCAGCGACGACAGTTCCTTGCTTTTGCACGAGGCTTTCAAGAGCACACTCAATGCGTTTGTTCAGTTTACCCTTCACCCTATTCAGAATGTCTTGTGCCGAAGAGCATTTCATTTCCAGAGGCGACTCGGGCAGTGGAGCTGCCTGAATGGCTGCAATGCTGTCTAGGGGAAATCTCGGATGCCAGCGCATGATGTCTTCCGCTGAGATGCCCACGGGTGGATCCAGAGTGGCGAGATACTCGCTGTGGTACTGCTTCACTCGCGACAACAGAAGGGAGTGGAAGTGGTTCCTACGTTGGAGAAGGCAGGCGGCACTCATTGTCCCAGGGGCATCGTCGGTGTTTAGCTTGGTGGAAAATTCGGGCGTTATTACGAGTTGATATGTCTTGCTGGTGACACCAGGCCGAGACAGTTTCTCTTGGGTCAGGAGGTACGACTCGGGGTAGATGGTCTTTATCTGTCCCAGGACATCCTTGCTAAAGCGCTTCTTGGACATGACCTCGACAGACGGCTTGAGCTTGTCGAAAGTGCATACTTCTTTACGGTTGAACATCATGCAGACAATGGTATCGCAACAACGAAACTGTTCTGCCAACTGCTTGTAGCTGAAAGGGAGGGTTAGGCTTGGCGTGCAGGGCTCAGTCAAGTGATGATAGCGCTCATAGGCAGGCTGTTCCTCCTCGACAGTTTTGACCCCGGCTCCCTTTGCAGTGGACTTCAGTTTGGCCTCGGTTAGGCCCGCCCGAGCTTGGTCAATAGTCTTCAGTTGAGCCTGGACTTCTCTTTAATCGGCTAGAAGTGGTCAGCCTCCTCAGGGCATCGGGGTCGATGAGTTTCATTATATTCCGTGAGTCTTGTGGCGCAACGAAGTCGCCAAAGGTTTCTCCGCGAGTATCTCTAACTTTCTGAGTACGAGAGGCGTTTGCGGACGAGTTTGAAGGTCCTTTAAGTGCATCCTGAAGCCTCAACTGTCTGCGTACAGGACAATGACCGATCTGTCTCGTAGTGCCACGGTACTCCAAGGACGAGGTGGGTGTTTTCTTCAGTGAAGAACCATCGAGACGTCGACGCTTTGAAGGCAGAGAAACAAAGCCGTCAGAGCTCACCTCGTCCGAGATCTTGCACCCAGATTTCGGTGTCACGAGCCCTTTGGCGAGAGCGTCCGATCCAAGTTTTCTCGCGTTGTAAAAGCGTGTCAATGGCGTTTGTTTCTTTGCTTCCATCGTATGCCGATATCCTCAACATTCCCGCCACTTCAGCATTTCCAACCCCGCCAACGAGGAGTTGTTCCTTCCCTCAAGCCAGAAAAAGCGCGCAAACACCCGCAAAAACGCGCCAGGACGAGTGGTTGCCAGACGCGGCACGTGTTGGCGAAAATAATGAAATCAAAACCTGCCTGAAACGCTCGTTGTTTTATGTGAAAAATTCGTATTTAACCTGCAAGAACCACTTCAACAATTTTGTTTTACATTGTTTTGCTTGCAATAAGGACTTCGAAAAAAGCTTTCAACCCTCCAAACGTTTACTATGATTGTCTGAAATTGTCTCTAATCGAAATAATACCCACATGTTGTGCTACTTTCACCGCATGCTACAGGGTAAAGGTGCGTTAAAAAGTTGCAAATTAACGACAAATTCCAGTCCTGTGGCGCTTGAGCGACATAATTTCTCAGGCGGCGCTCATGCGAATGGCGCTGCGAGTAGCCGCCAGATTTGAAAGAGTACTGTCGTGTCCACGCTCTGTTTAATGTGCGTACCGCAATCTGCACATCGATTTACTTTGTGAGTGTTGCTAAACCTGCATAGTTACATTAAAGTAAAAATTATCCATGTCTACTGTTCGAGCACGTTCGATCCACGTGACGAGAGTTGCATGAGAGGAGCAAAATGTATTGTTTTCCCCTTCATTTTCATTTCATTTATTTAGACTCAGGACAGACGGGGGCTGCAAAAAGGCCGAAGGCCCATACCGAGATGGACTACAGCACCCAAACTAGAATTAAAAAAAAAAGGGGTGGGTGGGAAGGGGTAGATGAACAATAAACACTAGTAACAACAAAAAAAGAGGAGGGGGGGGGGGTAGATAAACAATAAACACTAATAGTAGCAACACTATGCACAGTTGGAAACGGAAAGAAACGCGAACAACAGGCCAGCGGCCCCCAGCGTCACGCCGAAGCCCGGGACCCGCCGAGCTGGGGCCGCACATCTACTCGGAATGTGCCCGACCCACGGTGGCCCGACCCCAGCCCGGCGCGCGCTCCAAGCCCCAGCGCAGCGCCGGCGGCGCCCCGAGGAACCATCGACCGGCCGCCCGCGCTCCATCACCGCCCGACTGTACATATACAACAAGGATTATGACATCAAGTGGCGCAGATGACTAGCCACCTCTCGACAGAAGAGTTCCATTTCTTCACGTGACGTGGGCGGGCACTGGGTGAGGCTAGTAGGCAGTGAGCGCCAGTGTGCAATGGCCCTCACCGCGAAAGACTGACGGTGTCCCTCCGTCCTGGCAAACACTGGCTGCAAGATGTCCGACCAGTTTTGACGCAAAGCGCCAGGGAGCACATCCGGTTGAATTCTCAAAATGTTAGCCAACAGTCTCACAGAGGCCACCGCTCGTCGTAGACAGGCTGCCACCCGACGGCCTGTAGCATATCAACAGTTCGCGTGTCCCGGTAACGGGTATAAGTTGGAGTGCGTCTGCCTCTTCAGGATGTCATAGGCGGCCCGACGTTGCACACCTTTCCAGCGCCGCCACAAGGTGTAATTGGTGCGGGTTCCATACTGGCACTGCAGTAGTCCAGCTGTGGGGCACGAGTGCAGTGAAGAGCTGCCGCAAGGTCTCGAGTCCAGCCCCTTTAGACACACGGAGACAGAAACCCAACTGTCGGCGTGCTTTCGAAGCCACCTCCCCAATGTGAGCAGAGAGCGAGGCTGAGGTCCAAAGTGACACCAAGCAGCTTCGCACTCGGCTTCCAGCTGAGGGCAGCACCGTTGAGGTACTGGTCAGTGGACGTCGGGCACAGGAGAACATCATGGCGCGTAGCGTTGGGGTAGCCTATTCTCGCAGGACCAGCCGTATACTGCCTCAAGGTCGTGCAGGAGCTGCTGCTGGTGAATAGGGTCGGAGATGGGATGGATAGAGCGTGAAGTCGTCTGCGTAGAGCAGAGGCTTGCACTGTTGTGGCGCCACAGCGTCATTGATAAACGCGTTGAAGACGGTTGGACCAAGCACACTGCCTTGGGGCACACCGGACAAGACTAACTGTATCCAGACACAGCACCCCGAAGAACAAACCACGGTGCAGTGATTTCCCTGGAATCTGCCAGCACATTTCTGTGCTTGCAGATTCTTCTTCAGTCGGTCACAGTATTGATGCCGTGACTGGATATTTTCTAAGGTTGGTTTTTGCTTTACTATGATGTTTTAAAAATAAGTTTGCTCATTCTTCATTAAATATTTAATGTGCTATGTTAAATAGCAAAGCCACAAAAACTCAGTCGTGCACCACGCATGCAACTCTGTTTCCACGCAAAAAAAGAAAGTTTGAAAAAACAAATACTTTTTTTGTGAGTGCTACCTATCCCGCTCGTTCCCGTGTTTCGCGGCGTCAGCGTTGCCGTCGGCGTAACCGGAGGAGGAGGAGGAGGAAGGGAATATATATATATATATGTGTGTGTGCGTGCGTGCGTGCGTGCGCGTGCGTGCGTGCGTGCGTGTGTGTGTGTGTGTGTGCGTGCGTGTGTGTGTGTGTGGCTCGCCCACAACGAAGGAGCAAGCATCACTGATATACTCTCGGTGCAAACAATATTAGGCAAGCTCCGAGGTCAAGATGTTTAATTAAAACACAAAAGCAGTACGAGGTCTATATTTGTACATATAGATATTTCTTCCTCAAATTCTTTACCAGTTGCACGGTATATCGCAAAATCAAAATACATCAAGAGCTGCGCTCTGATTACGCTTTGCAGAGATTTGTAAACGTCTTCCATTTTTTTTTCTTTGTTTAAATAATATGAAATGCGGAATTTCAAGTTATATTTAGAAATATTTAAGTATAATTAACAATTGATCGGTTTGAATGCAGATATTATTTGTAATAAAGTACTGTGTACACAAGATAGCATTGAAATATGAAAAGCGCTCATATGGGTTTTTACAATTTTCCTAAACCCTTGTTGCTTGCGTAATATTCTGCATACGCAGCATCTTTGTTTTTTGAGAGAATGTTCTCTCAACATTACAGCTTACGTACATGTGAAATTGGTACTTCATTCTCACCCTTCTTTTTCTCTTTTTTTTTTCTTCTTTTTCGTTGGTTGAAACGGAAAAGGGAGAAGAGCAAAGGATACTGCACAATGGACAGAAAGGCAACATTTGAAGGCTCGATTCTTGTGCAGTTCACTGAATCCAAAAGAATCTAGGTTTGTTTCCGAGGTCCGAAGTCAGCGCATATGTGTCTCTACCAACTCTCGTAGAAAATATTTTCGGAGCAGAGTAACTCCGAACGTGCTGGAATTCAATTTCCGCATTCGGGGGGGGAAATCGAGTTTAATCCGATTTTTAAAAAAAACATGTCCGGGGTGTAGATATCGGGGTTTACCCGAAAACGAAGACCCCTATACGTGTATCTAATCCAAAATGCACCTGGGGAAATTAGTAATGCTCCGCGAAGAGCCGGACTTTTTTTTACTACGGTTCTTGAAGTGAAAACGACTATAGATGTAATGGACATAGCAGCAAGAGCCAGCGCCAAAACAGGTGACCTTTTGTTCTTGCCTCGAGTTAATGAGGTTAACGCCGCTATATGTTTCCTGGGGATGTTTGTAACATAGCACGCGAAGGCTAAACCTGCTGAGATGTACCTCAAACTGGGGTTGCGTAGAGGACAACAACTCAAGATGGTAGGGCGAGGGAATGGACGGCCGAGGAGGAGGAAGCAGATGGAACGCTGGAGAGGAGAGGGGGAAACCTGCTCCTCTCTCCAGTGTTCTGTCTGTTTCCTCCTCCCGGTCTTTCTCCCTCGCCCTACCTTCTTGAGTCTTTTTGCCCTGACCCTTCAGTAACCTCCGCCCCGGTCGGTACCTCTCACCTTGTGTAACCTTTACCGGCTCCTTACACCCTTACATGTTGTTCGTTAATTCACAACTTTCGCTTCTTTGTCCCTTTACTCTGGCAGCCCTCCTCCGTGAAACCCGTATGCTCCGTGGCACCGCGTGCACAGAAATCCAAAGACGCGGGCTCGCCTTGTATATCCCTGCAACAGTGGCGATGCTTACTCGACCGTCACACGGGGAAAGTTACAGTTGCGGTACAAGACGGAAAGAAAGAGCACGGAAATCTTCGGGGGCGGCTCGGCCGCCAAGTTCTGTCAATCGGCGCAACAAAAGAGCCCCAGCTTGGACCGGAAGTAGGGCGGTCCCACTGTCACTGGAAGCTAACTGGAAGCCGCCCAGGTCGCTGCTGCCGACCGCCGACTGCTGCGACTAACCGCCACTAATGCCTGTCCAACCAAGCGCGTTCGTACGCCGCTTGCCTGAGCATCGCACTGCCCGCGCTCCACTTAGCGTGCACCATGCATGTTCCCGCCTGCGGCGACCATGCAACGCAGGCGGGAGCGTTCGGTCGTCTCGAACGACAACTTGTCAACCGAAACTTTGGGTCACCCTGTTTTTTTTTTTGTTTTTTTTGTTTTCCTTTCTTTTATGCAATCAAAAAAAAATCTGTTAAAAAAAAAAAAAGAAAAAGAAAACATAGACGGCGGAAATTGTCCTCCGAATGCACAAGGAACGTGCGAACTGGAAAGCGTCGGTTTTGGGACACTAATGACCCGAATGTCATGTCGACACCTAAAGGAAGCGCGTCGATCCAACTGATGTTCCCGCTAAATGAATCTGCTGGGAGCCGCAACCGCGGCGCCACTGTCTTGTAGCAGGTTTTTCATTATCACTCCGCAGCAAATCAGATAGCGGTGTTACTTATTATGTACGTCGAAGAACGAATCAGGGAGCAAGAAGGGTAATAAGCCACGCCCTGCCGTTCTTACTTTGTCAGTGAGAACGGCAGGGCTTATTATGTGTCCAGGCTTTTCCCTGCCTGATTCGTTGTTCGGTGTTTATAGTGAGTAATGCTGCTATCTGATTGCCTGCGGGGTGATAATGAAAAGCCGGCGACCAGAGCGGCTCTGCCCTCGACAAGACAGTGGCGCCGCGGTGCAGTCCCAGCAGATCGGCGGGAACATCAGTTGGATCGGCGATCAATGCTCGGGGAGTGAGTGTTCACAACCCTCCTGTGAGCTTTCTTAAATTCGCGTGTGAGAGGTCGTCGTTCACGCACCTGTGTGCACATGTCAAGAAACAGAACTCGGATGTTTTGCCTCCCTGGATCGAGGTTGAACATATTTAAAATTAGGATCTTCCACCTCAACGCCAATATGACTCGCATGCATGCACGAGGTTTCAGTCGAAATCAGGCTATCAAATGGTGGTTTTGCTATTAACATCTTTTTACACGACGCAGTAGGATCAGCATTAACTATAAGTGTGCATTTAGGCGTATATATTGATTTTCTAGACTCTAGAGGGGGTACTTTCAATTAAGACTTGCGTAATTAATATAAATAGATCATTTTTGTTCTGTAATATTTTTAGTGGTAGTAGATGTGCTTCGAAAAGTCAGGCACGCGAAATGCCATCTTTAATAATCCGTCATAAAAAAAAAAATAAAAACAATCTTGAGCGGTGATGATTGTAACTGCGTATTCATGCGACATTTAGTTCACGCTCACATTATCCCCACTACCGTTTATGCTGATACTGTGATCAGGTTTATATGTTCAGCGTACATCTTTTATTATTCGCTATCATTAAATGTAATTAGGTGCAAGAGCCGTAAAGGACATGAAAGCAGGAAGAGCTGAACTGGATATTCAAAGGAGGCCCCTTTGTAAGTTCTGAACTGCTACATCCCTTCCCGTATACAATACACTTGGAGCTTAGTGCAATGGACAACTAGTATATGTATACTTTTACTGTTGTACATTTACGTCACTCTTTTTTTTTTTTTTCAAGTTAATTGGATAAAGATTGTTTTACGTTTGGGCGTTGATTAGCTTCTTGTGCAAACTTCCAAACTGCAACCAACAAACTGCGGGCACGATGCGCGTGCAACCATGAAACATACACGTAGAGATCACTAATAGTCATAGAGATCAGTGCCACAGACACAAGCCATAGCGCGTTTCTGGAGAGATAATTTTACCGAGGGGCAAGACAATGTCGGAATCGAAAAACAACAATCTGAGATTTGCAGCACTCGACTTTATACTTCTGCTGAGCTTCCGGCCCCTGCAAGTTACATTATCTCTCGACTTGTCAAAGAGGTTAGAGACTGGAACCAACTCCTTGCATTCCGGCACTAGTTTGGACCACACTCCAAAAAGGCCCGTGCGTCCACTTTCCCGCACAACACTCGGAGAGCCAATCACCTCAACTTACGGAGGCAGCTCAGCGAATGACGATGCCGGAACATATCTTTAGACCAAAGCGTGGCGTTTGCATTGCTTAACGTGACGTTAAGCAATGCAAACGTCACGCTTTGCATTGCAAAACGTCACGATCACTCAGACTGCGTTTTTGTGCTAAGCATATGTTTAGGCATCGTCATTCGCTGAGCTGCCTCCGTAAGCTCAGGTGATTGGATCTCCTGAGTGTTGTGCGGGAAAGTAGACGCACGGGCTTTTGAGAGTGCACAGCTCCTTACAAAACCTAAAAGGTATACGCCACGGCCAAAAAAGCGGGGCGGGCTGCTCGCTGACTGCCCAAGCTGATATTCTCCGTGATACATAATGTTTGTATTCATCTGTATTTCAGGCGCCCACAATCTCAAATTTCGGTTTGGTGCATAGTAGGCTTAGGTGGATGTCAGCTCATACACTCTAAGAAAAAGTTCGTGTGTCTCCTTTCCCGCACAACACTTGGAGAGTCAATCACCGCAACTTACGGAGGCAGCTCAGCGAATGACGATGGCGAAACATATGTTTCGACCAAAAAACGCAGTCTGAGTTGTGGCATTAAGCAATGCCAAAAAAAAAAAAAATTGGGTTATGGGGATATTTATACAGCGTGTAGTTGGTCAGCCATTTAAAGTTACGACGAGTCACTCGCTGTAGATGAGCAATTTAGCCAGTGCGGTACAACCGCTAGCCTGGGGCACGCCGGTACGATGCTCATCCAGATAGAAACGGGCAGGGGTGGGGCTCGAACCCAGGATCCCTGAGTTCTGCAGCGAATGCAAAACGTCACGCTTGCATTGCTTAATGTCAACTCAGGCTGCGTTTTTTGGTCTACACAAATTATGTTTCGGCATTGTCATTCGCTGACTGCTCCTTAAGTTGCGGTGATTGGCTTTCCGAGTGCTGTGCGGGAAAGCAGACTCACAGGTTTTTTTTTAGAGTGCAGATACTGTGTCTCTGCTCTTCTACCTTTTTGCACTAGGTAACGTCATGTGCTCAAACTTTCGCATTTTATCCCCACCTCTAGCGTTAAATTCTTACGGAATCGCTGATTTCCGCGATGCGTTTAGTTTATTTAACCGAGTCGAAAAACCGGGTTTCATTTTCTCGATGTAACCCGGTGTAGTGTAAAAATATAAGGACAAGCTTGCTAAGCTCTCCTAGCACCCCCCCCCCCCCATTTTCCTTTTCTAAAAAAAAAAGGGGGGGGGGGGACTGCAAAAGCATCAAATGGCTCACACACATTTCTGTTCTCGTTCCTGGGAGGCTCTAAATTTATTCATTGTCCGGTTTTTCTGGGTATTGTCGCTTTAGACACTGTTGCAGCAACCTGCTATGTCGTACATTTATAGATGGGTTCTTCTTTTTCGCCAGCCTGAATGCGGCGTGAAATAGCGGTCGCGGGAACTGTGCGGGCGCGCGTGGAAATCCGGTCAGAGAGAGAGTCCGCGGATCAACGCCTGACAGCCATCAAGGCCGGCGGCAGTAGGAGGGTGTCCATTCAGACCGAACCGCGGGGACTACGTGCTGCAGTCTTGACCGGTCAAGCATGGCAGGGAACGACGGACCGAGTCGTCGGACAAAGACGCCAATCGGAGCGGGCCCGCCCAACGCTGTGCGCGGCACCTCTTTCTACCATCAGCGCATTATACACATTATACAGCGGAGAGACGCCGAGCCCCTCCGCGGGCTTACGCAACACCATCGAGAAGAACGAAGGCCTCCGAACGCCCCACGTCGTCTCCCTCGATGGAACGTCATCAGAGTCGGATGGCGCCAACTCGGCCATTGGATCCGAGCCCGATGCCGAGCGTCCTTCGACGCGCTGATTGGACACCGAGGCCCAGCCGAGCGATGACGCAGCACTCCTATCCAATCGGTGTCTTCGCTCGATCCCACTCCGATGACGTCAAAAATTCTAGTGGACAGGCTTTGCTTATTTTACACTCCTAAAAAAGCCCTCGCGTCCACTTTCCCGCACAACAATCGGAGAGCCCATCACCGCAACTTCCGGAGGCAGCCCAGCGGATGACGATGGCAAAAACGCAGTCTGAGTTGTGACATTAGCGGCGCTTTCACTGTCCGTGATTGGTTCAGCCGGTGATAGCAAAGGCGACGAGCGCCGCGACGACGCACTTTTGGCGCAGCTTGATTGGCCTCCGAGGATCGTAGACTGCGGTAGGAATTAAAGTGAGTCGGTGTCGAATAAAGTCTCTGTCCTTATTCAAATTTCTCTCAACGCCCCAAGTTGAAAAGAAGGGCGAGGAGCGATGAAAGCGAACCAGAAGTCATTTCGATCTACGCGCCGAGAAAGTGAGGAGAGGGAGATCTCGAGAACGGCTCTGGTTCGAATGATTAGTGGATATAGACCTTGTCTCCATGCGCTGCACTCGTCGAAAGCGTTCGTATTCGAAAGCCAAATACCGGACACCGGAGTTCCGCGTTCTAACGCGTTCGACGAGTGCAATGGAGACAAAGGCAGCTATAGCTTTAGGTCTACCCACTAATCGTTCCAATCAGAGCTCGGCGTTCTGACATCCCCACTCGCTCTCCTCTCCTCCTCTCCTCACTTTCTTGGCGCATAAAAGGACACCAATGAGAACACAGATATTACTTGTAAAGTACATATAATAGCTATATGTTATGACTGGTGTTCTTTTATAGGTCGAAAGGATGTCTATAGGTACACATAATATCTACGTTCTGACTGGCATTCTTTTCTGTATACAGAAATGATTTCTGGTTCGCACTTATAACTCACTTGCCCTTCATTTCAACTAGGGACGTTGAGATGAATTTTAATAACGTGAGACAAATTTATTAGACACAGACGTATCAGGAAGAGACTTCACTTCTTAAAATTTGACATATACATTTCAAGGAAAGTCTCTTACCGAAACATCTGTGAGTAATTATAGTCTCTATCCTTATTAAACTCTCTCTCAAAGGTTATAATTTCTCGATGAACAATATGTTGAGAGTACACCCAGTTTCGACTATGGCCAAGCCTGCAAGCTCAAACAGATACTTTTGGTGTTTTGTATCTGATTAATGAAGTTTGAAACGTTATTAAAAACAAATAAAGGAAATTGGATAATCGTAACCATATAGATGACTGATAGCAACAGCCGAATCACGGCGTTCGGCTATCGTAACAAACAAAGCGGCGCTTCATGCTGTTCCAATGATTCTCCTTGCCGTCAATTGAATCAGTAAACTGCGGCCGTCAGTTGATTCAGTAAACTAACGTCTCTCTTTGGAATTTTGTGGCGGCACACTAACATGGATTTTGAGATCGTCTTTTTATGGCGCGAACTCAATGTATACGCACGCATATCTCAGAAAGGGGTGTGTTGCGGGTGTTTGGTCGCGTTTTTAATAGGGGAAAAAAGTCACGAATGGTTGTAACTTTGAGTTTTCTAGGATGCTTAGGCTGCGTATAGTTGACTTCACGCCGTAAAGAGACGATCTCAAGATCCACTTTCGTGACTTTGCAGGGCGTGACACGCCCCGAGGACCCAATGAAACGATACTGCGGGATTAGTGAATAAAAACGTCTACGACAACGCAATAAGCAAGAAGTTAAGTGACTTGAAGCACATGTTGTTTAACCGATATTGCAAACATCTGGAAACAAGTTTGATAGCTATCGATTTCGAAAGGCATTTACACATCTTCTTTAAAAGATAATGAAATAAGTTGTTTTCTTCCTGTGTAATTGCCTCTGACGTGTGTTGTACTGTACGTCTGTACCATATCATTACATCGTTGCCTTTTGAGTTTTTGGTGAGCACGCACACGCTCATACGCTAGATAATAATAAGGCAAAAAAGACACCTACAGGTATTGTGACGGGGAAGCACTAAAGAAAGGACCTGGCCAACACGTCTCCTAAATGCCACGACTCCACAATGCGGAACCGAAGCTGTAGGAGATAATGCCGGGTCACGTGCCCCAAAACAAGACCTTCCCGCGTCAAGCCCCCACCATTACGTGTGCGTAGCTCCAAAGCAAAGGCGAGGGAAAGCCACAGACCACGGTGATCGGACACCGGGACACAGCGTAAAGTTCGGATAAAGTAACAGTCGCCGCATACAAGGCAGCGTCGGTATTCATAGTAGCTGGAGCGAGGTGAGCGAGTGCCGGCCGACAACTTTCACCGCGACCTCAGGTTCCCGCGTGCGAAAAAGGGGGGAAAAGACACGAAATCGTAGCGAAGTTGAAGTGAAAGAAAGAAATGGCGGGTTGCGTGCTCCCCTGTGAGAAAGGGGACGCTGCTTAAAGTTCAATTAACGAACTCGTGGGAGGGGGAGCGGGGGGAGGGGGTGGGGGGCGGTCGGAAGTGGGCGCAAGGCGGCGTTGTGGTTCGATATATAAGTCAGGAGCACCAGATCACGGCAACAGTCGGCCATTGCCTTTTACACGTTTCCTTTTCGTACGTGCTTTCGGACTCTCAGCGTAGACGCAATGATCGCAAAGAGTGAGCGCCTAGTAACGCATTATCGTCAAAATCTTGCATTTTTGCCTTCAGCTGCCATCATAAATATATATTATAATGAAGACAGAAAATTGTTATTCTTCCAAATTCGAATGTAAATATTCTTCGCGAATGGCACTCTCGAAGTATCCACGCACTCCGTGGTATGCTCATGCCGCAGTTCGTCCGTGGGGTTTTGGGGCGGCGCGCTAGAAACAGCGCCAACGTTCTTTCATGTTGTATCTTCTCTATTGACGGTGTGAATGCGCGCATGGCTGATACGGTCAGAGAATAAAAATATCAGTTGCGAACAAAGGGGGGGGGAGGGGGGGCGCCTAATGGCTGCGGACATTCGACTGTGTCATATGCGCCTAAGAGTGCGGGTACGCGTCCATTTGCAGACATGCATCGTAGTCGTTCTGGCTGCTGCCGCCGGTGCTGGTGGGCTGGGTTACGGCGGGCACGGTGGCCACAGCGTGCAGCACAGAAAACAAGACGTAAGTGTTCGACCCGTCTGCATTGCGACACCTGTTGCTTCTTGCGTCCCCCGGCGCGGAGATTCTGGAGAAACTCATGTGCTTTATTTGGACGCGGTCAGGTAGGACGGTTTCCAACTTGGAGCGAACTCTCGCAAGTAGACAGAAGCAAAAGTGTCGAACGCCTCTTCAGAGTTAACCGGGTTGAGCAGCTGTCTTTTGTCCAGGCCTTCCTAATGCCGGACGTACAAGATCACTTTCAGTCTGGCTGAAAATTCTTCCCCAGTTTCCTTCTCTCCCTTCCTTATCATGCTCTTATTTTTTCCGCAGCTCACCTGGCTGAGACATGGTAACGGCTTTGTGCAATCGTGCAATGCATCCGTATGCTGCTGAGAACATGGCTTACGCTCAGTTCCCACATCTTTCAGCTTGCATGCAAAGCGTTGACCTGCTATCCTCTGTTGCAGGTTAAGAAGAACAGGGCAAACTCCTCCCACAAAGTCCCCCACTCTTTTCACTTTAGCAGAGCGAACGGTGGAGGGAAGGCGAGTTGACTCACCTCCTCTCTCGCCTTCCTTCCAGTGTTCCCACTGTCAAAGCGGAAAAGAGTGTAGAGTATGAGAATGCAAAGCGCTGACCTGCTAGGAATATGCTAGCTCGCTCGTTGTTCTGCCTCCTTGAAGTTCTCTCAGCATGCTCTGACATTTTCGTCGAGATTACGTCGTCACAAACCACCTTTCAAAACGACCGCCATTGAACTAGCATACTTTCGCCGTCGCAGGACCATGGCAACTTTAACTTCGGCTACAACATCGTGAACGGTTACGGTGCCACCAACGGACGCCACGAGTCCGGCTCGGCGTACGGCGGGGTGCGGGGCGCCTACTACCTGGCCGACGTGGACGGACGCAGCCGGCGCGTCGAGTACGTGGCAGACAAGCTTGGCTTCCGAGCCGTCATCAAGACCAACGAGCCCGGCACCAAGAGCAGCCTGCCCGCGGCAGCGCCGTACATCTCGGCCCACGGCAAGGCTGTCGGAGCCTTCGGACACGGTGGTGGCTACGGCCACGGCGGCTACGGCGGACACGGCTTCTACGGCTAACCGCTCGGTCTACCAGGATTGCTCTTTGTGAAAACATGGTAGGCACCGGTCGTTGCTCAGCAAGAGTGGACGCGCGAAGCACTAACAGTAATGGGCGAGCCTCTTACCGCAACCAGGGGTGAATGCAGGCGTTTCCTGAGGGGGGGGGGGGTCAGCGTATCTGGTGTTTGACAACCCCTCCCCCTCTTCCCTGCCCTAAAATTTTACACATGCAAAAGTCAAGGGGGGGGGGAAGGCAGGACGTCTGACCCCCCCCCCTTGAATGCAGAGCTGCAGTTCCCGTGAGCCAATCAGCGGGACGGAGCGCGTGATAGCTTGGTTGAATTAACCTGAGACTGGGGTAGAGAAGAAACATCAAAACGTAGAAGGGACAGGTTAATTCAACATGGTTAATATTCACCAGCTCGCCTGCACCCTTACGTTTTTTCCTTGCGTGATAGCTCGCCACGTGTCTCACTCCCACGTTATAAGTGGCTCGCCGGGATTCGTAGTTTTGACCGTTTGCCAACTTATGCTGAAAGAAAAGCTGTTTGTCTCGATTAGCAATGTTAGTATTTTCTCAAAGGACACTCCGTCAAAATATTGTTAGGACCCTAATGAGGGTCGACAGTATTTGGAATTAAATAAACAGCGGGGAGGTTCGTGTTGATGACGCTGCCACTGCATAGCCGGTTGTGGAGAGCGTTGTGGGACGGCAGGAACAATGCACGAAAACTTCATAATGTTTGATTTAAAAAGTACGTAGTCACGAGATTGCGAGAGTTAGAAGAGCCGGTCACAAATATTATCGATGAGCTACTTTCACTGTCCGGGTTTTAGCTGGAGCGCCGCGTGCCCGTTGTCGGGTAGCAATAGTTTTTCCTCAATACAAAGTTATTAACGTGACTCGTACACGAAGCCGGGAAAGTGTTTTGTATTCCTCCAAAAGCACGCCTTTCCAACATGTTCTCAGAGCGCAGGTGGCCTGCCGAGGGAGCTTCAGGACAGCTCTGCTTCCTCGTCTGACCCGTCCTCTGCATTGTCTACCCAGGCTGCTCTCCGTCGCCCAAGTGTGCCATCTGTCTTCGTGCTGTGTCGTCAGCTATGCGTAATTTCTGAGCATTAAAACTCGTTGCCGAAACGTCTCGTGATCCTTCTCACCTACCTCTTGCGTTGATCATACGGATTCGTGCAAACTGCACGGAAGTCGAAACTCGACTTTCTTGTCTTGCGTTTGTTTAGTCAGTTCGATGTATACGTTAATTTCGTTTTCGTGAACACCGCTGCGTCATTTTTGGCCTATTTCAGAAATGACATAGATTGACGCCCTTCAAATGGCAGTCGATCTGTCGAAGCTTTCTCGTAAAATGGCAAGGTGCAAAACCACCCCTTCCCCAAGAGGTTGGCTTATAGTTATCGAGATGGAGACCGGGTTTCGGCTTTAAGAATGACGATATTTAATGAGATCTGATTAGTTGATGGAAGCGTTGGTGCAGTTCCATTCTGTCTTCGCCGCCCTGGTCCCGCTTATATTCCAGTGGTGACGTGACGATATTGCGTCACAGGCGGGATCCTCGTGTGACTGGAGGTATACTGTCGGCATCGATGAAAATGAAGTCTTACAGCACCTGTCACTGGCCCAGAGGTTTATGGCTTCGCGGCAGCAGCTTTTTTTATGTTAGAGAAAGAAAGACGAAGACCCGTTGACGTTAATTACTTCGGCACACGATTAAAAAAAAAAAAGTCCTGGTTTTGGGTTTTTGAGAGTGCTGCGGACCGTCCCTGTAGTGTGCCGTAGTTAGAGCACGGCCTTGCCGGGGTTAGGAACGTAACAACTGTTAACACTACAATTTAAACTGCCACCGCGGTTTTTTTTTTCCATTTTTCTTTAACTGGGGGCTTTAATCAAAACTACTTACTTTTATGGTGGAATAAATTTATGCAGAGCACCATATATGCGGCAAGTTTTCATTTTCCCAGGGGGGGGGGCACAACAAGTCCCAGCCCCTCCCGCCCCCCCCCCTTACGATTTCCTCTAGCAAGTTAATTATTTAAAATGTATCGTATTGCGGTGCAACATATGGTCATGCGAAGTCAAACTCTCGATACAGGAGCAGCGGAATAAATATACGGGTATGCTTAATTCAGTTTTGTCATCTTGTCGGGCTTGATCGCAAACATTACTCTATGCATATCACTCCGTCCTAGTACTAAGGTATCAATTACTATCGTTTTGTTTGTGATATTGCTGGAACAGTACTCACATGCAAGGTCTTACCTTACTCCTTTGTGTCTCGAATGTCGAAGTTGAAGGAGACGAAGACAATGAAAGTATTGAAGCCAGGAAGACAGAAAGAAGGATTGTTTAAACAAAAGAAAATCAAAACGAGGTTTGCTTGATGCATGGTTTGGCTATCCTCTAACTGTATACATAAAACGAAAATGAAAGAACTCCCTTCTCGCCATCTTCGTCACCACCTCGTAAAGTTGAGACAACACCCAAGTAGGGAGCTACCGTGGAGTCAGGCTGGCGCTCGGTAACCCGGCGGCCAGGCGTTCTTGAGTCCGCGGTCGTCGGTCGCTGAAGTTTCTTCGCTTTCTCGGTCACGTCTGGTGGCGCCTTCGAATGTTGCCGCCTGTTGCCGCCATATAACAACACACCACCGACAACACGTAGATGTTATTTTGTCTTTTATGTTCGGCTTTTTTTTTCTTTTTTCTTACAAACGATTCTTTTTTTTTTTTTTTTTTTTTTACGAGCCGCGGGGGTATGTTCTAAAGCGCCTTTGCTTAGCCTTCGTCAAACAAAGGCATTTCGCTGCTGTCGCTTTTGCGAGTAAACGGACCACTTTTCTTTAGGGATGGTGAACCAAAATTTGGATTTCAGAAAACAATGCAGGAGCGGTAGGCGGGACGCTAGAATCCCTACAACACCACCCGTAAGGCGATATCTCGAATGGACGGCCGTATTTTTGGAGAAAGAGGTCGCGATTGAACGAGGCCGACGGGGCGCGCGACGTCAACATATCTCGTTTCCTCCTCTCTTCGCTTCGCCACCTCAAGGCGGCGAGACGGAGAAGACGCGAGGCCGCTTCCCGTCTTTCTCGACTCTTCTCGGAGAAACAAGACGTCAACATATCTGTCAAATGCGCCTCTTTTTTTTTCTTTTTTTTTAGAAAAATACGGTCATTTATTTGAGATGTCGCGGTATGAGTGATGTTTTGGTGTTTGTAGCGTCCTGTTGCACGCTTCTGCCGCCGTGTTTTGTGATATCCATGCATATTTCGGTTTAGCATACACTTGCGTAGAGTCTAACCGAGTGCAACTGCAAGTGGTTTTTACGTTGTATTTGAGGATCCGAGTGTCGACGAATGTGTCTTTTTGTCGAGAACTGAAAACAACAAAGTCGAGATGGGCCGATGCCGGAGCCAGTCGATCAATGATTCAACGATTCGAAATCGATGCATGAGCATGTTTCAACTTTCAGCAACAGAAATTGGAGGTTTCTTTCCAGCGACATTTTGTACTAATTTTTAAAATAAGAAGTATCTAGTCGCGTTGTGACGGTCAACAAACGTTCACGGCTCTCTGGTATCGCGCAGGAGATCGCGATTCAGGAAAACAGATAGAACTAACTTTTCGACAATTTCCAGCCACACCCGGCGGAGGAAGTGAGCCTTCAACTAAGTGTTGTAGATGATATGAAATCGAGTCAGTGTCACCACTTCAAATATTACAACATTAAGATAAATTCAGCTACAAAAAATTACAAGCTGAAACACAAATTATCACGAGAAACCTTGCACGTACCTTGTGAGCATGCCCCATGTTCATCGATGATACAGCGTTCGTTGCGCACTCCATTCACAAAATGTTCCCAGCACAGTCGAGAGGATGGCGTTGGGGAAAAGTCTTTCCGGACGAACGCAACCCACTGCAGCCGGAGATCGAGGTCATGTGGAAAGCGATGGAGCGTAAAGACATTGCGATCGCACTCGCCTTGCCGGATTCCGTGCAAGCTACATAGGTCCTCGGACACTATTCGACGCTTTCTGTCGTTATTCGTGCACCCTATAACCGAGCAATGGTGCCCCGATGACCGTGGGTGTCGGGCTCAACTGCGCATGTACGGAGCTCCTGACACGGATGGAGCGCGTGGTTAGAGGAGGCAAGGCCATCACGTCGTGGTCAAGCCGCTTTCTAAAGATGCAGCATCCGGCGGCGGAACATCTGGGATTGACGCAACACCGAGCAACGGCGCAAACCTGAAGGACTGACGGCGATGACCTCAACCACAACACGCCGGGGAAAGCTGGTGTAGTTTTCGGAGGTGCTACGTACGCGGCATCCTCCCCCCCCCCCCCGATCTCCAGAGTTCTTCGGAAAAGCAAGTATCATCGCCTCCGGATTCTCTGGGTGCACCTCATTAATCTCATCTGCGCCCTGGTGCCCGCACATATCGATAGCTGGCGTCCAGTGAATAAATCAAAAATGTATGCTCACCAGCTCTGGTCAGTGACCAGAGCTGATGAGTGGATAAAATTTTCTAACTCGCGCAGTCCTGTTCGAAGACCCTACGTAGTATTTGCAAATACGATAAAGGCTAGTGCTGGAAATTCCTTCGAAAGCCATTGGAAGTAGCTGCGGATGACGACAGTGGCACCTCTAGCGGACCTGCAGCCTACGGAAGTAGACGACATAATACACGGGTTTCACTGACGTCACATGGCGTACTTTTGACCACCATGTAAGAGGAGGAGAGGGAAGCTGCTTTTGTAAGAATTTTGAGTGACGGGTTAATCTTCTATAATCTTCTGGGAGGAGAATAGCGACGCCTGTGCAAATCCGGGAGGCACAAAAGAGGGTTCTGATAAGAGGGGAGCTCCTTCTTGCCCTCTTTTCTGGTGGTCGTCGGAACACTCTTTGAATGACGTCACGAAAGCGCCATTTTGTTTTCCGAAACGTTGAAACAATTAATTATGGTCAGTGCGCTTGAACCGCGGAATTCACTGATAACAACTGCAATGACAGCTAAATTATAGGGCCGCAAATGCAGACATTTGTTTAGGTATCATGCCGTCAGCATGCTGATCCTACGTTATTCAGGGGATTACACGTTTGGGACGTCTCATTCAAGAGACGTCCCAAACGTTTACCGGGGAGGAGGGGAGCGGGAGCCGGGGAAATGGAGAACTTTTCGCCTATGGGCCCTAGGGGGTGGGCGACATGGGCTGTCGCCCCTTCTGAATTTATTTTTATTTAGGTTTTTTATTTATTTGAACACGGCGTCCGACACGATCACCGTTTGTTTTTGGAATGCGGTTCTCGTCTGACAAAACGCTCGTGTTGGGCCACTACTGACATGTTTACTAACAGCGTGATGTCGCGTGCGCGCGCGCGCACACACACACACACACACACACACACACACACACACACACACACACACACACACACACACACACACACACACACACACACACACACACACACACACACACACACACACACAAATATACTATACACACACACACACAACACACACTATATATCATATATAGAAGGGATGATCAAAAAGTTCCGGGACTGATCTTGTTGCGTAGAAAGTGAGGGCAGTACAGTGAGCGCGCGCAGCAGCCAAAGGAAAGAACCTTCGTGTCTCATTATACCAAAGGGCGTCGCTCTGTGAACATTTGGAGCTGCGCTACACTAGTTTGTTTGACCACATGCACGAGCATGATGGCGATCTTTCCATAGACTGCAAACCAAAGCGAGAACGAACATCAATTTTACGTCAAATTCGGCAAATCTAAAACAGAGACCTCTGAAATGATTTAGAAGACTTATGTCAAAAAGCAGTGAGGTGTGCGAGGTGTTCTGAGTGGCACTCGCGCCTCAAGAATGGCAGAACGTCACTGAAGTCAAGGAGAGGGCGGATAAAGTCGCCCAACCGCTCTTCAGTCTTCCAGCGATGCCATCCGCCGTTCCTGCAGCGCGAGTGCCGCCTAAAACACTTCGCACCCTTCACTGCTTTTTGACATATAAGCCTTCTCAATCATTTCACAGGTCTCTGTTTTATATTTGTCGAGTTTGACGCATAATTGATGTTCGCTCTCGTTCTGGTTTGTAGTCTATGGTAAAATCGCCATTGTGCCCATGCACGTGGTCACGAAAACTCGTGAAGCGCAGCTCCGAATGTTCGCAGAGCGACGCCATCCCTCCCTTCGACGGCTGCGCGCGAATCACTGTTCTGCCCTCTCTTTTTACGCTACAAAATCAGTCCCGGAACTTTCTGATCACACCTCGTATATATATGGGCGGTTTTATTTGGATTCAGGCAACAAGGTGCAGTCCTATTTTTTTATTTTGCTTCAGACTTTTATATTTCGCGGCGCATGTTCCAAGAAGAACAATCCTTTTTATTTTAATCTCCTGACATGTTTAGTTTCTGAGGGAAAAAAAATCTCAAAGAAGCAGGAAAGAACGACGAGGTTTCGACGATTGAAGTATTCGAAACAGAGCTTCTATATTTTTTATTCTGATATATATGCAAGTAGGTAAAACTACATTATGACTACTATTTATTATTCGTCGCTCCAATATTTGTAAAAATCCTCAAACATGCCTCCACGAACAACTGTGACCTGAACTGCGGATTTTTTTTTAATCGACTATGTTTAGTATTTATTTTAAAATAATACCACGTGTAGAGCCTTTCATTGCCTTCCACAATATGCAAAGTTTGTGTCTTAATCGTGTACGAGTACTGAGAAATAAATTATGAAACAGGGAAGGTTTTCACTTTTTGTTCAATTTCAGCACGCTGTATTAAAAATAAAAAAATAAACATTTTTAATTTTTTTTAGGCGTTACGTTTATTTAACATTCTTCTTTTAGCCAGAATACATACCGTTAGAGGTATATGCACTGGTTTTGAGTTTTAAGCATCTAAATATGCTAAAAAAGAGCAAATACCGATGGTGGGTTTATGGGTTATATTGACGATTGTCGTGTGTGGCGTTTTTGAATCACTCTCAATCTTAAAGTATACAAAAGAGAGCTTCTGTATTTTTTCATTGTGATATCTATGCAAGTGGGTAAAACGACATTCCCACTACTTTATACTATTAGTCGCTCCAATCGTTGTAAAAATCTCCAAACATGCCTCCGCGAACAACTGTGACCTAAACTGCGGATTTTTTTTTTTAGTTGACTATGTTTAGTATCGCTTTTAAAATAGTACCACATGTAGAACCTTTCATTGCCTTCCACATTATGCAAAGTTCGTGTCTTAATCATGTACGAATATTGAGAAATAAATTGTGAAACAGAGGTTTTCGTTTTTTGTTCAATTTCAGCACACTGCATAAAAACATTTTTAATTAAAAAAAAAAACAGCAGTTGTTTGCAGAGTAAAATAAAAACGTAAAAAAATAAAGAGTGACAAAAATAACTAAAAATGTTTCTGTTGTGTTATCAACATGAATTTCGCATTAAAATAGGAAATTTCGCATTTAAAAATCTAGGCTATATTTTACTCTAAAGTTTTACAATATTAAACTTTGACATTTCTAACATAGTACAGATTATGTAGCGCATAGGGTTTAGGCTTGAGGCCTCTTCAATCATTGCACCGGTGGAGATTGTCTGAAAACGCGCTTTCGGCAGTTGCGATTTTATAGTGTTTAGACTTTTGGAATTGCAAACTTGTTATTATACTCCTAACAACATCAATGTCTTCTATATGATTATCTATTAAACGTCCCTTAGATTCTTATATTAAAGAATAAAATATAGAGCTATAACCCGTAAACTCACCAACGGCATTTGCGTTTTTTGTTTTAGCTAAAACTAGTGCATATATAAAAGAAAAGTGTAAAAGCGTGCTGAAATTGAACAAAAAGTGAAACCCTTAACCCTTCTCTGTTTCATAATTTATTTCTCAGTATACGTACATGATAAAGACACAAACTTTGCTTAATTTGGAAGTCAATGAAAGGTTCTACACGTGGTATTATTTTAAAAGCAATACTAAACATAGCCGACCTCCTCCCCCCCCCCCCCGCCAAAAGAAAAAAAAATGCAATGTATGTCACCGTTGTTTGCGGAGGCATGTTTGGGGATTTTTACAAAAATTGGAGCGACGAATAATAAATAGTAGTTATAATGTCGTTTTACCTAATTGCATAGATTTTACAATAACAAAAAATATAGAAGCTCTCTTTTGAACACTTTGAGATTGACAGTGGTACAAAAACTCCACACACGACAATCGTCAATATGACCCATAAACCCACCATCGGCATGTATGCTGGCTAAAAGAAGGGCGTAAAGACAACGCAACGCAAAAAAAAAAAGTTTTTTTTTTTATACAGCGTGTTAAATTTGAACAAAAAGTGAAAACCGCCTCTATTTCATAATTTATTTCTCAGTACTCATACATGATAAAGGCGCAAACTTTGCTTAATTTGGAACGTCAATGAAAGGTTCTACACGTGGCATTATTTTAAAAGCGATACTAAACATAGTCGACTCGAAAAAAAAAAAATCCGCAATTTAGGTCCCAGTTGTTCGCGGAAGCATGTTTGGGGATTTTTACAAAGATTGGAGCGACGAATAATAAATAGTAGTTATAAAGTCCTTTTGCCTACTTGCATATATATCACAATAAAAAAAATATAGAAGCTCTCTTTTGAATACTTTGTGATTGAGAGCGATTCATAAACGCCACACACGACAATCGTCGAAACCTCGTCGTTCTTTCCTTCTTCTTTGAGATTTTTTTTTCTCAGAAACTAGACATGTCAAGATATTAAAATAAAAAGGATTGTTCTTCTTGGAACATGCGCAACGAAATATAAAAATTTGAAGCAAAATAAAAAAATACGACTGCACCTCGTTGCCTGAATCCAAATGAAACCCACCCCGTCTAAGCGTCGAAGCTACGGGCCGCCAGGTCCAATAATGAGCCAGATAGAAACCACGTGCTATACTGCTCCAAGCGCCGAAAATATGTCGTCTGCTCATCGAAAATTCGCGGTTCAGGTACAGTAGTTCTGGCGTATTCCAGCCTCCAGGTGCGTTTTACTCTCCTACATTTATGCGATTCTATGGCGGGAACGTCGGCGACGTACCGCTGTGCAGTAACGCAGCGGGGTCATCGATGGAAATGACGAGTTTGCGGTGAAGGTAGCTTGGCAATGCACTCAGCTTCGGAGATCCCGAAACCACATGTGTTTGACGGGTTCCGTGCAGGGGTGGATCCAGAACTCCGTTTTGGAGAGGGGGGGGAGGGGGGCGGAAAATTTTAAGGATACTATTCTCCCATTCTTTCGTGTGCACCGGGGTCCACCCATGTCAAATTGCCCTCCGAGAAGGGCGGAGGGGGGAGGTCGACTTTGTTTGAGGGGGGGGGGGGCGGGCGCCCCGGTCGCCCCCCCCCCCCCCTTCCTGGATCCGCCACTGGCTACTTGCTACCGCTCGCATTAGGGTGACCACCTTCCAGCTAGCGAAATGCGGGACACGCGAGACGAAGGGGGGGGGGGGGGGTAGAGGAATTTATTAATACACACTCCACGAACCGAGGCTTTGTTAATACATTTAATATCATGTGCTGTTTATACACCTGCTAATTGTATTGCAGCATTTGAGCTGAATTAATTTTCACTACAAGTAATATATATCTTATGGCAAATATGTTATTAAATGTGTCGAAGTTGAAAACATAAAAATCGACTGTAGCAGAACTCAATGCATCAGATAAAAATAAGAAACATTCAATCTCTTTCGGGTTATTGTTTCCTGTCAATGCTTACTTTTATCAACATTGTCCTACACAAAGTTTTAACATTATGTTCTTTTTCGACCGTTGCGAGTTGCACGCTTTTTGCCTTGCGTGGCTGTGTTCCCAAAAACAAAGATCCACAGCAACCCTTTCGCATTGACAGAGCGATTTGAAAATAATTACAATATTTTATATTGAAACTTTTGGCGAGCAATCTTTCTTAGAATATTTTGCCACCAAGGGGAGAGGCACAACGGAGCATGCGCGTCTGTTCTCCTTCAAGAACGACGGTCGCTTCCCGCAATGCTTGGATAGAAAATGGTGTACCATTGCGATTCACACGATTACCAGCGACCTCCGCGCTTCCCCGTGCCCCATTGTTCGGCAGCGCCATAAGTTGCAGAGTGAATTTTACTACAGTATGAAATGCGGGACATTTTGAAGATTTGGGAATTTCTTGCGGGACGCGGGACACGAGCCCTCAATGCGGGACAGTCCCGCGAGTCGCGGGACGGGTGGTCACCCTAGCTCGCATCGATCGGTATTACAAATGGAGACTTGGGCAAAGTTACTTTGCCTGGGGTAGGTCTATACAGCATCTAAATTAAACGGTCTAGACGTTTCTTAAACGCACAATGCGTCACATGATCGTCGTTGTCGCTCCTGCCCAAACTTGACGTCGGGCATTCGTTGCGCCGGAAGAAACCGTGCAGGATTTGTCGGAGTGCTTGGTGGTGAAACGAATCGAGCAAACTCGGTGTGGCCGGAGGCCTCTCTCGCTTGGTGCGTACGGGTGAAGGTACTGACGACGCGCCAGCCAAAGAACTTGTCAACAAGTTTTTTTTCCATCGGAAGGTCCTGGCATAGTGTCGTTAACTCTGTAGCCTTCCGAACGATGTCGCGGTACGGCGCAGTTGGAGTCTCCGTGCAGAAGCTTGCAGTAAACGTTCAAAACAACAGTGCGTGCATGGCTCTTAAAAACATTCTTCTTAAAAAAAAAAAAAAGTTTGAAAGCGATATGGCGAAGGCATGTCACGATCACATGCCCTCGCCATCGCGGAACCGAAACACGAAAATAGTCGACACAGAAAGAGATTGGATTGGATTGTAATGGCTTGATGTTATAAAAAAAAAACCAATCTGGTCAGTGCGCGCTCCGCGCGCTCTAATATAAGAAAAGTGTGACTTTTTTTAACGAAAATACTTTATTTTTAAATATATCAATATAAGACAGCATAAAATAAACATTAAAAACAGAACAATACCAGTGGGATTAGTACTTTTCGCATTATTGAAACCGTTGAGACATCCAAGTTCCAAGTTCCAACTTCCACACGACAGACTCCTGTTTTATACCACGGAAAATAGGTAGCGCAAGTGAGAAATTTGTTATTACAAAAAATAGATTTTTGATTTTCCCTCCATCCACTCGGCTTCCGGTTTGTCCTGTCCATCAATTTCCGTTGTCATGCGATGGACGTGTGAGTAGCGAAGACGTTCGGGTGCGTATTCTTTCGAAAATTATGTAGTTAATGTGTACGTAAACATGATTTCGACTGATTGCCGTTGATCAGTAGCCACTATCCTGCTCTATAGGACATGGCGAGAGCTCATATGCGTAGTACGATAAGCACGTGTGTCGCAGTAGCGGTGGTGGCCGGCGGCGTTCTACCAAAAAGGCGGTTATTCGAGAATACAGTATTTCGTTCTTAATCGAACATGAAATCGAAGTGCTTTACCGGTTCACTAACCCCCTAAGTTCTGAATGGCTTGGAAAATATATTGGGACAGCGATGAAAAGTAATCTTGAGGCTGGTGGAAAATGTGGTTGCCGCTTGCCGCCTTGCGCGCCATTCATTTTGGTGCAGTTAGGCATAAAGGCGACGGTGTGTCGTTTTGTGGCGTCCAGTTGAGTTTCAGAGCTTGAGCCCTGCGTTGAACGTGCAGCGACCCGAGAAAATGTCGTCGAAGAATTCTTCAGCCCCGCCGCTCAAGGCGATGCCCATGAAGGATCTGAAAGCGTTAGCCACCAAGAAACTGGGGTCTTTGCAACCAAGCACCTGCCCAAAGATACGAGCTACGTCGTGGGACTTAGGTAATTTTCTGCATCGTTCTTTTTATGTTCGCGTTTGATCAACGTAGCAGCCTTGTTGTCGTGTGGTGTGCGCTCATCCCTTGCTACAAAACTCGAGAGAGCAAGAGGACAGCGCTAATTTTTCGAGTATCCCATTCGATCGCGCAGTGCGATCACGAAATATTAGTGGTACGCGATTTCGAGATTGTAGTGGGACGCAGAATGTTTCGATGCAGCCGAGGTGCAGTTTCTCTCCGAGTCGTTTTAGTCCACGATTTTCGGAATTCATGGTTCGAGAGCTTTTGTCCACGAGCTCTCGAGCGACCACGCTAAGCTTTCAAGCGAGAGGCTCGTGCCGGCGTTCGCGATCTCTCTCCCAAAATCTCGCGAACCGGCGAGTTCTGAAAATGGTGGATTCGTACCGAACGCGATCTCGGGCCTTGCCTTTTTCTTCGTGCGCACGGAATTCCAATATCCGGCGCACTTGATACGTCGCCGGCGCACTTGATACGTTGGCGTGGATTGTGACAGCGGCATTGTAGGCCAGGGTTTCCGGTTCTGATGATCGCAGGTTGGTTGTCTCGAAGAGAACACGCAGCGCTTGCTTGCGGCCAGTAAGGCATCAAGAAAACCATTTGTTTTGGGTATCTGGAATTGTACGATCATGTTTATGGCACTTATTACTAAGCATAGCTCGTGGCGTTTATAAACTGCTGCTGACTTTCTAAATGATCTGTTGCAAAAGCCGGTTCCCTGCGGTAGTTATTACGTAATGATATATGTCGCTCCTCAATATTTGTTTTCTGGCACACCCTTGTGAGGTATCAAGCTAGCTTGGAAACGGCTTTACCATTTCTTTAAAAGCTTTGGTGTAAATGTAAAGCTTGTAAAACTGATATTTCTTTTTCTTTTTTATGCTGGCAGAAGTTGAGGGAGAGGAAAAGATGAGAACGCACGAGGACATCAGAACACGGAGACTCTTGCTGGAATGAATAGTGGGTAGACTTAGAGCTTGTCTTGACTGCACTCGATTGAATGCATTGGAATGCAGAACTCAGCATCCGGCGTTTAGCTTTCGAATTTGAATATGTTCAGTGAGTGCGAGTGGAGACAAAGGCAGCTAGCTAGCTTTAGTTCTTCCCACTAATCATTCCAACCAGAGCTCGGTGTTCTGACGTCCCCACACACTCTCGTCTCCTCGCCCCCAGTCTCTGCCCGTATAGGCTCTGCAACTTATCTTCTTTGTGTAAATTCATCTTCTTATTTATTACTGTGGACAGGCTGAAGTTCTGCTTGTCTTGGGTGACAGTAGTGTCTCGTTTACACTGAATTTGCTTGGATCCCTGTAATTCAAATTCAGTTTATTTTGTCTGTATATGTGTACAGTGCACACAACTGTTAAATGGGATGAGCAAATGGTGGCTGAAACTGGTCGGAGCCAGTGGCGGGAAAACTGGGAGTGGAGCATAGAAACAGTGGCATGGGATTGCCATGTCACACCAGCAAGTTATTTCTTTGGCAGCTGCTGGGGTGTTATGTTTAAGAGTTGCATTTTTGTACAGGCAAAAAGCTAACACATTGATTTGATCAGGACCACCCCTGTTTTCTTGGAAGAGGTGCAAACACAGTCATAGAAGACAAAGAAAAAAAACACATCCACGCAACAAAAGAAGTAATCGCGCTCTGGAAATTGTAACGTAAAACACTCACTGTGATGCAAACGCACTCAGTCCGGATCAGCTGGTTTGCAGAACATTTTGGGTGCAATGTGGCGTCGGAGTTCTGATAGTTTTTTTGTATTGAATTGTTTAGTGTTGATGGGAGGTTTTGTCATCTGGGTTACATGCTTGTGGTGTGCAAGGCATGCACATTGTTGTATGTCTCATGTTCTGAATTTTTCTTTCTTTTGGTGTTCGTCTATTGTATTTATTATTAGAAGCCGACAAAAGAAGGCTGAAATCAATACAGATCACTTGATTTGTAGTCCTTACAATAATTCAAGATGAAAGGACACTAATGCAGCATATATACGAGGGACGTACCATATTAATTTACACTTCCTTTTTTTTTTTTTTTTGCTGCAGATTCTAGTCATTTGAAGGTCGGTAGATGTGCCCACCTTCTAGACATATTCCTCCCGCAGCGCTGTTTGTCTACCTTCTCATTCTTGACCGTGTCTTTGCTCTGCTTTTAATTTTTAACCATGAAATACCAACTAGCCCAAACATCAACGTTAGTCTCCCCTGGAGCTGAATGCGCTTGCACCATCGGTGACAGCCTTTTCATGCCCTGCCAGTACCTTTAGGAAGTGCATTGCACCCATGTCTGGACAGCAGCTTCCTGCTCATCACTGACCACGAAATGGCATCCTCGCAGGGGTTGTTTTCATAATCCCAAACAAGATAATCACTGGGGGTCAGGACTGGTCGTATGATGCATCGGAAAGATGGCCGAACCTTACCAGGCGCCGGTCAATCATGGTGTCGCGTGCATCTACATGGGAGGATGACTGATGCATGTGAGGATGACTGGCTGGTGCTTAGTCGGGTTCAGCCGCCTTTCTGATGCGTCGTACGACCCATTGGACGTTTGGACATGGATGTGTGTGGTGGCGTGACCTAGCCCCCAGTGATTATTACTTGCTTGGGGCCATGGAAACCTCTGCAAGAACGTCGTTTTGGGATCATTGATAAGCTAAAAGCAGCTGTTTGGCTGCTTTTACCTTTAGTGTTTGGCGATGCACTTCCAAAAGTGCTTTTGGCAAGGCATGAAAAGGCTGCCACACCAGTGATGCAAGTGCATTCGGTTCCCGGGAGAGTTTTGAGAAGGTGGCCATAACTACCGACCCTGAAGAGGCTGGTATCTGCAGCAAACAAATGAAGTGTAAATCAGTATAATAGGCCCTTCATATATACAATTGTGTCTATTTGGAGAAACAAACGAGTTTTTGTTGGAAGATGATGTCAGCTGATCTGGTTAAGTAGGTGTGGTGCGTTAGTTGGTTATACTGTTACTAATACTTTGTTTGCAGTTTCTTTGCTAGGAGTTTTTTGCCTATTGACAGGTGGAGGGTCACTGCATTGGTGCGGGGCACTTCGTTCATATTCAGTCTAGGTATTCCTGTGTGTGGAATCTGCAAACCTAGATGGGGGTGCCACTTGTTAGAGGAGCCCTTTCTATGTTTGAAAAGGACAAGCTTCTCAAGGCTCATCCTAGGGAATTCCAGAAACTGATCACCAAAACCGGTCTTGCTCACATTTGGTTTCTAATTATGCAGCCAGTCCATTACGAACAGCAAGATCGCCGCAGCCTCCTCTGACAACAGCATCTACCTTTATGATGAATACCTGATGCAGAAGGGGATCCTTCAGGGTACGTTACTGGCTAATCATTGTCCGATGTGCACATTGTGTGGGCATGTTGCACACTTGTACATAGATTACAAGGATGTGAGCTGTACCTGCCTCAGAGTTCATTCTTCTCACAGTACAAAGTTATACCAGAGCTTGTTATCTGCTTGGCTTGTGAGGTAGTCATTAAAAAAAAAAAGACTGATGTAAAGCATCTTCTCACAATCTTCCTGGTGTCCTGGATTAACCTTCGTGTTCAAAGCAATCAGTCATCATGGTAAAAGTTTTGATTGAGACTCTAGGAAGTATATTTAATTAAGATGTTTTCCCTTTTGCACAAATCTGTATTGCTTGTGTTTTATATCTAATACTTGCAAATCGGCTGAAACACTAGACTTGCATGGCCTGTGTGTTTAGCTAGAATGCAGACAGTTAATTTTGTGTTGTATATGAGGGAGAATAAATCTTTGTTAGTTTTGCAGCAATTCATAATTTTTTATAGCATATATTTTGATTTGGAGTTTAAACATGCTAATGATCTCTTGTCAGTTACATTTCTCTCTTTCTTTTCTAAAAGATCATATGAAGGTCCGCATTTTCCCCGAATTGGAGGATATCAAAAGTCTTTGAATTTCAGTTACTCAAGGTTCAAGATATGCTAGGTGAAAGGAGACACAAAAAGTAAACCAAATTCAGATTTCAAGTTATTTTAAATTCTTTAAGCCTCATGTTCTAATAGCTCTCGTGATTTTGCTATTATAAGTGAACAGTGAGCTAAAGTGGAAAACGGTGGATGCTTGAGTGTGTCGGAGGGCAAGTGTATTGTGTTCCTGCAGGGATTTTGGTCTGGAAAGTGCAAAGTATAATGAAGAAAGTTAAAAGTGAAGTCTTATGTGGCTAAGCTGGTGGCATTCTAAATTATCACTCCTGTGTATAATTGAAGCTAGATATTTTTATTTCTACTGGGTCAGGCTTGTGTAGTGTGAACATGCAAGCTGCGGCCACTTTTATCGAAGTGTCATTTAGCTAAGTAATCTTCAAAATTTTTAATGCATGTGAGGATGACGAACGTGCTAGTCCACAATTGCTGCTATTGTCATTTTGTGCTCAGATCTAACTTCGCTAATACTACACGGAGCAGCTGCAGTGTACGCGTTGCCAAAAGCTTGAAAAGTCTTTAGTCTTTGGCAACACCTTGCTCAGTGTTGCTTCTAAACCAGGCATTTTTACACATCAAGTGCTACACTTCATCTCGAAAGTTGCGTGTGAGATTGTGGGAGGCATGGAGGTTAAACTTTGGCCTAGCATGTTGTGCGGTATTCGGTGCTACCTAAGAGATTGATGCCCTCCTTTGACGAAGGTAATGGGCGTTCTATTGTACGGCCACCTGCTACAATGATGCACATGCATAATCAATCGATAATAATCTGAAAAAAAAAACAAAAAAAAACAGACAAGTGACTAAATGTATACCCTTCGGTAGAAGCATCCGCATTGTTCTTGCAGGTAGCTCTTGACTTGAAGAGCCCGTTTCTCAAACCCAGCCAAAGGCCAGGGCAGTTGTTTTAACTGCACGCCATATCTCTCTCAAATGCTCTTTGGACAGGTCCGCACTATGGACTTGTAGAGCACATTCTCATTTGGTCTGTGCGGCAGTGTGCGACGCTTTTCCCTGGCATGGTGTGGGGTTTGTGAGACGGTGCCCTGCGCCATCTGCCCAGCTGGTGGTTCGCCCACCTGAAGGTGACCCTTGGGAACTTTGGTGCAGGACAGAGGCGGTCGATTGCCCCCTCCCGCTGATGCCGGAGCGGAGTTTGGTTGCGCCTGCTCCCTGCGTAGAGGGAGGAGAGCGGGGTGCAAGGGGCGCTGGGTGGGGGGGCTCGGGAGGGGGTTGCAGGGGACTGGCCCTTGACTCTGCTTGGGACCCTCCACAGACAAGATGAAGGAGGTGACGGGAGTGCGGTTTAGCATCTCGAACCCGAACCTGGTGTACAACTCGTGCAGGGATGGCAGCGTGCGTGTTTGGGACCTTCGCAACATTCGACACCCTGTCTCCAAGTTTGTTGGTGAGGTTTTCTTTCCTGCCTACCCTGACACAGGCCTCGGACACTCATCTCGAGAGAGCCTTTGCTGGGGGGTGCTGTTGGTTGCTAAGGCGGTTCTGTTGTGTAACAAAAGCTAAAATGACTAGAAAAGAAGTACATCCAGTTTTTATTATAATGGGATTACCTCAGTTTCTGCCAATAGTGATCGTGAGACCTTGAAATGCACTTCCTTAGAGTTGCCAGCTTTTCTTCAGTATTTCCCTTTGTTATGCTAGGGTACGGTTTAATGGGTGGTGTTTGGGCTTGCCTTATTGGTTAAATTTGTGTTCTCCTTTGTGATCAAGTTTTTTTGTGTCGAGTGCGGTACTTTGAAGAAGGGGTTTGGATTAATTTCATTGTCCGAAACCTATGACAACTTCTCAGTCTATGAAGGCATTTTCATACTTTCTGCCTGAGTCCATGATGAGGTTCAAGTGTTGCAACCAGAGTTTCGTGATTGCATGAAGTGTGCAGTGCTCTGAAACTTAACGCTCACATTTGACTGATTGGTCAGCTCGAGCTACTGTAGCTCGTCACATTGGCAGCTTGTCAGCTTCAGTATAACTGCATGTGACCATTGTACTGGTGGAGGCATCGAGGGGCCCGGTAAATGTTGAAAGGACATTTTTGAACCCTATTACAATCAACAGAACTGGTGCGCATTAATGGGGAAAAATACTACATATCTTTACGACAGTTGTAAATTAATTGCGATCTAGACGACCAGTCAAATTTAAGGTTCCCAGTTATGTTAAGGCTGGGTAGAACTTGTTAACTGCGTCGCCCTTACCTGTCTATGCGTGTCATCCTCTTTTTTATTGATGTGCACGTCACCTTGAGAAGTAAACATGCTATTTCTTGGATTTCTTACATTTGAAGCCTTATTACACATAGTTTTAGAATTGTCTCTCATTTGTATGGTGTTTGCAAACTCCCCATGACAGTGCTGCCCTAAACACCACCGTTTGTTAGTAGGCTACAACTATATTGATTGCCCAGTGCTCACAAGAAGACAAGAAAAACAAAACTTTTGAGTTGAATAGAGGCACTGTCCATATCACAGAAGAAAAAAGAAAACACCTTTCCTATAGCTACATGTTTATGAAAAAAATGAACTTTCTAGATAGAAATTGGAAAAATAATGTAGAATTGGAAGAAAATAAATAAAATTAAAATCAACAACACATGAAATTCAGGCATCTTGGGCTATAGCGTGCTTCAGGTCAGCTTCAGTCTGTGCTGCCTTGGAGTTGCATTTTCCTCGTGATCTTTGAAGGATGAGCAGGTTGTTGACCGACTTTTGTCTCCCAGCCAACACTGACGGCAAAGTGAAGCCTCTCTCGTGCTTCGACTTCAACTGCAATGAACAGTTCCTTTGTGCTGGCACTGACCTCTATGACGACAATGCCTACCTGCTCTTCTGGTGAGTGCTTCATGGGTCTCGCTCTGCTTGCAAACTTTACTGTCACTATGTCCACCCCAACCTGCCTTTCATCTTTTTTTTTTTATATGGCCAACTTGTGCTCGAAGTAGACTTTATAGGAGCTTTATTTTTATGTTATTTAATAGTTAAGAATGCCTGTGTTGAAGTCATGTTACAATCTCCAATGTTGTTCACTGAGAAGAGGTGCAAGATAATTCCGATGATTCCAGTTACGATACCCGATACTTTGCCGATGCCTTTGTGCATGCATCATATCGTTATCGGGCACCGTTATCGGAGGTATCGGAACGATCTACTAAAGGCTTGTTCACACACCTGCGTTCGAAGCGACCACTATGCTTACGAACGAAAGCAACCGCTGCGACAATGACAACTGCGCGACGTGTACACACACTTGCAACCGCATATAACCACACGAATCAACAGCCAATGAGAAACGAGCTTCAGCTCTTGCTCCTAGCCAATAGTAAGCAACCCAGCTACGCTTACAAACATGGCAGACGGTTTCGTGCCCGACGTGAGGTCCTCACCGGAGCAGCCGGAGGTTTTGGCTACGGCGTACAGTCACGAAGATCTGCTGTGTGCCTATAATAGCTGTGTAAAGGCTGGTTCAGAAGCTGAAACGAACCTGTTATCCACGACTGCGTCCGTTGTGACCTGAGCGACCGGAACGACCGGCTCTGCGCCGCACGTACACTCCTGCAACCACTGCAACAAGCGCAGCGGACCGCCAGCACTGGCGACCGCCTCTTCGCCGCCATCAGCTGTTTCAGCGGTGCCGCTAAAAAGAAGGGACGCGCTGCCACTCGCTTGCGTAACAGAAAATAGACAGACCGTCTTCTATGACCTCAAGCTTTATTTATTCTTTTCAGGATACTCTTGCAGGGTAGTGCATTAAAAACGGAAAAGGATGCTGTACGCCGTCTTGCACCATCACGACTTTGCCAACAGTACCAATCTCGCCACACGCCTTTTCTAAGATTATAAAAGCCGATGTAATCTTACAGCGATATAGCAACGTAGAAATATAATTTCGTGATCAGATAGACGTTGCGAGCGTTCACGATTGCTAACACTAATCACTTTTCTCCGGTGATGAAATCGCGTGAAAATTCGCATCCTTTATACGGTACGCACCAGTAATACCTTGAACTTGAGCACACGCATGGAATGCGCCAAAAAGAAATCCAGGCGATGTTCGAGGGCACAAATGCTAAGAAAGCACCACTGTAGTCGAAGTAAACAAACACGACGGCACGGGCAATTCCGCTGTCTTGAGAGTGCCGCCACGAGATCGCCGCACGAGTAGGTGGATCTTCCCTTCTAGTACGTGCTGGGTTATCATAACGACACACACGAAAATTCACAGTCAAGTATAGCGCTTTTACGGGGAACGATGAGCTTCCACCACTCCGCTCACGACGGCGATCACCACCGACGCCATGTTTGCCGATAGGAGCCCGGCACGACTCGGCATGCAACGCGCACGACCGAGCTCTCCTTGACCTGTGATTGGTCTGTCGCTCCCGTCGTTCCCCGAACGTAACGAAAAAGTTCAGCCCAGCTCAACTCCTTGCGTTGCGAACGAACACGAACGAAGCGACCGTTTGGCGCTTCGTTGCTATGGCAACTCGTCGTTCCAACCGGTTGTATTTGTTCGTAGCGTAGTGGTCGCTCCGAACGCAACTGTGTGAATGGGCCTTAAGACTCTATAATGTCATCTTTTAGCTAGCTAGCTTTTCTCTGGAATTGCTGCATTTTATTTGTGTTATAGGTACAGAGAAGTCATATTTCAACTGTTAGGAAATTTCGGGTTAGTCAAGGATGACGACAGAGCATATAAACCTGTGGTGTTTGTGCAAGTCTGTATGCTTGTGAGAACTAACTTTGCTGGCATTCTTTGCAGGGATTTTCGAAGTAACAAGATCCTTGGTGGTTACTGGGATTCTCACAATGATGACATCACGCAGGTAGGAAATGGTGATTGAGGTGGTGTTAAGGATAGCGAGTTTGTGAAAGATAAGCCTAGGGAAAGTGTGCCCAGATGTGCTCTCTAATCCTCTACTAAACTGCACATGCCCAGGTGTACAGATTAGTAGAGGATGTGCACCTTCATTGTTTGAAGGTTGGTTGCACTGTGCAAATGCTCATGGAGGATAGGAGCATGGAAAGTTGTGCTCGTCTCACCTTAACATGTACTACCTGTAAGGCTACAGGCACAAGCCTATGGCTCGACTAGCATCCTGCTGCATGAGCGCTCATGCAGCCGATGCGTTATCATACACGAGAGCTCACTCTTGTAGCTTTCGTTGATTCTCCATGTTAAGGTGAGTACATATAGGTGCATGCTTCTAAACATTTTTGTTCAGTGCTAGAATTGTTTTTTTTAATCACAAAAGTTTTTTAGGTGGGCAGGCTTTTCTAAATTATGTTAATGTTGCTGATAAGTTAAAAGCTCCAGTCTGCCTCTGCTGGCTGTCTCCCTCTCATCTTAACATAGCACTCATATTGTTTGCATATGAGCTCTGTATGCAGCTTGAGTTCACATTCAGTTGTGTTCCTATACTGGACGTTGGACAGCCTGTTTTTTTTGTAACCTCCTAATCAGTAAAGACGTTTGAGTTCATATCCTGCCGAATTTCAGCGTGATAACCAAATTCAGGTGACAAGAAACTGTAGAAGGCAGCCCCTAACTTTTTTTTCTTTTAAAAGTGCTACAGCTTCTTTTAACAAGCTTTTGCATTTGCATATGAAAGATGGGTGTTTGGAAACTGGGCATTCAGCCTAACGTTTCACAGAGACAAAGTCACGCTTTATAACTTTGCCTGTTGCAGCCAACCAGTAAAATATGTAAAAAAAAAAGAAAAAGAACATTTGGGATATTTGCATGCGAGTCTCTCTTCTGAGATGTTTGAACTGGTTACCGTAGAATACCGCGCATCTGCCCATTCCACATTAAGCACCCATTACCAAATTTGTAAGGTCTGAGAAAACACGCACTGACATTTGTATGTAAAATTGATGACCGGACAAGCGCCCATCCCCCATTTTTTTGCAATTATCTCCAAAATTTGAATGGGCGCTTGCCCGATATTTTACGGTTGTGAAATTCTAACAGAACTTTTTCTTTCAACATTTTTGTATCACAGTTTGACTGACAACCTGAGTTATTTCAAATTACTTTTGCACGGTGATCTGTCACTTCTTCTGCAACATCTCGAAACCATAATCCAACTTTAAGGGGAGCCCAACAGGATGTGTGTTGCACTTTTGTCGCCGAGAAATTTTGGTGTGGTGATCGCGGTGGCGGAGCATGTGCCAACGGGACGGGAAGTGACCGGGGTGGGGCGGGTGCCCGAGTGTTGGGCCCGTACAGAAGGCGGCCCGTGTGCAGGTTACAAACCCCTTTTCCTGGGCATCAGATCAAGTTCCACCCGTCGAAGCCGAACCTGATGGCCTCTGCTGGCCTGGATGGCTTGGTCAACCTGTTCGACATAAGCCAGACGGATGAGGACGACGCTCTTCAGGCCACGCTCAACTGCGAGTGTGCAATTGTGAGTGGACCTCCCTCAGTGTGTGCACTACTCTGGTTTGGTACCTGGGTCACTTTGTTTCCCGTCATTATTCGGAAGTGGCTTAGTCGGGCATCATTGCCTTGAGACGGAAAGGAGGTGCAAGTCGCTCTTCGTTTCTCTTGCTCTAGGCCCGCAGTGCTTGTCAAACTTTCAAATCTCAAGGAACGCCAATTTTTCAAATGATAGCCGAGGCACCCTTCTTTGTCTAAACACTGATGCAGTAAAGTAGTGCAGAAGCCTACAAACATTGTAAAATAATGGAGATAGTACTAGGGAATGTTTGGAGAATAGTCACGCTTCAACAGGTGACTCAGGTCTTCTAAAACTATGCTTTAACCCTCTTTGGACGACTGTCGCCAATTGGCGACATATCGGTTATATGCATTGAATAAACCAGTGGTTCTTAACCCCTTATGTTTTGGGGACCCCTCCTGGATCGGCAGAAGTGATAGGGGATCCACAGTGTGGGGAGAGGGGAAATTGGACTATTACAGCAACAAAAGTCGGCTTTGAAGCGACTTTGAAACTCTGAAACAGGAAATAATCAGCCCTATAGTCCGTTGCAACTCAAGAAGGTAGGGCGAGGATAAGACGGGCCGGGGAGGAGGAAGCATACTGAATGCTGGAGAAGAGAGGAGGAAACCTCCTCCCCTCTTTTGCATTCCGTCTGTTTCCTCCTCCCCTGCCTTCCTTTCCCTCACCCTACCTTCTTGAGTTGCAACGGTCTGTAGTCACTTGGCACACATGGCTTGGTCGATTTAGCTTTGGGGGATAGCCAGAATCAATAAAAAAGTTTTATTGCTCGGCTTGATTAACATTCGGCGGCTTCGGGTACCCTAAGGAGACCTCCAAAGACCCCAAAGAGTCCGCGGACCGCCGTTAGAGAGCCACTGGTATAAACAGACTGCACCTAGGTGGCCGATGCCGACTGTCGCGAAATTGCAACATACGCCCCAATGTGCAGGAGATGCCTTGCTCCAGCTCTTGACAGCGTAATATACTTCGGGTCAGAATCGGCTGTCGCCGGCAGACAGCAATATTGAGTACTTGGTCTGCCGATTTTCAGCCATTATATCTGTGGAACAGAAGAGGCGTTGTTGTTTTAAAATTAAAAAAAAAAAAAGAAATATCTGCAGTCCTAACTAGTTTTGTGCACTGCATTTCACGTAAATTTGGAGCTTCCTGACAAAAAAAATGCTATGCTCGCTTTATCGCGAATTCGCAACATTCGGCACTAGTGATGTGCATGTCGAGTTTTGAATGACTTATATAACAATCTTGGTAACTTCTAAACAAATTATAATGGACGGTGAGTTACATCGGGGCGACCCTCAAGCTCTTAATAATCTCAGCTCAAAACAAAGGAATTTGGCAGGCCCATGAGCTAAGTATATCTTTGACGGAGACGTCCACGTGAACAATACAGGACACTGACCTGTAGTGAATGTTGCAAGACAGCAGTGGAAGAAACCGGGTTGCAAAGGGGCAGACCGCCATAAAGTGTAGCAATGTTCATTCTTGCTTGAACAGGCATCTGCTTTTCACAAATTTCCCTAGTCATAAAGCTTGACCCTGGATGCTTTCAGCTCTTTGCTCGTTTGTTTTTAGCAGATAAAGAGCACACTCTTGTTTTATGACATAATTTTTTTTTTCACTTTTTTTTTCTTTTTTAGAGAAAATGAAACTCTATGCAGCTGTATAATAGAAAAATTAGTTATTTTGTGGCCTGTTGCGATTTTGCAACATACCTCAATTTACGAAATGGCGTTCTTGTCACAATCACCGATGTGGCTATCTTTCTTGGGACACTTTAAGCAGCACTTTATAGCAAGAACATTTTTTTACATGATTCCTAAATAGTTTTGGTGTTTAAGGGTTAAGGGGAGAGACCCTAGCCTGGAAAACAAAAATTATAATAAGAAAGTGTATTTTTAGAACATTTGTTCTTATTAGCCTACAAGTCACACAAAAAATGTTCTCTATTTACTGTATGAGGGGAGGGGGAGAGGAGGCCCCAACAAAATGGAAGTTTTGGTGGGGGTGGGGCTTGGGCCCCATGGGCGCCCCTGGCTACGTGCCTGCCTCAAACTCTCTGTAGAGTCTGTTTTTTCTTCGTTACCCTAATACTGGCTTTAACGGTGGGGTCCCTGTTCACTTTCCTTTATTTAAATAAATATTTCGAGCTGCATGTTGGTCGCTCGAGGATTTGTTTGAAGAGATCTTGTGCATCTTCAGTTCTTTACCAAAATTGCACATCAACCAACTGAGTTCACCTTGACTTGTGGCTCAGTTGTTGTGTTTGTGTAACCAGAGCTCTCATTAGGCATGCAAGAGGACCATCCACATTTGCATTATTGCAGTTTGTGGTTTGCTTGGTTCCCTTAGACAGTTAGACTGCTCTGAAGCGTAATCTCTGCTTTTTGGCTGCAGTTGGTGATTGACTTGTTGGGCTGGTCCGTCTTTTTTCTGCTTTTTGTGTGCAGAATAAGATGCAGTGGGTGAGGCAGCGTTCTGGAGAGGAGCTGATTTCCTGTATCACCACCGATGAAGTAGTGCAGATTTGGAGCCCCGATGAGGTGAGCTACAATTTTATTTGGCACCTTCCATGAAACAAAAAAGTTTCTGTGTTGCAGCACAGTTTTAGAAGGCACTCTGCTAGCTAGACAAAAGGTGCTGATATACAGTAGACTTCTATTCATTCAATTCCACTTCATTTGAACCTGTTGGTGGTCCCGGCAATGGTCCATACCTTTTACTAAAGAAAAAAGCAAACTATTTTCTTCTCGAAACATCAAATATTGGTTAATTCGATCTAGAGAGAATCAGCGGCGTACAGATGAAAAGCGTGACTGACTGCATCCGATGTGCCAACTGTTAGACTGATCGAATTAAAACTGTTTCCTGTTTGTTTTTAGAATTTTTGCATGCAGCACACGCAGATTGGTGAAGTGCAGCATGCATGACATGCATGCCAGGCAATGTTTTGCGTTGCCCATGGCTATAGCAATAAACATGCACATTCCATTGGCCGCAACATCACTGGACTTGCACACCACCCCCAGTTTCTTGTAGTGGCTCTCGCCGTCTCGCCTTCCTCTCGCCTTAGGTCTGCTTTCCCAACGCTCATCTGCTCTCATTGATGGGGCACCGAGATTGCTGCCAAAACATGTAGCGCCTCTCATTTCTTCGCATTCTTTTTGTCTTCCCGGTGGTTGTTGCAATGTCTGTTAATCTCAGTATTCCTCTAGAATTGTTGCATTATCCCTTCGCCATGACGACCTGCACTGTGGCCCAGGTGGTGCTTATCTTGCCTTGCAAAGCGGTTTTTCGCTTTAGTGTGCATCTCGATCTTGCAAGATTGTCTGTACACTTCCTCTTCCCAAAGAAAGTGCAGACCACCATCACAGCTCATTTCCAGTGAATGAAGGGGAAATTTCATGCAAATTTCGCACACATTTTTTATGGAGGATTGTAGATAATTTAAATTGATTTTGCATGTCCTGTCTGGGTCAAATTATTGGAAGTCGACTGTATTTACCTTTTACGGCTGTTGGCGGCCTGCAGTAATCGGGCACATGGGTGGGAAGAAAGGCTGACATGTTATGGAATGGGGTCACAATTTTATTAATGCGAAAGCATTAACTGTCCCGTGGAGCGAGCCGACATCATCAGCTTTGAAGCCACGCCAAACGGCACCTTAAATCCTTTCTCCAAGTGAAGCCAGCTCCCAGCTATGAAACCACGCGAAAAGCCTAGCCAAACGGCACCTAGTTTGCTTGATCCCTAAGGAGCGGAGTAAAGCTGATGGATTTCGGCTTCAATTCCATTGGCTGGCGCGCGTCGACGAGGCTCCCATTGGCCGCTGCGCGTCAGTTTCAACGACTGCCACTCCATGGCGCTGCGTGTCCGCGAGGCAGCGGCTCCACGGCCAAGGTCAGCGCGCCGAGGACAGCACACGCGCTCGATTGTCGACGCAAGTACGCCACAGACGAAAGAAGGGAGCGGAAGAATGATGTACATGCTTTCGCATTCACAACTCATAAGAAGTGCTTGGGTGTACCTCGAGCCTTTTGTTGCCGGCCTAGCTTTTTTGTTATTTCTCTCATATGATCTCAACCTCTTTTTTTTTTTTTTAGGTGACACCGCGGAAGTTGATCACCCGTGCAGATTTGAGCTCCACATTCACTGTGAGTTTGATCTGTCTGAATTGAGTAGAGAACCTGCTGCTTTTTTATGTTGATCTGAGTGTCCTGGAAGAATTGTGCCATTTATTTGTGGTTATGATTTCTTTTTTTTTCTTCACAGGAACATGTGCAGATCGACCACATTGTTGACAACCTCATGTTTGAGGAGAAGATGTATACTTGTACTGGATCCTCTAGGTGAAGTTCCTTTTGACCTTTTGCCATTAAGGGTGTTTATTTTGATTCACCTTGCTATTGTTTTTACCACTTCTAGCCTCTGCAATTTATTGCTTCACAAATATATGGTGGTTCTAGTCCCCATATGCACCCATGCAATGACTTTACAAATGTCGCAACAACCTTCTCTATTAGCTCGATTTCAAGAAAGGATAGCTACAGAGCCAATTTTTATTTTTTGGGCACCACTGCAATATGCTTTGCAAATTGAATGGGATGCATTCTTGCATACCTTTGAAGGAACGTGGGAATTCCAAAGAGGAAAATAAATCGAGAGGTGCATTTGATCACTGCATGATTTTAAGTAGCACAAATGTTGACAAAGTAAGTAGCTAATCTAATGAGAAGGAAATACAGTCACAACTCAATTTAACAAACTCCGATCTTACGAATTACTCGATTTAACGAACTCCGATCTTACGAATTTCCCGATCTAATGAACAAATGGTGTTTCTCCCGAAGTTTCCCATTGGGCTTAATTCTTATACAGTCAAACCCACCTATAACGAACGCGATAGTTCCGCGAAAAGTGGTCGTTTTATCAGTAGTTCGTTATATCTGGACTTACCTTTAAAACATTAAAAATAAGGATGATGAAGCTGGTATATGTAGTTCCACTCTGCCAGCTCTTTATTTAAAGTAACTGTTTGCAAGATTCTAACGCGCCCCTAATTCTAACGCGCAGGCAGATTTAGCTTTTAGAAAATCAAAAAGTAAATTACTGCCGATTCTACTACACAAGTAAAACAATGAAGTTTGACCACATACCTCATAGAACTGATTTTATGAAACTCACGCCAACACAAAAATAAATGCCGTGCACTAGTCGGACGATGGTTCTTCGCTGTCCACAGAGGTAATTAATACTTGCTTAGGTCTAAGGCGTTTCGAGTGCCGCACTTCCTGCGCAAGTACGAGTGCGCGGCCGTCGCCTCTGGCAGGGTCGTCTTTCAAACAACACTTTGCGAGTTCGTCGGGTTGCTGGGTTTGCGAGGCTACGAAGCGTCGGGTTGCTGGGATTACGAGGCTGCACCGTTGTTATCTTTTTCCGCCAGCGTGATGCCTTTAGTTTAAATAAAGCCTCATAGTGTTTTTTTTTTTTTTCCCCACTTTAAATTGACAGACACGAGTCCGTAGACGCGAGAGAATGTGCGTGATACGGATACCCAAATGGCGAACGTAAACAAACGGTCACGATGGTGATGGGGCTAGCCACCTTATACCGAGCATTGAGTTTTTCTTGAGTTGAATACAGAGTTTGCAAACATAGAACGAACGAACACAGCACAGCGTGGTTCACTTCCTCCTTCGCCTTTTCTTCTCTCCCACGCACGCACAATCGGCAGACTACGCGACCCGGGAGAGCGTTTTTACTTTTGTAGTTTTGTTTCCTCCCCTGCTGCGCGGCCCTAAAAATGACCTTGAGCGTCTCCCGGAGCCCGCGCCCGAAATGTAGCTGTTTTGCTTTTTTCTTTCCTTACTTTTCGCGCGCAATTTTTTTTTTTTTTTTACATTTTTTTTTGCGCGCGAGTTTTTTTTTTTGCTTTTAAAGCGGATTTTGTGTTTGTTGTAACAGTATGATACTTTGAAAAACGGTCGTTTTATCTGGACCAATTTTAATGGTTAGGTCCTTGAACTCGTATATTTTCTGAAAGCTGGTCGTTATAACCGATAGGTCGTTATATGTGGGATCGTTATAAGTGGGTTTGACTGTATGAACTCAAAATAACAAAATAAATTGACCCTCGAACCCGATTGAATGAAGCATTCCCGAAAAAATTATATGCAAAAAGGTTATTCTACATTTATTTTGCCCAGAATGGATCGAAGCTTGCCGTTTGCGTGCCAGCGGTAGAATCGAGGTACCAGAGGTGCCCTACAAAACGAAACTGCACGGAACACGGATTCTCCGTATGGCTTTGAATAGACTACCTACACTAGATGGTGCTAGCGGTGGCGGTTGCTTCGTGTCGCTTGCGATAGATGGCACTGATAGTCTCCGTCTCTCCGCTCTTTGTTGTTTTGTTAGGATTTTCCTTTTTTTTTGTTGCTTGTCTCTCCCCGTGATTGGTTCTTTCTGCGTATGGTATCTGTTCCACTACGTTCTGCGTTGCTGAGAAATGGAGCCCCCCCCCCAAGAAGAAAATAAAAGTGATGACCCTTGAAGAGAAAGCGGATATCATTCGTGCTGTCATAAGCAGACTGAAGAAATGTGAAGTTGCCGCAGAGCACGGCATCCCAGCCAGCACGCTTTTGACAATCTTGAAATCGAAGAACGCCAGTGTGACCCCTTCGCGATGTGATCCCTTCGCAAACGTTTCCATGCATCATTAAAAATTTCAGTGCGTGGGCAGGTAAAATCAATACCATGGTAGTTTTCACGATGCCGCTGCGTTAAGACTTAGTATTTACCGAATGAAATGTCAGAAAAAAAATTGCGGTGGCTTAGCTCGGCTATGTTAGGATATACGTAGCGTGAGCTTATGCGCACAAAATGAGAGGCGCTATCAAGCAGCTCCGGTGCAGCGTCAGACTTGGCGACTGCGCAACGGAGGCACACGGCTGAGCACGCGGCGGCGCTAGTGCGTCTGCCACGGCTATGACATCACTCCTCTGGAATGCGAAGACCGGCGAGGCGCGTGCGGTGGCGGTAGAGTCCGTGGCGGCGGCGGCACCGGCACGCCAGCTGTGCACCGTGTAACGTCACTGCTCCTCGCGCTTGCGCAGATTGGCGAGGCGCGCGCGGTAACAGCGGCGACGGCGGCTCCGCCCGCCAGCTGTGCGCCGTGTGACGTCACTGCTCCTCGTGCTTGCGCAGCACGGAGTATGGCTCATTATGAGAGCCACGCGAAACTGCTCAACCTCGGCCAGTGTACCTAATGCTACAAAATGAGTTTCTCGATTTTACGAAGTTCCTGATTTAACGAAGTAATTCACGGGGCCCCTCGACTTTGTTAGATTGAGTTTAGACTGTAGTACCAAAATGATGTGTGTGCATCTTGTTAAATATTGCGGTGCAGTGTTACAAACCCCTCGGTTCAACACCTATACTCCGTGTCACTAGTTGTGTGCAGTACACGCGAAGGTAACGCCAAGCGTATGGAGAAAGGGCAAGCTCTAGGAAGGCTGGGGAGGAGGGGAGATATCTCCTCTCTAACATTTCTACTGCTCTTCTTTTCTCCCCTCGCCCTCTATTTCCGTTGCTCTCCCGTCTCGCTTTCCCAGTGCTCATTCTTTTTCTCTTCGCCTGGTGTTGCCTTCGCCTGCACTGCACACAGCTAGTGACGCGAAGTATAGACGTTCCTTTTCCTTAGTTGATTGTGTTAGGGGAGGGAATTTGTTCTGTTTGATGCCTTCTGACTTGACAGCAGCCTATGCCAGGCTTCTGTCCACTTATTACTACCCAAGAGCAGTAATAAGTGGGGTTCCGTATTTTCGGGGTTTATTTTTCTTTGCATTCAAGAATGTTTTCCCCGAGTTTATTATTATATTTTTTTCCCCCTACAGATTCAGTTTTTTTATGTCAGTTTTCGGTCTCGAACAAAAGAATCCGCATTTATCGGGGATTACGTTGCAGAAAATAGGACACAGGCATGGAATTTCTCAACCTCCAGGCAATATGTGCGAGAATCGAATACTTTGAAAATATCCCAGTAAGAGTAGGAAATGGGACAACAAACGTGGTTCTTGTAGAAAGAGGCAGTCTTGAGGACAGGTCAGTGCATGCTGTGTTCTGGGTCAACTTGAGATAAAGCTCGAGACAAAATTCCTCCCTATGAAGCTTTTTTTTTTTTTTTCTCTCTCTCATAAAACGGGCTTGGGGTTAGGTAATTTACGGGGTTTATCGGTATTCACTGGAAACACGGAACCCTAGTTATAAGCTGCATCTAGACACTTTTTGGTGGCCCTAGTGTATTGAAGGGTTTCTGTAATAGATATGAGTCTACAAACAAACGGGATGTTATATGCTGCAGGGGCCTGGGCCTGCTTTGGAATGTGACCGAGGACAAGCCGGAGCTGATCTCCGTCCTCTGGAAGGGTCACAAGGACCTCCCCAGGGTGGCTACATTGACAAAGGTCTGCCCATCGAACTTCCCTGTTTTTATCAAATTGGTAATCGTCTTGCAGACTAAAGTTAGGTGATGCCATACACTAGCTTAAAGCCCTACTTACAAAACGTTTTTTCCGCATGGTAGGAAAATCCTTCTCGCCACCCTTCACATTTCTCCCTCCCATTGCCAGCCTGATGGCGGGGGATTCCTTTTGTTGCTGCCTCTTGGGGCTGTTCGCTGCATTATTTCCAGAGTATGAGCTGACTATTTCCTTATTTCTCTTACACAAAACTTGTTGACGCAGTCGTGGGGATCGCGAGGTTACGTAAGCAAAGGATCTTATCCCGGCAAATCCAGTCCCAAGAGGCAGCAGCAAAAGCAGTTTACCCACCGTCAAGATAGCAGTGGGAGAGGGGAAATGGGAAAGGTGGCGAGGAGCATTTTTGAAAAAACTTATTGGAGGTCGGCTTTTAAGAACCTTCCTGAATTGACAGGGAAAACACACTCCTTAGTCTACGCTTATAGGCTAAGAAAATTAGAGTAACTTCTTTGATGTGTCCGAGAGGAGTATTTCCATCATAACAATTCGAGTGTTTCCGAGCTAAAGCAAATTTTGCTGAAGTGGTCATACTTAATCCAATCAAGCTCTGTGCTTTGCTTGCATCCACTCATGGTCTGTTGAAGTAGAGGGGAACGTTGTCGCATATTAACATTTTGTCGTTGCTTCGTTGCAGTACTTTGTGGTGACTGGGGCAGAAGATGGTAATGTATGCATCTGGAGGCCAGAATCTGAGTGTCCGCCCCAACCCGAGGAAGAGGAAGAGGAACCAATGGAGGAAGAAATGCCAGAATCGCCAGAAAGAGTGGACAAGTCTGACAAATATGATAAGGACAAGTCTGATAAATATGATAAAGACAGGCGTGACAAGTCTCGTGACAAATCTCGCGACAGGTCTCGCGACAGGTCCCGGGACAGATCATCTCGTGACCGGTCTCGTGACCGGTCCCGCAACAGGTCTCGCAACAAGTCCCGCGACAAATCCCGTGACAGGTCTCGTGACAGGTCTCGCAACAAGTCTCGGGACAGGTCTCGTGACAGGTCTGATCGGGATAAGTCGGACCGTAGCAAGTCAGATCGCAGCAAGTCTGATCGTGACAGATCCGACCGTGACAAGAGTGACCGCGACAGGTCCGACCGTGACAAGTCCGATCGTGACAGGTCCGACCGCGATAGATCCGACCGTGACAAGAGCGACCGCAGCAAGTCTGATCGTGACAAGTCTGACCGCGACAAGTCCGACCGCGACAAGTCCGACCGCGACAAGTCCGACCGTGACAAGTCCGACCGTGACAAGTCCGACCGTGACAAGTCCGACCGTGACAAGTCCGACCGTGACAAGTCCGACCGCGACAAGTCTGATCGCGACAAGTCTGATCGTGACAAGTCCGACCGGAACAAGTCTGACCGCGACAAGTCCGACCGCGACAAGTCCGACCGTGACAAGTCCGACCGCGACAAGTCTGAACGCGACAAGTCCGATCGCGACAAGTCTGACCGCGACAAATCTGACCATGACAAGTCCGACCGTGACAAGTCTGATCGTGACAAGTCGGACCGCGACAAGAGCGACCGCGACAAGTCGGACCGAGACAGGGTGGACAAGAATGAAAAGTCTGACCGAGACAGATCGGACAAGTATGAGAAGTCTGACCGGGACAGATCGGACAAGTATGAGAAGTCTGAGAGGGACAGATCTGACAAAGACAAATCGGACAGACATGACAAATCAGATCGGGACAAGTCAGACAGGCACGAGAAATCAGACAAGTCAGACAGGGACAAATATGACAAGTCGGACAGGGACAAGTCTGAAAGATCATCTTATAAGGTGAGCCAAACTTCTTGTCCATGGGCTGTCTTTTAGCATGGGGCTAAATGAATCGGTGCTGGGATTTTCATTGGCTAACTCCTGAATGCCACAAAGAAACTTTCGTCAAAATCTATCTCGAATGGTGCAAAACTCTTAGCAAGCCGAATATGACATGCTAATCATATAGTGAAGTGACTAGAAGTTGCTACTTGGAATCGTTAGGAGGTTGCAGTCTGCAGTATTCCCAGAAATACGAAATGACCCAAATGGAATTGTGTGGGAACCACCCGTTCCCACGCAATTCCATTTGGTGGGAACCACCTTTTCCCACATCCCCAGGCAACTAGATGTGCATAAAGAATTTGAAGTAATAGGCAGACCGCATTCCTTTGCTACTTCTTTCAATTGCATTCCTGTCTACCAGCGACTACGGCGGAATTTGTTGTCAAAATTGGCTTTGTACATAAGGCTGCATTCTTTGGGTGTTACCAGTGGATGGCTGAGAAAAAATGCTGATGTGGGGAACACAGGAAGCGGCGTTCGCTATAGCAGGGGTGGCCAGGCTGACCCAGGCTAAGAGCCGCAAACGAAACCACGGAACTCTCAAAAGCTGCGGGAAGGGGGGGGAAAGGAAGGGGGAGGGGTGCAAACTTTGTCCAGAGCAATAAACGAAACTCGAACTATACTTTCAATCTGAGTCAAAAGCAGTCCAACTGCACATAAGGTAGCACAAGGCTACCAAACCGCAACCTGTCTTTCGATTTAAAACTCGTTCCATTTCTCTTTTTGGGGAAGTGCTCCTGTAAACGGGAGGGAGGCGGGGGAGTGCGGACAAGGGGGAGGGGGGAGGTGTAGGGGAAGGAGCCGCGAGCTGCACTTTAACACACAAAGCGCCGCATTCGGCTCGCAAGCCGCAGCTTGCCACCCTTGAGCTATAGGGGCAACTCTGCTCAATTCCGAAGATTTCGGGATACTGAGTGATTTCACATGAAAAAGCCTAGCAAAAGACACCACGTCATTTGCTTCGCAAGAAATGGGATATATATTTTTAAATCTAATTTTAAACACAATCAAAAATCTAAACCAAAACTTCGGCTCCGTCTGGCAACACTCGCCTCGGGCCACCAAGAGCATGGCTATCACGTGGTGCAAGATGTCATGTGATCCTCTACGCAACGACGGGCGGGATTGGGGCGGGCGTGTGCCAGACACAAGTGTCATCTGCATTGCACTCTTCACGTTTTGGTGTCTACGACATTCGACGACGTCTGCACAACTGCGGCAGAAGTCTGCACGCGTAGTGTCCGTGGTGTGGACAAAACTCCGAGAGACAAAAAATCACGAACGGTGAGACGATGACGGCGGAACAGCCGGATGGCTCCTAAGAAGCGCTCTGCGCAGGCGCGTTACACCAATCACGTGGACACCGCTGATCGCCGAGAGGAAACGTTGCTGACGTCTTCCATTACGCTTGCCCGGAGAAGTAAAAACAAGCAAAAGGGGGCAATGTTGATGACGTTTAGCTCAATGTTGGCTACGCCCACGCCATAGCCTTGACTGCGCTGTTGATTGCGCCTCAATTCGCCCGCTCAAGTCAGCCGATTTCGGCGAGTTGCAAAGTTTGCCGGACCGTTTAAGAAACATTTAAACAGAACTCCGTTGTAATATTTGACTTGTGGTCTTCCTAGGTGGTACTGAAAAGGACTGCACTGTTTTTTCAAAAACAAAAATGAAGCGGAGTACTCTTTAAGTTTCTTTTGAGATAATATATTTTTCTTTTATAGTACTATCTGTTTTAATTATTTTTTGTAACAACTTATTCTGATCCTATGAGGTTATATCACAAGGCCATAAAACTATCCATGGAAGCATGCTGAACATGAATTTAAAGGGAAGCTGAAGAGGTTCTTGAAACAAACGAGTTAGAGGTGAATTCTAGAGTATTTTTATCCATGGATCAGAATATCACGTTTGTTTTCCCCGAAGATGTAACTAAACGCTAGAAAATACGAAATACCTCCGACCAGTCATTAAAGGGGTACTCCGCCGATTTTTGAGCTACCTCAGCTAACTATATTTTCTGACTCCCCGGCCTTTACCCTTTCCGGTATGCTATTTAGTATCGCGAAATTCATAATAGTTACTGCGAAATCGGCAAATGAAAATGATGCAAAAACCAACATTCAAATATACCCGCACTTTTCAGTGCCGTGACGTCAGTGGAAGGGCAGGCTTGCCAGTCGAGCGAGCAGTCTAAAAAATAGAATATGCCAATCATTTGTTCCGTGCTGGAGCGCGGATCCTGGAGCGAGCTTCCAAAGCATTGATTTGACACCATGAAACTGCTTCGAATCAGTTGGGAACAAATTCTACAGTCCAAAGAGTGATCCCCTGCACTTCCACTGACGTCGCTTTTTCGTTGTTGCCAGTAGAGACTTTCAGTTCGAAAAACACGGTGAGGACCAAAATTGTAAATTCAATAACTTCGTGAAAAAAAATTATTTTGACCTAATATTTGGGATACTATTTTGGCGATGTTTTTTGGCGAGTTTAGAAAAATTTCAAGCAAATCGGGGACCATGAAGAAATCGGCGGAGTACCCCTTTAAGTCATAAAAGGATCTTTCGGCCGCCAAGGCGTGTCACTCGTGTGGACAGTGCTTGCAATTGGAAGCTTGCCAGGTATATTCCCCCGCACTGACACCAGTTGTGACGTCTTTTTCCTGACCTTTTTGAAAATAGCAAGAGTGCGCATGCATAGCTTTGATTGGCGCTGAAGATACGCGAGAGCGGTGATTCCTAGAACTCTTTTTATGATGTAACACTCAAGGGAAGGCGGTGCTTTGAAAAGGATTTTCTGCAGCCTCCGTGCACCAAATTGAAAAACAATCTTGATATCCGTGATACTGGAGGCCCAATGAAGACGATTCAAGTGTTTTTGCTCAAATACAGAACCCCTTCACTTTCCCTTTAAATATATAAACATGGTTTTATATCAAAGTTATGTGAAGTTTTTTTGTTTTTTTTTGACTAAACTTTGGCTGTTTCTCCTATGTGCTGGTGAACTCGCAATATTTTTGTGTTCTAACAGATCTCTGAAAGGAATGTTGGTTGGTGTTTTTACCAACAGGTCTTTTTTTCACCCCTTGATATGGGGCAACGGGAGGCTTTTGAAATCAGTGACTACATCAAAACATTGCCCAATTTTCACATGGACAGCATCAACTCGGGTAGCAAAGTTTGGCGCTTGGTTGCAGCCTGTACGATTAAAATTTGAGGATCACGGATCCATGATTAATGCTGACTATCTAGTGCACCTTACTTGGAGGGGTTCTGATGCACAGCTTCTTTGTTGCTTTGAGAATTTCATAGCAGTCCAAGAAAGAACAATTATCAAACCTCCTAATACAACAGACAGACCCCACATTAGAAGGACACTGCATTCATCTTAAGCAATATATTGCTTTAAACTGCTTGGATGGGACACATGTATTTCAGTGCATTTTCCTCTGAAAAGAATGAATGCAGTATTTACGCCGAGTGGTGCAGTCCGACAGAGCTGTACAAGAACTGGTTGACCGCGTGCCTTTTGACAGCATGCAAAAGAGAGTATGTGGCCTCCTATTCTGAGATCACCGTGATGTGACTGAAATAGAAGCTACTTTGGAGGTGACATTGAGCTTGAAATAGAAGCCACTTTCAAGCCTGAAGTTTATGGGCAATTTTCTTTTTTGGTAAAGTGCATTTTTGACAGGCACAATGAAGTGCCTAAAATTAAATCGCCGAATTATCAAAACGGTAAATATCAAAACGCCGAAAAAAACAAAATGCAAAAAGATAAAAAAAAGAAGAAAATTTAATTAGTTGAAGCATACAGCACCAATAATTGAAAGTGACCAAATATTGCGTTCAATACCAACCCCCGCCCAGTTGACTTGAGAAACCAGAAGACACATTTTCTGTTTCTATCATATAGGATAGGAATTTCTTGTTTATTGCAGTTCAAATTTGTTATGCGCAACTCCTCGCAGAAAGCCCAGGACATCTCCTTTCTCCTGGTTGCCCAAAGCGGCTGCCAAATGGTCTTTGCGTATCCTTTGCTGCTTGTGTCGAGGACGGCGAGGTTGTCACTCAATCGCTGCTTCAATATCGTCTTCGACGGCCGCTTTCTCTTTTTCGTGTTCGTAATCAGCCAGAAGACACCTACATGGTTCTCACATACCAGCATCTCCCATCGGCAGTGCCATGCCTCAGCGAAGTCATTGCCTCGTGGATGTGTATCAGTTCTCAGCGAGCGCGATTACATTCTATAGTGATGGCGGAAATGTCGGCGGGCTTCGGATGATCACGATAGAGTTACCTCTGCGACGCGGCCAATATGGTAACGCGAGTTTCCAAGGACGTAGTTATCTTCCCACCATTTCAGCAGCTCAGTTGCCTCTTGTGGGAAGAGTTGTTTCCAGCTATGCGTGTGTCACATCTCGCACTTCTTCAATTGATGTACAGAAACAAAAGAGCAGCAAGCTGCCTCACCTTGGTTGTGAAACCATAGACATTATCTTAGTAGAGTGCTGTTAGTCCTAAGTTCTATACTCTTCTCTTTATTGACTGGCACAGGTGGAATATACAACCATGCATGTTCAACGATAGGAGAAGTGACCAAACTGCATTGATTCCTGCCAATACAAAGTCTTTGCTCACAATCCGTGGATATAGTGCAAGTACAAGGTCGGCGGCGGAATTATGGGCTTATTTGAAGATGGCCTCGTACCCTACTTAGGTCTCGCCTCGTCACGGGCAGTGGACGAGAGGATGCACGCGACCATTGACAAGGCCATGAGTTGTGTACATCTGTTCGAAGAGCGGCAACACGGTCTTAAATGTTCCATCTATCAACCACATTGTAGCGTTGTTCAATTGCTTCAGGACATTGTCCGTCAAAAAGATTAGGAGACAAGCTCAATCTTCGCATGTGCAGTTGCAAAGCAGGAACTCTCGTCCCTCTAGGGTAGTCCGGAACTTGCCTTCAATGTTGAGCTCTTGTGCAGTATAGATGGCTCGTGTGGGCAGTCTGCTTTTCTCTTCTGTCTCTCAAGCTAGCACTAGGTTTCGTTGCTTGGTAGGTGCTGCGAATTTCGGAGAAAAGCTCACCAGAGAAAAGCTTCCCACTTTTTGGCGGGTCCTGAAAAATGCTCATCAGTAATATGACGGACACAAAGAAAAACTCTCCTCGAATTAAATTTTATACAAGGTGGTCGTTGTCATCTAATGTCGACTGTTTTTTGTCCAACTCTTAATTGCCATATTTAAATCCGACCTAGGCTGGATGTAGGAAATATCCACTTTCTATTTTGCCGATCGAAACAGCTGAGAACTGAAATCATGTGCCTTAAATAGAAGGTGGAATATGAAGATTTGGTAATTGCATTTATTCCATTAATTTATTCAGTGTCGGTTACTACATATAAGCTGAGACATGCCTGAACGCCCAGAAATGGACGACCAGAAATGTTCACACTATTCGGCATTTTGCTTTTCAGCGTTTTGAGATTTCAACATTTTGATTTTTCGGCGTTTGAATTTTTTGGGCGTCTGATGTTCTTGATGTTTCGATGTTGGGCCTTTTCACAATTCGGCGTTTTAATAGGGACCTTATGAAGGCAATTAAAAATGTTTTCTGAGTGAGCAGTATCCCTTCAACTGTAGTTTGATTTCATTTATTAAAACAAACTTTTCCACTCTGAATGCTTGCAGATGTCATCGTCAGCGAAGGAGAAGCTAACCTCTTCTCACAACAGCAAGCCATACTCAAGATAGCAAGTTTGCCTGTATCGACAGAGAAGACCACGGCGGTTTTTCACACATCCCCCAGTTTCTTTCTGGCTATCCGCACGTTCTTTCCTCTGTAGAGTTCATCATTGTTTTGTCACTTGCTCATGAGTGTAAAAAGTCATAACTCGCAATGCTGGTGCAGTTCACCCTATACCCTAAGTACGATGTCATTTTCGTTTTCTCTTTCTGTGATGCATGTACCTTTGAGGATCAGTAAAAGCGATTGGCTCTGTCATTCTCATTCCATGTTTGTAGTAGCCCATGTAAAAAAAACAGGGCGGTTCTTTTTTAACATTGTCAACCTAGTAGATGTACTTCGTTGTACCTTTGGGGAGAAAGCAAAGGGCCAGCCAGTATCTTTATCGACCTGGAACTGTATGAATAGGTAATCTGATAATAAATCCCTAGTGCCCCTCCAAATTACTATTGGAGATCCACATGGCAGGTGTGGGTTCAGGAGAGTCTTGTCTTGGGCCTGTGCATTAATGTGCCAGTCTCTGTTGCAAGAGTACCCTCCCAATTCTGAGGCATCAAACATTTACACTACATTGCTGAGGACCGTGTGACACAATGGCATCATGCTTACACATTATTGTGCATAAGGCTTGTGCGGCAAAGGTCATGGGCTTGCAGTTTTACATGAAGGTTCATGTCCGTTTAGGAGATGTTATTTTGTTTGGAGTACATGCTTCGTTTATTTTTGGTCAGGAACTATTTTGATCTCTATTATTTGCTGGATCGCGTTTGCCCAGCTCCACCCATGCACAGGAATGTGGCCACGGTCAGCCATCTTTTTGGTAGAGTTAAATTATCTCTAGCCATCATAGTAATATGGCGGTCAGCGCTGTGGTGGCAGGCTGCGCATAAAAATAGCCGTGGGTCCAGTACACTACCGTGGGTGATATTTCGTGCTTGATTGAAGTCGCTCGACGAAGCAGATTCTTGAAACTTGGTGGAAGCGACAAAGGAAGGTAGACTATGTCGTCATGTTGTGCGGTGTGCGCTGTTCAAATCACCCTGATAGTGAAAAGACAAGAACTTACCATTGGTAAGTATTCAGTGTTTTGTGACTATCCTGGTGTGCGTTCGGTGAAAAATATTCATTTGTTTCTAAGGTTTCCACGAAGTCGCCCCGCGACCCTTAAGCTGTGGGTGCCCGCTCCCACAGCTTGAGGGTTGCGAATGAGGCATTTGCCCGCGGAGCGGGCAAATGCGATCCAGCGTATAGTTGTGAAGATCAGTGTCGTGAACACACCATCCTTCAGATTTTGGTTTAATAGCAAGTAATAATGACAATCCAGCATTTATGGCAAAATATGCAGGGTCAAGCATAAATATCCTTTTTAAAGGAGGTTGCTGTTTGTTGCCTGCACATGGTTGGCTCAATCTGCATATGCTTTGCAAGGTGCACGTGGATGTGCTTGAGGTTGTGATTGATGCCCAGGAAGTCCAACTTTCTATGTTTGTGTCTTAAAAGGGACGAATACAGGTGCCGTATCCAGTGAACTCGTGTGGGGGAAATGCAAGCCCTGGTGAAAAATGTTCAATACCTCGTCTAAGGGAAAGTCTGTGCTAGAAAGCCATATCAGGAATGTAAAACACGGTGGGAGCATGAATACTAGTGAATAGCTCCACAAATAATGCCATGCATGAACGAGCGATCTGTCGACGAGGTCCTAGAGTCGTCTGACCTGAATAATGCGTGCAAGATGCTTGACTAGGTAATAAAAACATTTGCAGTGTGGAAGCTATGCCATTATACAACTGATCGGATCCTTTGAAAATATCCTTATAGGACATTGAAAGTCCTTGAAACCCCTCAAATTTTGGCCTTAAATATCAGAAAATGATCATTTTTATGTTCGAATTATGCATTCAGTGCGGAATATCTAAGCAAACGTTTATTTTTGACCCTAAATTTGCCCCTGCGGACTATAGTCTGCAAGATACGGTACGTGGGAAATGTGAGATATCTAATACCTTAAAAGCAAACCTTAGCTGAATGAGACTGAGGAATCCAAGAATGGCTTCACCTGACAGTTTCGTCTGTATGCTTAGCTGGTAAAATTGGGTTGACTATAGTCGCTCGCAGATTAATGAAGAGTTCAGGGTAAGCTCGTCCTACCTCTTTCCACTTTAGCAGAGCGAAAGCCGGAGAGGAGGTCGCCTTCTCTCCAGCGTTCGTTCTGCTAAAGAGGTGGGAGGAGCTTCCCTAAACTCTTAACCTGTAACCAACTATACGGCGAGCAAGTCCTCTAAAATCGGTGATGGAAGTGCTGCGCCATTTGCACTATGAATGAAAGTCTGCTAAATCTTGCGCAGAAATGCCATTTTTGCTAGGAATCGCACCACATTTGCGCCCAGATGGGCTTAAGGCAAACAAAATGAATATTTTATTATTGATCAACCCCAATATTTACACAAGTAGAAGCAAACAAAAAATTGTACAAATATGAATTTGGCAGCATCTCTACTCACCGTGTAGTTTGTTTCGTCTTAGGTCGGAGCACAGTTGAAGGCTGGAACTCATACAACCACAAGCACACTAAAAGTGCAAGTCACGGGACATTCGCTGCAGTTGATTGGTTTAGCCGATGAAAAACACGTACAAGGAGACAGGCACGTAGCCAGGATTTTGCTTCGGGGGGGGGGGGGCGCCCATGACAAAATGCTGTATGAGGGGGAGGGCAGAGGAGGTCCCAGCAGAATGGAAGATTTCGGGGGGGGGGGCCGGGCCCCATGCCCCCCCCTCCCCCGGCTACGTGCCTGCAAGGAGATGACGAATGCCAGGATGTCGCTCTTTGATGCTGCGAATCAACCGACCAGAGCCGTTGATGCTGGGCATCATCTGCTCTGGCCGGTTGATCGCCGACATCGTCTTAATTTCCAGACGATGTCGTCGATGTCAGGAACCAAGAGTCCCCAGAAAACCTTTGCAAAACAGTAGGTTTTCCGATTGCGGCTACTGCGATAAAACGGAACCAGGGTCTTGCGCTCCTGATCAGGTCACTTGATTGTCATGCCTGCCACATGCCTTCATTCCGTGGCTCTAGAGTACCGTGGTACTTTGCGCCGCTCGCATCAACCGTCACCGCCTCTCACCAGCGTGCGCGCGTCGAGCTTCACCGCTTTGCACCGGAGTGCTAGGAGCAGCGGCTGACCTGGTGGAGCGCATGGCTTAGCGCGACAGGCACGCAAATTATTACAGGTCGACCTTCTTCGTCCTAATTCTAGGTTGATATTAAAACAACAACACCAGAGAAAAAAGAGAGAGAGAAAACGAACACGGGACTATATACATTTGAATAAATACGGTAGTCTCGGCATAAGTCGAGTTTGGTATGCTGGTTCATGCTGGCATTCTACAGAAATCATATTTACAGGCTAAGCAAACTACCGAGTGTAAAATGGGGAGGGTAGAGAGGCTTTATTCCAATGAAATGTTCTGCTATGATTCACTTTTCAACCAATTTTCATACCCATTGTGAATGAAACCTACTAACAAGTAATATGAAAGAGGAACCCTTGATCACTGACAAATGAACTCATTTAGAGATTCGAGCATTCTCAAGTGATGCGCTGACGGATGTTGGCATCTGCTCCACAAGCGTCAGTGTCTGCTCCAAACCAATATTTTGCCTGCTACAGAACCTTCTAAGGTCAAATGCTGCTTTTATCATTGTAAAATGCTTCTGGCGCATCAAAAGGAAAAAGGCTCCCTCCACCTCTCGCCCCCCCCCCCCCCCCCCCCCCACACACACACACACAAAAAAAAAAGTACTATTGTTGTTTTTACCACAAAGCGAATGCACGCTAGCACTGTATTACGTTCCAGTGGAGCACTGCATTCCCAAGTTGCATGCAGTACTGTGCTACAGTTTTTTTTTCTGGCACGTTTTAAAGCTTCTTCAGTACGGTGTAAAGTTGAGCAAGCTGGTTGAACATAGTTACATAGAGTGAACAGCGCCGAAAACACGAAGGGCAAGAAAAGGGGGAACACAGAAACGTCCTCCGTGTCTTCCTGGCCTTCACTTTTTCAGCGCCGTTTACTTTTCATAACCTGTCCCTTTGCAGAAGTGAGCGGTGATGAAACACAAACTAGGTGGCGCAAGCTACCAAAAAACTCACTGTGCTCATTTATGCGAAAGCGTTTTCGATTACGCTGGACAGACGGCGCCAGCATCGCAAAACCATATGATTAGAAAAACAACAACAAAACGAGCGCTCCCGCCAAAACTCTCGCTCCCAGGCAAGCCGGCAAGCTGAGGACTGTCGTCTGCGGAAGTGTCAAGTTCGCTGGGCGGGACAGTTCGGTGGGGGGCGAAAGAAAAACAAACTTAGCAGAACGTGCCCGTAGAATCGCAGCGGCGGCGGCGTCGGCAGCGGCGGCAGGAGGTTAAGCCGAGTAAGCCGTTTCACGTATAGTTCGCGCGGACCCGACTAAAATCACCCTAGGACACGATGGGCTGCAATCTCTTTAAAGAGGCCAAAGTGGTCGAGGAAGCAGACATCTTCAGCACGGCCAGCCGCATCGAGCACGTCTTCGGAGGGCCCTGCCGGAAGGAGAAGCGGAAGTCGCCCAGGCAGCGCAACGCCTCTAGGAACGGGAGGCGAAGGAACAGCAAGAGCTCGCCGGAGCACGCGAGCCTGTCGGTGGATGCGCGCGTCACCGCCAAGTACGTAGTGAAAGCGGTCATCGCAAAGGGCCGCTTCAGCCGCGTCGTGCGCGTCGAACACCGCACCTCCAGACAGCCGTACGCCATCAAAATCATGGAGGCTCGCAACAAGTCCGACGTCTTCGAGGCCGAGCTGTCGGTGCTGCGTCGCGTTCTGCACCCCAACGTCGTGCGGCTGGACGAAGTGTTCCAAGTGGGCCAGCGCGTCTACATGGTCATGGAGCTGGCGACGGGCGGCAATCTGCTGGACCGTATGGAAATCCGCGGTCCCCTGAGAGAGAGCGAGGTGGCCGAAGTGCTCCGCATGGTCTTGTCGGGACTCGACCACATCCACAGTCTCGGCATCACGCACCGGGACCTGCGACCGGAGAACTTGTTGTACGCGCACCCGGGCGCGGACGCCAAGCTCATGATCGCCGACTTTGGGGTCGCCAGCACACCCCAGTCCGGCCGCAATGTGTACATGCACACGGTGTGCGGGACCTTGCAGTACATGGCTCCCGAAGTGGTAGCGAGGCGGCCGTACACGCGGGCGGTGGACATGTGGGCCGTCGGCGTGATCGCCTTCCTACTCTTCGTCGAGGCGTTCCCGTTCGACGCCCAGCAGGACGTCGCACTGCTCAAGCTCATCCTCAAGGCGCGCGTCTCCATGTCTCAAAAGGTCAGTGGAGAACAGTGTTCGTGGGGGTCGGGCTGCCGGCAGGCAAAGCCCACCTGTCCAGGGGCATTGAGCAATCCCGCGAACGTTTGGAGTCTTCGAAGGCACACTGCTTCTTTAAATGTATATATCGGTCAGATAGGAACGAACGTGATTTGTTAAGTTCCACTGGGGCAGTGCAAGCAATATATTTATATACTTCATTTTAATATTCGTTCGATTTCAACCGAAACGCCAGGTGTTGCCACCGCCGCTCGATCTAGCTGTGCTGCTCCATATATTTTATTTAATCGTAATAGGTGCGAAATGATTGTGCAAGCTCGTAAAGAAAGCGTGTAGAGGGGGAATCAAATATACGGTGTCGTCGAGATAAATCCGGAAAATTCACCATATTCAGGAAAACACACAGAGGCAAATATAAAATGAATATCGGCCGTTTTCTGTGCTTTGCTCCGTCTGCCGTAACGTCTTTCATGCTGACAGATTATCTGAACGTCTTGGCAGTGCTGAAAACTTGTGTCTGCTTGTAGCCATGCCATGCATGATTTGCTGAGGCGACTTTCCGGCGCTAAGCGACTCAAGTATTGCTGCCCTCCGCCTCCGGTTAGCGTCACTGTATTCTGGGAGAGGCGAAATCTGGAAAACGTCCGGATTTATCTCGACAAACCTGTACGTGCAAATATATTTCGCGCGCAAGATTGATATATTTATTATATTTTCTGCACCAGTTATCCGTTTTCTGGGTGTATTAGCCAGGCGACGTTTGTGGTCTTCAGAATGATCGGCGAAGATGGGTCGCCTACCAAGACCAGAGTCTTCGTATTCATAGACATTTCCACCATTTACTCCGCAGCTATCAGGGACATGTGGTAATCTACTAGCTGGGTAAATTGGCTATGGTACAGAGGCGCTACATTTAGCACGAACAGGCCATTGTCGATTATTTTTGTGTGAGAATGCATCGTCTGTGTATGTATCTTGTATCTACCAGTATCTTGTCTGAGGAGAAGCGAAAAAGCTTCTGCTTAAACTTATTTAAGCTTCTGCTCAGAAAAAGCTTCTACTCAAACGCAATACACTTTTTTTTTTTTTTAATATCAACAATGCAATGTTTGGTAAAAAAAATAAAAATTACAGGTTCAGCGCACACTTTTTTATGATATACCGGCTGCCGGTTAAAATTTTCCAGCTTGGGTTCCGGTTTCGATTCATCGCCTTTAAATCGGTTCCGTTTTAGACACCGAAAACGAAATCTGCCCTTCATCGGTTTTCGGTTCCGGCTTGCGTTTAAACACGGATTGCACCATGCACACTGTTAGAAAACTAATAGATAAAAATTAAATAAAAGATCTATATTTTCTGTTACAACGTTTGGCAAAAAAAAAAAAAAAAGAAAACTGCTGCCGCTTTTATTCTCCGATCCGATCCGATGGAGCCAGACAAGCAGCGACAAAGGTGCTTTGTCACGGCGCTCAGCGTCCGCTATCGCAACAAAACCACCACGCGCAGTAATTTCACCGTGATCCTGCGCTTTTTTCTTCTTCTTTTTTTTTGGGGGGGGGGGGTGGTTATGCGGTGCGCAGGTTCGTCTGCTTCTTTTTGCGGGAGCTGTGTTGACGTGAGAACGACGCGCTGAGCTCTGATTGGCTCCGATTGAAGGATAGTGGGTAGACCTCAAAGCAAGCTGCCTCGAGGCCTACCCAGTAGTACCCACTATCCTTCATTCAGAACCAATCGGAGCTCGGCGTCTATCTGACGTCACCACAACCCCCCCCCCCCCCCCCAAATGCCAAATTAGCGAACATGGGATGACGACGAGGCAGCCATGCGCACTCCGTCTTTGGTGGAGGAGGGGAAGGGTGCATGTGGGCGTATTTTGCGAATAAACAAACGCACGAGGTGCACAAGAAGCAGACGAAGTTGCATATATATATATATATATATATATATATATATATATATATATATATATATATATATATATATATATATATATATTTTTTTAAATCTTGTTAACGTTACAAAGCCATTTCCAAATGAAAATCGAATTTGGGACATTAACAAGCGCGATCAAAATATAATTTAGGGGATAGTTTTTCTTTTATTATTTGGATAAACTAGACGACGATTATTCTTACACACGAAACATTTTGCGAAGCGGAGAATGGAAAGGGGGCGAAATAATCACATTCGTCAGCGCGGCATCATTTGTTCTTCGAAGGATCAGCCGAAATGGCCTCATTTCCCTTCGTTCTCAGTCACGTGGGCTCCGTATCTGGTATGCGGGACGAAAATACAATAGGACATTTCAACCTGGAATATGCGAGAAAATATAGGTGAGGCAAAACAAGACTGTGTGATGATCACGCATTTTTCGTAAGCACCGGCCAGGAGATCAAAGCGATGTTTCAACGCACACCAGAAGTTACGACATTCAAGATGGCTGCGCCCTTGTGGAAAAGGTGTATTGGTTCTTGCGAAACGATGACCCATGATGGGCACCTAATCGAGAAAAAAAAATATCATAGCACACACAGACGCGACACAGAACTTTGAACAAAGGTACGAGCACATTTATTGTCTTGATTGGTGGTCATTATTTGTCTTCATCGGTGGATCATTTGGTCGTGATGGTGATCCACGCTTATATACATTTGCGTGGACAACTATCGCCGCCCCGTGGAGCCGGAGGAAACGACACGCGCGACGGGACCGCCACCCCGGGAGCGCAGGAAGGAAACTAGGCACGCAAGCCGGGGGGGGGGGGGGGGGTTCGGAACGACGACAAAGAGAGAGCGGTGCGAGCGTAGACATTGAATATGATCGGCAGCAATAATAAAAAAGTTGTACGAAATAAAAAATGGTGTTTTTCGATAAAGTGGGTTCAAAATACCGGTGAATCTAATTTTCGACGATATTTCAGATTTTATATAAAATATTTCGTGAAAATGAAATAAACTTATGCCTGTCGATAGCCCATGTATAGCTACACCCGCATAGTATTTGATAAGCGACAAATGTAATAACTCATGAGATACAAGCCTCTGAATATGCCGCCGGATTGCCAAAGAGACGATATTTGTCATTTTTTTCCCCAGTAAAAAAAATAAAAAGATACTAAAGTATTTTTCTTTGAATTAAAAAATAGTCGGCCATAGTATACAAGCACACAAAATATTACTGCGAGTTTTGTATGCTTTCCTTATTCATACCAGCGTGCAGAACTGGGTAGAAAAAATCACGGACTAAAAAAGAGACTTTTACCCCTGCTCCATTTATATCTATATATATATTTTTTTGTGAAGCGAAAATATTGTTTCAAACTTTTTTAAAAAGTGGCCTTGTTCTTTACAGAAATAAGGCAATTACGCGCACACACACACATACACACACACATACACACACACATACATACATACATATATATATATATATATATATATATATATATATATATATTTAAATAAATAAATAAAATTGAACGACCCACCCCGACAAGCGTGTTCGATTTCAAATGAAATAAATAGTGAGAAAAACAAGCGCCCCTAGCGAGCTTCTCACCGCGAATATTAAATTTCAATAAGATGTTTAATAATAAAAGAGCGAAGCCTAAAACTGTTTTTTAAGTACTGAGGAACAAAAATGATGGGACTTTTTTTTTTCAGGCTATGTGGGCTACGCAATTCTGGTCGTAGGAATCGGGAGTAGACCATTACCCCCCCCCCCCCCCAATTAAAAAAAAAAAATATATATATATATATTACAGTGTGACAGTTTATTTAAGTGTGGGCGCATAAGTTTTCTCACGAACAGGGAAGGTCTTTATGCTCTAAAGCGTAAAATTATACCCCCTCCCCTCTCCGCAAAACGTAAAAAAGAAAAAGAAAACAAAAAATATTTGAGCCGTACATTTACACAGATGGTTACGTACAGTGCTTATCGCACTTGTCCATAACAAGGGAGCGCGCGGCTTTCGCCGGCAAGCACTCGACTGGTGGCATTCGCGGCAACTAATTTAGTCCCCGGGGCAATATGGCCCGCTCGAAGGCTGTCCCGCCGGCTCCATCGGGGGCGCCGAACGCGGGAGACTGCAGTCAACGCTCTTCGCAAACGCCACAAAGCCCTATCAATAGAAAACAAAAATGAAGCCCGAGGGTATATCAACACTGTCGTCATCAAGAAAAAAAAAAAAAAGATTGCAATGCTGCGCTTTAAATTGATCACGATAACCCTTGTCAAGCCGACGTACCGTGTGTCGACGGCACCCGATGCCCGGCACCCCTCGAGCGGGTTGTCACATTTGGGAACGGGTTTTCAAACGTCACTTGAGCAAAAAAAGAAGAAAGAAGTGTTGTTCGTGAAACGTTTTTGTTTCTTTTTTTGTATGTTAAAGGAATGTTGAATTTTACTTGGTATATATCCTAAATTAGTATCAGCAAGGCTCTAATAGTCTTTTTTTCATTTTTTGCTATTTGTTTAAGTTGACGTCCACACACAGAGGCGTTTTGTGTTGGCTTCGTACGCTATGCTCCCGTGATGGGTGTGTTCCTGGCGTGTCTTTGGACTTATGAGTTTACGATCTTTGTTCTAGATTAAAGTTCCCACTTGCATAAACATCCCTCCAGAGTGCAAGGCTGTCTTTCTGGTGGCATATCCTGCAGCTGGTATCTGGGTTTCTTTGGACACATTTGAACCGGTAACAGGCACACGGAAGTACTCGACCGCCTTTCTTGAAAAAAACAAATAAAAATAAATAAATATATATTAAAAAAAAAATATATATATATATATATATATAATTGGACTTGTGCCCGTTACTCGAAAAATGTAATGGATTACCGTTACAAATTACTTTCGCTGAAAAGTAACGCATTACTGTACTCGTTACGTTACCAATTACTTTCACGTTACTTTTTCCCGTACAGTTATCCAGAAAACAATAGAAAATTTTTTAGATTTTCTAAAATGTTCTGCAGCACCACTTTCCATTTCTCATACGCCCGCATATGGTAGTCCTTGTAAAAATAAAATATTGTATTTAAGAGAAATGACGTAGGTGCACTTCATTGACCTGTAAGTTGACAATGCAGCGAAAGCTGCAACCACACCCGCCATCCCGCTAGCTTACGGCGACCGGAAATGATCCCTGGAATTCTGCAGATAAAGCTAGCGGTGCGAACGCCCAGCAGCAGCGTCTACCTCCGCTAGGAGTTTCGGAGTAAGGAACCGATCTACGAAAGTTCCCTTTGGAAACGGTTCTTTCAAGCGTGAGTGCAACGTCTCAAAGCTGCGATCTCGTGCCTGTAGCTTCGACGCACTGTTAGCTTGGGCAAGAGTAATCCTTGGAGAAGGGGAACCAAGGGAGACACATTTGTACTTCAAAGGAAATAATAAATGGAGAAAAAAAAGCTAAACGCCTTGGGCTATGGTTAAAAGCGCCAAAAAGACGAACAGAAGGGAGAATACAAACACGGGCACCATCTGAGAGAGAGAGAGAGATAGAGGAGGAGACTCGCAAGAGAGGAAATTCTAACGTGGGAGTTACAGCCAGAAAGTACTTTTATACCAACGTCGTTTCTGTCTTTTTTGTTTGTGTGTGTATGTGTGTGTACCGAGATTTGTCCGAAAACTCGCTCCCGTTTCATGCCAGATTAGTTGCCACGAATGCCACCACAGTCGAGCTCTCACCAGAGAAAGCCGTGCGCTCCCGCGTTATAGAAAAGTGTGATTAGCACTGTACCTACCCCGAAAGAATTATAGACTGCAATATCAGTTAATACTAATTTGAACCCCGGAACATATGCCTCTTATTCATAGGCCTGACATTATTTTTCGAACTGGATCCCATGCCTTTGCAACATCTTGAATTTCTGCTCGCCGTAATGAAGAACCGCAATATTCCCGAGAATTGTAATAGCGTCGGAGTCGTCACGCACTTAAATTACCATTTTTCAATACTTTTTATTCCTCACGAAAAAAAACAAAACGTACTTAAGTCTTGTCAACCGTTTTCCCATAGAAAAAAGAAAAAGAGCTGATAATGTTTTGAAGTTATTCCGTGGCTATCATTTTCCACGAATCCGTGGCTATCATTTTCCTCAAAAATATAGTAACGCAAAAAAAAAAATTCTTAATAAAAAAAGACAAAAAAATACGCGCATTTTACGTGCGCGTTATGTATCACCTGTGCGTGCAAGACCGCGCTTCATATTCGCAAACATCTTTCGCCTATCGTTTTGGTACCCGTGGCCAGCCAAGTGAGGCGAATCATGGCCCCGCACAGTGGCAAGCATTTCAAAAACAACCTGACATGCATTTATCACGTCCTCATTGCCCACGACGCCCTTGCATATATATATTTTTTCTTCGTCTACTTGTTACATCGCGATCTAAATGCTCGTCCACTCCGTGTTCGACGGCAAGAAAGCCCCGCGTCTCGGTGGAGCCGCGGCCCTTGAACGCCCTCTCAGAGGCTCGCAGTTCTTGGGACTGTCTCCCGGTTTTCACCTCGAAGTCGAACGTTATAGTGGGGCACTACGTACTCCACGTTAGGCTCAGCACAATCGTGCTTCGGACTCCCTGAACGTCATAAACACGCGTCATGGGAGAGCAGCGGCTTGGAAGTTGGTTGGTGGCTCAATCCCATCAAAAAGTGGTTCTTCAGCTTTTTGATTTGGTTCATCAGTCCCTTTACTAAAAGGCAGCTTCAGAGTAAGTAACTATGCAAGTATTTAGTGAATGTGTACTTTTCGGTGACTCGGGATCAGAAAACTAGCGCACTGTTTAATGGATTGTATATATACTATAGACTCTTCTGCTAAAGAGTTTTGAAGAGAACCCATCTCTCCTAGAGGTTTATCCTGTTGCCGCAGGATGGCCTTTGCTGATGTCGCGTCACTAAACCCTGAAACCTCGTGCGGGTCCATTTGCACCTGAAAAAACGAGGGTTCCCGTGGCGTTGGGGAGAAGGACTGGTCTAGAAAGTTGTTGGGCAGCAGTGAGCTGGCGACAGTCCGAATCGTCAGCATGACCGATGCGGGAGAGCTGACGCACTTCTCGAAAGGGCTGAGAAGGCTCGACCGAGCGAACTGTGAGTGAAAGCTCGGGTACCTTTCTTTGATCACTCAGCTCGAGTTCTCACGCCTTCGTTTTAGCGACAACCGGGCGAGTTAAAACGCCGGAAAAGGAACGGCCGTCTCGGCACGTAACTGGTTCGGTACATTTTTGGCCACTTGTACCGTTCTCTGGGCAGCGTGGCCTGCACCGACCGGGGGTCTCGACAAGTGGGCACGTTCCGTCACCCGGTCGTGTTCTTCTGGGTTCGGCTCTCGGCGGAAGAGAGCGGTCGGTGGCTGTCCGTCTCCTTTGGCAACGACGAGGAGGGGGACGACAATTCGGGCTCGCTTCCCTTGTGTCGGCGAGACCCAGACGCTCGGTGTCTGGTGGTGCCTCTCGTTCCACGACCCTTCCTCCGCGGCACACAAAAGGGCTTTCTTGAGAAGGATGAGCCTGCTTGGGACTGTGGGGCGGCGGCCCTCCTTCGCCTTTTTTTGTTTCTTCACAGATCGCTGACAGAGAACAGACACTCGCCCTAGCCCCGCCGCGACGAAGAGAACAAGGGCATCTCAAGTGACGTAGCTGCTCGAGTTGGAACTCGTGCGCTTTATAGCTATCTCGCTCGTTCGTTCTCTTTTGGGTGTCGATGACAATGTGCCGGTCGGTTGTGCAGTGCTCTTGGTCTTTCCCCGCTGCTCTTTGCCTTCTTTTCTAATGAAGATTTTTTTGTTTGTTTGCGTATTGCATATATTTGTAAACTTGGTTGTTCTTATCGTTTGGTCCACACGAAGGGTACGATTTCACAATATCTACGCTATCAACATGTCACAAGCTATGTTGCAGTTTGTTTTCGGGCAACTACTATTTTTTTTATTAGTGCGAGGGGTTAGTTAACACTTGTTATTTTCTTGTTTTTCTCGAATACACTCGTTTATGGACGCTTTGCACACGCGCCAGATTACAGCCGTCATTGCTGAGCCTCTCTTGTCTTAGGCGCGTTCACACCGGCGGTGTGAAGCAGTCGCGCGATGCAACTAAATCGCATCGCAAAAAAAAAGAACAAAAAGCTAGATTGTCACACTGGCGTGCGCGATGAGCGAGTCCAACGCTTTCATTGGCGAGTCTCTTCTCGAAAACTCTCGCTCCGAACGCCGCTGATTGGCTCAGCCGCTCCGCGACTATATGGCATCGCAAAAAGTCGGGTCAGGTAGCGACTGCTCAAATTGCGTCTCTTTTTTTTTTTTCCGTGATGGTCGCTTTTGCGCATAAAGTTATCTCGTGACTATAGGTCGCATCGCCGGTGTGAACGCGCCTTTACCCAGGTGCCGAGTCACCGACGCGGGCTTTGACGAGCCTCCGCAAAGGCCAGTGCTGGGAGAAGGACACGGTATAATCTAAAATGGCAATAACCTGGCCTGCTGTGGTAACGATGAAGTGAACGAAATAAGAGAAAACAAAAACTGAAGGCCGGGGATGGCGGCGCCCATGCACAGATGCTGCAAAGCGCCTATAGGCTGTCACGTGTGGCATCTTTTATATGCATTAATATTAATATTATTATTTTTTAGATAAATTGACAACAGCAGCGCAGATAGGGCCTGCTTGGAGGCTGAGCCGTGTCGACATCAGAGGGTTTCGTAAGACCCTTTTTTGCGTTCCGATAATGATACCCGCTACTCCACCGGTGGCTTTGCTTATGCATCGTACGGTTATCGGGTACCGTTATCGGAACGCAAGAGGCATCCGCAAAGGAACAACTTCCCATTAACAAATTCCAGCTAATAAAACGAGGTACCGCTCCTTTCTACTACACGTTTTGACGCGATGCCGGCGGAAATGCGTCCATTGCGCAGTAATTCGACAATTGTGGGTAAATTGGTCGTTCGGTGCGCAACTCTGCGTATGCCATAGTCCCCGTTCAACCTACAGGACGCCGACGAAGACGGACGCGAAAGTCTCCTCAAGGCCGGCTCGCTCGGTTGCATAAAAGGTTCAACCGCTTCCCCAGATGAGGGCCTGCTGCACAGCGTTTGGCAGGCCCACCGCCCCCTCTTTGTTTTTGTGGCTCTTGGTCCCCGCCGCTCTCGCTCCTTCTCGGAGCCGGCGGGGTTCAGTGTTCTCTTTCTTTTACGGCCAGACAAGGGCGTTTGTCTCTTCGGTGCCTCCGTGGAGCGCCCCCTTTGTTCTCGCCTCGTTCGCCTGGCTTTCACCAGGCCGCTCTGATGTCGCCTTTCATGGGCGGCCTCTTGAGCCAAAGGGGGTCCGAGCGAGTGTGGAGAATGGCCCGTCTCGCCGGACCCACATGGTGTTCGTCGTGTTTCTGCGCGTGTTCGATCATCGCTGAACCAGCCGTGAACAAGGGAAGGTCCAGTGGCTTGCGCTTCTTCACGTTGTTTGACGCGCAGGAAAAGCGCAAGATCGCACGCAGTCAACGTCACCACTCGCAAAGCCTGGCAGTTCGACGACGGAGCCATGGAGCGCCCGGTCGTAGATTTGGAGCGCGAGGATCTGGTAGCACAGAGCACCAGAGAGCCATTTCTCGGGGAACCTGGACGTCAGCGCACAGCTTTGCACCGGCGGGGACCCGAAACACGCTTCGGTGTTCCGCTCGGGCTTTCGCTCGAACTTCGGCTCCGCTCGGGAGAAGTGTGTTTCGGCGTCTCGCCGCAGCGGGGCGCACAGTCACGTGGCTCTCCTCTCACCCGTTGTCTGCCGCTCCATTTTTTCCGTTTCGGCGGCCGCTTCTCGTGGCGATCTGCCAGGCTTTGTCAGTATATAGGAGACTATGCCACGGTGCCTTATTGGTTTAGCTGAGTGACGACCAACTCCCAAAAAGACGACTAGCGCCGTGACGATGCAGTTTTGGCGCTCCTGAAATTGTGCTACTGCATAGTGGACATTAACATCCACCGAGCTCCATTTTTTTCTAAGTAGTACACGTGTCGCTCGCGCCCGCACCATTCCACTTTGAAGGTGGGCTTTTCCCTAAGTACACGTCGGCGCTGCGGCGAAGCACGTTTCGCAGGATCGTGGTGTCAGCTCCGCGGTTATTACTTCTCCGCCATCACACCGGTGCTCGGTGAGAAGTGCGCTCGACGGGGTTATTTAACCCGCCGCGACCGTGACTTCGTCCGCATTTCGAAAAGTACAAATCTCGAAGTTGATCTCGAAGTCCATATTGGATAACGTATTTCTTGAACTTACTATTGGAATATTCGCGCAGGAAGGTGTGTAACATGCAGCCACATTAAAGCGAATCGCGCGTGCCAGATCTCCTTCGTTTGTTTGGCACGTAAAGCGTGATAGCAGACTTGTACGCGTTGCTGAAAAAGAAAGTCGAAAATTACATTTACAATTACCCAAGGCAATATGTAACTAATTACTGTTGCAATTACCCTTCCATGAAAGTAAGTGACCGTCATTTCAAGAAGTAATCCGTTAGCTTCGCGGCGTTACTTTAACTTTACGTCCTAGGGTAAACAAAGAATAGAATATCAATGTGCAGTCCAAAGCTCATGTAGTGCGGGTCGGCCGTACCATAGCTCAGTATTCTTTGGCTATATGTCAGGTAACGCAACGACAGTGCAGCGTCCCTCCACTGCGACAGCCAGCGACCGTGAAGTCGGGAGTCCACTATTTCACATTGTAACTAAAAAGAAAAAAGAAGGGGCAGTTTTTTTTTAGTAGTTGGTTTTAGAAGATTAAAAACAACGCAAAAGGTTCCTCGTCAAAATACGAATTCTACCAACGATGCGTCCTAATATTGTAGAAAACCGAAAACTGAAAACATTACCATTTTTATCTAGGTCACGAAAAGCCGACGCACGAAAAGGGTTACAGGGATGTGGACAACCTGGGACTTTTGGAAGAATAGGTGAAACACTGCACAAAAGCAAATATACAAAATGCCCCCCCCCCAAAAAAAAAAAAAAAAAATGCAGGTTTTGTTTTGCACCGCAAAAATGAAGTAGGCATCGCTGAACGCTCATTCTCCGCCAAAAGATAGCGCCAGAGGTCCGAACCAGATGCCAAAGTTTCAGCCCGATCCGAAATCTTATTAAAAAAATACAAGCGATTTTCTGAAATCTTTAATGGGAAAATGGCAGCCGACAGAGCTCTCGAATACACGGAACTCTATGGCGCCAGTTACCGAAAACGGGCGAAAGTAAAATCCATTTTCCCATTGAAAATTTCACAAAATCACTTATAACTTTTCAATTACATAACGGTTAATGGTGAAACTTTAGCATCTGGTTCGGACCTCGAGCGCTACATGTGGGCGTAGAATGAGCGTTCGGCAATGCATAGTTTAATTTTGCAATGAAAAAAACACATTCTTTTCTTTTTCTGGGGGGGGGGGGGGGGGAGGGGAGGGGAGGGAGGGGAGGCACGCTGTACGTTTTTGTATTTCCAAAAGATGAAACGTGTTCTAATATCTTTTGAGCCGCATGCCAGCTGCTGTCATATCGTTTTCAGTCGATTTTTGCGTTGACTCCATATTTCAGCAGCTCCTGTTGTGACACTATACTTACTGTCGTAGTCACTATAACCGAAGAGGGCATTGCTAATTGTCTCGAGCTTTTGGAAAACTGGAAGGCGCGCAACCGTTTGGTGCTCTCCTCTCCGCGTCTTTGAAAGCAGACAGAGGGAAGTGACAAAAAGTACAGGCGCGCACAGATACGCTGTATCAACTCGCGTGTACTTCGACAATTTATTTTTAGAAGTAAACATTTTGACTTAGTTCGACGTGAGCGTGTTGGTGAAGTTAAATAAAAACAGAAAGAACAGACATGGGGGACGGACAGCACAGCACCTTTTTCGTGCTGTTCTGTCCTTCCCTATGTTGGTAGGTGCTGGTCTGTCCGTCACTATGTTTATTCTTTCTGTTTTAATTAAACATCTTGACCTCGGGAGTTTGCCTAATATTGTTTGCACCGAGAGTATATCAGTGATGCTTGCTCCTTCGTTGTGGGCGAGCCACACGACAGGCACACACAACGTATGGGCGAGCACACACACACACAAACAACAAACAAACAAAGACCCGAATCAATAAGTTTGGTAACGTGAAGAAAGACTGAGCATCTGAATACTGTCAGACCCTGCGTTTTTTAAGTGCAGGTGTCAATGCGATTCCTGAATAAGTAAGCAAATTACTTCACAGGTGGTAAAATATGGAAATATTCTCTTGTAACTGATTACGTACAAATCTGCGGGATAGCACGAGGGCATATGTTAACCGAAGGCACTCATGTCTGCAAGCACTGGGCAGTTTCGTATTGAGAACGTTTGGTGCCGTCTGCTTGCCTGGAGGCGCGGTAACGGAACGCAAAGGAGACAAAAAGGGTCAGCATTAGCGCAAAATCGACCACGTGCACGTAGAAGACCAAAATATACCAGAAGTAGGTTTTGCATGGTTGAGACAAATACCTAAGTAGTAATAGTAATAATAATAATAATAATAATAATAATAATAATAATAATAATAATAATAATAATAGAAAAAAAACGCTAGTGAAGATTTCGCTTGGCGGAAAGTTTCTTTTTGGATTTGTTTTGTTTGTTTGGTGTCGACCCCCAAACAAAAAAGGAAAATACCCCTTTTTTCCTTTTTTTTACTAGATTTGAGTGGCGTTTCTAAGTTTGTCCGCAGATTGGTTTTTGTTTTTCGGCATACACATTCCGTTCCAGTGGCGTCGGAAGTATTTCTGAGGTGGGGGCAACGGAATTGGGGTGGGGTGGGGGGGGGGGATGAAGCATCTAGAACAATATGGATATATAAAATCGAAACGCTCACAAACGTTTATTTAGAACGAATATATGTCCTTCCTCTTTTGGAATGTGGTGATCTTGTTTTTCTCCCATGTTGACGTCTTCAAACAGCGTGAAATAAGAAAGAGCTCACTGGTGCCCGAAAACGGTTCGTCGTTCAGCCGTCCTCGACACGAACTCTCTGATGATAGAGTTCAGATCAAGTTTTGCTGCTCGCTCACTATTTACGTGCAGCAGCATCACCTGAGTCAGTCGCTTTTGTGACATGGTAGCTCTGAGGTAATTCTTGATACGCCGAAGTGCGCTGAAACTTCGTTCAGCTGATGCCGCTGACGCTGGCACTGTCATTATAAGTGCCGCAAGGCGCATCACCTCAGTCATCATCCTCTTGACCTCTGGGACTTGTCTGCCCAGAGCACGGCACAACTCGGGTACGGAGCCGATCTGACCGCTTGAGAGCGAGTGAACCATGTTCAGCTGCCTTGAAAGGCTTTCCAGGTGAAAATCAGTAGCGTGGGATCCTAACTTCCTTTCAAGTTCTTCTGCAGTTTGTGGCTTCTCTTGAATAGCGCACAAAATTATTTGCTCTAGTTGTGCGAGACTTTGCATGCCTGGTTGCTTGAATCGTCTTGCAAGCTCGGCGCGAACACAATCTAACGCTTCGTAGAACTGCTTCCGAAGGCCTGTCTCCGCGTCTAGAAACGCTGGTTGACAGGGCTCGCTGCTGTGTTCGAACCTTCTTGGAGGACCGCATCGCGTGGTCTTGTTTGAAGGGGCCTTTAGCTTATGCTTCTTTGCTGCCCCCTCTGTACGTTCGTACACTTCTTGGAAACCACTCTCCTTTCTTTGCCTTGTCAAGTGTGCTTCCAGGACCTCCGTCGCCCTCAGCGCTCCTCCCACAGAAGTATCTGGCTTCTGCAGCGATGTTGCAAGTTCTTCGCATGGTCCAAATATTGTGATGGCGCAGTTGAGACCAAACACGGTCTCGAACTTTTGCATTTTCTTCAAGAAGCCGTGTATTGCTGCCTTCTTGTCGTCTCGCGGATACCCCTTGTCATTCAAAATGTCTTTCAGGGTTAGTTGCACCCTTTCGTAGTTCTCGACGAAGCGCATCATCGCTTTTACTCGAACAACCCACCGGGTGGGGCACAGGGGAAGCAGCTTGGATACTTTTCCACTGGCGATGGTACCTTCTTCGCTCTCGTGGCCAGGAGATATCACAACATTCTTATATGCTTTCGTTCGCTTCGCTGACTCCATTATGATTCCCGAAACGTCCTTAACGATGGCAAGCGCGTCGCGAATCAGCTCGCAGCCTCGTCCAACCTCCTGCAGAACAAGATCTAAGGCGTGGTTGCTGCAATGAACGTACACAGCTTTTTGCTGCACTTCGGTCACTTTTTTCTGTACCCCGTTTAACCTTCCTGACATATTTGCAGCACCGTCAAAGCACTGTCCACGAAGGTTCTGAAAGTCTAGACCCAACCGCATGATCATGTCTTTGATCACAGCAAAAAGAGTTGCGGCTGTGGTATCACTCGGGTTGTACAAGCCAACAAAAATCTCCTTTACATGCAAAGTGTCTGGATCCACGCACCTGATGCACAGCGAGAACTGCTCAGAGGATGAAACGTCCGTCGTGCCGTCGGCAATGATGCTGAAGAAGGTTGAATGCTTTACCTCCTGTATGATGCCCCGCAGCAGCTCGTGAGACATGATTTCAATGACTTCGTTTTGAACGTCAGCGCTCAGCCACTTGTCTCGCCTTTTCATCCACATCTCCAAGGCCGGGACGTCTTGAGATCTTTCGTCGAGTAGAAGCCGCAGGTTTCCATCTTCATACGAATGTCCGCGCAGGGCCTGACCCGAGCGTGCAAGGTATCTGATGGAACTGAAGACAACACGGAGTGCCGTTCGCGCCTCATTCTGCTCCTTCAGGCTCTGCTCACTGAGAAGCTTGATCACTGGTGCTTTCTGCAGTCTCTGCAACAAGCTATCCACGGACCGGCTGTGGCATTCACTTTTTTCATGAGTTCTAAACTTCTCAGTGGCCTTCTTCCAGTTTCTGAAGCCGGATGAAATGAAAGTCACCTCGGCACCACGAACACTGTTTTCGCATTTCATAGTGCACCATGCCACACATTCATAGCACAGCACACTGTCACTATCGCAGTTATAGTGAAGCCATCTGAACTTCTCGAACCATTCAGGCAAACAGGCTCTCCCTTGAGCGTTTTTAGGAAACCGATAGTCGCTGGCTGGATGAAACTTCGTTACGATGCTCGCAACAGAACCTATTCGAGACGATTGTGGGGCTTGGGATTCCTCCACTTCTGTCCGTGATCCCGGTGAATGTGCAGTACTCGTGTCCTTGTCACCCACACTGCACTCAGTGTCACATGGCACTGTTGTCGAAGAATTCCCAGTGTGTTTTCTTTTCTTCGCGGCATTGTCCTGCAACCACTTGTCCAAGGACGTTCTTTTAAGAGGAGGGGGCATGCTTGCAAACCTTAGAGATTTCAAGAAACAATCAACGAATGCCTGTTGTTTTTCGACTTTTATATTTGTGCCCAGAGATGGCACCACCGATCTGGCAGATAGTCAAAAGATCGGAATGATGATTGACTGACATGACAAAAGAGGGCGTTGCAGCCCGTCTTGTATTTATGCGTTGTTTGTATGCTTTAAAAAGTTCAGTTCTGTGACCGCGGCCTATGTGAAAGGACATCCTGGTGTTTGACTCCTTCGGAACCGAGGTGTTCCAGGATGCGGCGTAGTCATGTAGGTCTGCGGGTCGTATACTCGACCACCTTCGTCCAAGTCCTCGGCGGTACCCGCACGGCACGACGCCCCGGGGATTACTGCAGCCTCGAACTGCGAAATCATATGCGCTTCGAGCAGCGTAGGCGCGTATCGACTGCTTTATTCGGCTTCAGAAATGGAGAAGCTCCTGCTTATTTCTGGTTTTAAAATAACCGCAAATAATTGAGCCCTCGAATAACTAATCCCATGATGATGAATATCATCATGCCACTCGTAATGCGAGAAATTCATGCCCGCGAAATATCTTAAAAATCGCACTCTGAGAAATTTGCGAAATATCGAGCTCGCGAGCCGCCATTACTAAAAAATCTCTGGGGGGGCGGTCGCCCCCCTGCCCCCTGTTCCGACGCCACTGTTCCGTTCATCGCTGAACTGACAGAGGGGTGGAAGCTACGTGCTCGTCGCACATGTTCTACGTCTCTCTGCCGTCACGTGACGGTCCCATTGATCAGAGGAACACTGTGCGCAGACGTGCTCGAAACACACGTGAAGCGCTTCGAATATGCTTCGGGCGTGTCCTCACATAATTCTGCCATAGTGGTAACAGCGAACAGAGCGTGTCTTTTGTATGTTTTACGAGCCATGTGTTGTCCGTTTGCAGGCGTGGTCCGATGTCTCGAGGGACGCCAAGGACCTCGTCCGACATTGCTTTGTCCAATAAACGCATATAATCAAATAAAATCTGATAACAGCATACAAGAACGATATAAGAAAAATATACGATTATATGATAAGTTATAAGAAACTGATAAGAAGTTTCTTATAACTTCTTGTATAATTGTATATCGTTCTTATATGTTTCCTGTATGCTCTTATAAGATCTTATTTTATCATATGTGTTTATTGAACGAATAACTTTTTTATACATATAAGATTTTTTACTAGGCATGCGTTTCTCAGTAAACAGTGGGGTTGCATAAGTTGCCGCGGCAAAGACAGAGTAGGAAGTATTTCACATAAAAAAAGTTTTGGTACCGTGCATTTACTTTTCTTTCGTCAATCATTTGGTATAGACCCTCTTGCTGTTTACAGACATGAACTGCCGCTTCCGTCCCAAGCGACTTACCGTCGCACCGTGTTTGCAAGCCTGTTGGACTTGTTTATGTCACCAGTGCTAGAAAGCATAAATGCCACACGGACAACGAAGTCCGAGATTTACGAAGGCCTTCGGCTGTAAAATATCACATCTTGGAAGAGGCAACTTGTTTTACAAGAATACTCAAAACATATCAACAGATCTCGCACTCCTTCGTTCTTTTGCAGTTCACCTGTAGAATTGATGGTTAAACGTTTCATCTACATTTCAAGCAGAGGTGTTAAGGTGGCCTTTTTCCGTTCTTTTTATAAACCGGAAGTTCTCTGGCACGTAAAAGACTGAAGCACCACCTGGTGGCGTCTGCCGTAAAAAGGGTCTATAGTGCTGTGGGAAATCGTTGCAGGTAGTGATTGGGTGAATCACTGGAGATAGGGATTCGGGCTGATTCGGAAGTTTCCGAACTTTTCGGGACGAATATTTGGAAGATTCGGAGGTTCGGTTAGTTCGGTCGTCACTTGTCGTCTGTCTTGTATCGTTCGCGAAATATAAAACACTTTTGGTTCATTTCTGGCATTACTGAAGAGAACCGGGTAGCCCGTTGTTTTGTTTCATGCACATAGTGCGTACCTACAAGCTTTAATTTCCGTCGTTGCGGTCGAACGCGATTCAAGGAGTCTTTGCGCTTCGGGGACGCATACGCATAATGCTTAGCCAACGTTATTAGATTATCTCAGTTAAGAAACTGCCCATAGACGCTGCTTGCACGACCAGTACCCCCGTCACCCACCACGGCTCACCTCCCGTCGTTCGACGCGCCCGACGGCTTCTATAGTAACTACAGTGTATTCTATGGAACGCGTACGTTTTGAATCACGGCGTCTAGACGGCCTTTCAACTCTGCTCTATGGAACGCACAGTTATGAAACGAAAATCTAGATGGCGATTGGAACAACGGGAGGCGAACTGAAGTGTGTGGAGGGGGTACCCCCTCCGTGGGAGTTCCAGAACTGAGGTAATCTAGTAACGTTGGCCTTAGCTGACGCCCCAACATTGTGGTCAGGAATTAGGATTGTGCGGGTACTTATTTCATTCATTTCAGTCTTTTGTATGATACGGATTTCGAACGTAATATGGAAGCTTAATGTGTCGTCTATGATGCATGTATAATAAATATCTATGAGTAAGCAAAGGATTCATCTCTTCTTCCGAAGTTTGTGGTGGGGTGTGGCCACCTTTCCGAATCTATACGAACCGTCCAAATCGCTAGAAGGTTCGGTCATTTATCCGAACCTTTCCGTATCTCCATATTCGGGTCCGAATCTCGGTTCGGAAAAAGTTCGTCCTATAACTAGTTGCAGGCACAACTTCGCTGTCCAACCACCTTCACAGCGTAGATTAGAGCCTTCATTTTTTATATTACCTTTAAAAAGTTTCTAAATGGTTTCGCACATGGATTTTGAAAATGAGATTCTGAGCTGCCGGAACTCATCATATTAGAACTTTTTACAAGTCATCCTCGTTACTCTTAAATATTTTATCACGCAAAATTAAAAAAGCACATTAAATAATATTTTTTGGTGTAGATACACAGCTATTTCTTTTTACAATGCATCACTGATGTTCAGCAAACGACAGAGGTATTTGTACTTCAAAGAAACAAACAACGAAATATATTCTGCAATAATCTTTTGTTCCTCATTCCTTAATGTTTACCGCAGTGGAAGGTCACCACCAGCTCGTCACCAGCTCGCATTTTTGTTCTCCGTCATTCATATGAAAAATATGCTCCTGTCTTACGCAATTGAAAGGTGGTGGTGTTATAGCACAATTTCAAACCTCGAAGCAGACGCAATCTTAATATGAGCTTTGAAAAAAACAAAACAAACACATAGACCAGAAATGATATTACCAAATCAATTAAATATAAAATTTGGATCCACAGGTAATTATTGGTTTGAAACCATTGGTGCACAAAACTAACGTAAGCATGTAAACGGGTGATGTAGAAAATGTTGAGGCAGGTGTAGCTGAATTAAGGAACACCGCGCCGTTAACGCGTAACACAGTATTTTTGTCGGGTATTTGTGCGATATTGTTTGGGATTGCTTGTTACGGTACTGTTCGTATGAATATATTACGCATATGCATTGCGAGGAATGCAAGAGAATCAAAGTAGGATAAGATAGTAAAACATATTTCCGTTAAAACTCTCACTATTCGCGTTCATAAGTGCGTTATTCAGTGACCATGTATTGACATGATGCATTTGTCTCTTTTCAGGTAAGGACATTTGGACGTTATTCTGACATATCCATATTTTAACAAACTACAACTCCATCAGTGAGGTATGTGGCATCTTGTAACCGTTAGAAAAGAAAACAAATACTAACTGCTGGCATGTCAATGTTCTCCTGACGTATCGGCAGTTCAACAGATGATACCCTGTATGCTATAAGTCAACTGTTATTTTAAAATTTGTATTTAAATACTTCAAGAGCCGCAGGTGTCGACACAATAATTATGTCTTCCTAAATGTGCAAAATATACATACTCGCATTCTGATGTATTTATTTATATAATCGTGAAAAGTAAGTCACGTTTTCAACTAGCAAGACAATCTAAACAGCAAATAAAATTATGCAGAAATTAGTTGGTAACGCAAAGCTTTGGTATGTATTGTATCTCCTTTTTTATGTTACTCTGCCTCTGAATTATTCAATAGTTGAACGCGTGAAATATTAAGAGATATTCGACCATTTGAACAACACATAAAATGTTTGGAGTGCTATTTTGATTATTTATTCTTCACATTCATCATCTTATGTTGTATGAGAGGCACGCTTCCGAAACACCTCATAAACTGTATCAAGTACAAATCACGCACAATCCCGGGATCACTGTAGCGAAAGAGTTTAGAGTTTATGCTATATGCCTCTTCGCCGAGTACACGATATGTTGATGGTTCGGTGGACACGTGTGCAACTGCAGCAAGATGTTTTCCAACTACACAGCGTATGTTGGCTTTCTCGACTTTCCGGTTTATATCAGCGCAGCGGAAATGGAGATTACTAAGCAACGCGCTGCAGCACCACCGTAGTCTTATATTAATCCGTCCGAGCCGAGCACACCGCTGTCTTTCTTACTGTCGCTCGCATAATGTCTCGTGTTTGTTTTGCCAGCAATATCAAAAGCATAAGCCTGCCACTCCAACTCATACACCACCCAGCTCCCGAACGAGATAGACATCGAGACTGTAATCAGAAAAAAAAAAAAGACGGAAAGCCATATTGGTAAGCTAGCTGTCCATCTGCCCCTCTCCTATACTATATTTCTCCTCACGGTGGACTGCAGCGGACGCTACGAGTCATCCAAGCCAAACCAGCGCGGCGAACGTGTTACATGACCAAAGCCCCGCACGTCGCTGCACCCTCCTCAACGTCACGTGACACTAAGACGGCATTGGATTGGCTTCGTTGTCTCGTAGCGTCGTCTGCGGTTCTCCATAAGGTGAAACGAAGTACGGCGTCTGCGTGTGACATCCAGCATTCAGAGGGACCGTAGTGAGAGCCGTGACACACGAAGGCAACAAACTATCTCCGTCTCCAACTCTCTTCATCTCCTCCTTTGCAATCCCCCCTTTTTCTTTTTTCTTTTTTTTTTCTTTCTCGTTTGTCTGCTACGAGCCACACAATCGATATTGGATCGCTGGAGGCTTGTGCCGCACTACTCACATTTCACGAAGAAACGAGGACTGAACCGCTGAACGCCCACCGCTGTGATGTCCTTAATCGGACAATAAAAAATTTTGGAACATGAAAAAAATAACTACGATAGAGGGTAAAAAGTAGAGTAGTAGGTGGCCCAAGATACGAAAAGATTAAAAGTAGCTTAATAGGGAAATATGACGGCTACGGAAACAGCAATTAAATTCGAAGTTTAATAAAAGGAAGAAAAAGCTAACGCTGAATATTTCTCTATTTCTTATCTCTCTCTCTCTCTCTCTCTATTTATGTATATATATATCAATGTAGCCTCGTGAAACATTCACGTTCAGTTTTACGTATGTCTCCTTAATGTTATTCATGACACCGGATAAGTAAAATGGATCGTTGGCCCCTCAAAGGGAGCGCATAAAAAGATTCCGTAACTCGTCGCGCTAAAGTTTTACAGTGGTGACTAGAGATTGTCGGTTCGTGATCGTATTGAGCATATTTGGACCAGTTTTTGCAAGAGAATTGCAAAATGCAGAAGAAAAAATAAACTTTGAGGATGCTTAAGCTTCTCCTTTAAAAGTGGAACGCGACAACGTTATCGAGCCCCGTTCGCAAGGTCTTTCATATAAATCCGCGCTCATTCCAAAGCCGTTCAAGCGTGTATGCGTGGTCTAGCCGGTAGCGTCACGTGTGACGTGACGTCAACGTCATCGTTGTCGGTTGTTTGAAATTTCCACGCAAGGTCATGTGGAATGACGTCACACGTGACTGTGACATCATGACCCTATCATCCCGCTAAATTTGACGGGAAATCGTTCCGCTAAATTTAGCAGAACATTTTCCCGTCGAATGTAGTCTAAAGATGTAACGCCAAATTTAGCGGGTAGGTATAGCCATGACGTTACAGTCACGTACGTGACGTCACGTGTGACGTCACACATGATGTTACACGTGACTGTGACGTCATGATCCTACCGACCAATGAGGATTTTCCGGTCCGACCAACGCCGACGTCAGATTTTCTGCGACACGAACTCCTTAACGCAATCGCGTCAAAAGTGGAACAAAGCAAGGCTTTGAATATACGAAAGAATCTAATGTTGTGAAAATATGTCAAGAAGAGAAAAGGTTGGATGCTCACCACAATCACATTTCCAGAGCGCATGCACCAATAAATTTTCGGGTGTATCTTTGCTAATAAATATCATGTAACGCCACCCGGCCGTTGCGGTCAGAGGAACAGTGGCCTGATCGAGACATTGTTTGATTAAAAACACAACCTTTAGTTGAGCCCACAAGAAACGAATTACGCACAGAAACACCACATTCTATCATATTTCAGACATCATACGAGCCTCTTGGCTACTACTTGGAATAAGTAAAGCACTTATATGGCGATGGTTGCTAGATGCTAGGGCTGAACAGAGATACTCACGAAAGTATTTCGGAAAACAAATACTGAGATTCATGCATTTTAAGGCCTAAATAGAGATACTAAGATACATTAATCTTTGATATAACGGGATATTCCTGTGATACTTCTGCAAAAACGGCAAAATTGTATCCCAGAATACAGATACAGATATATACAGGAATGCATTTTCTTCCCCAAACCGTGGTAGGTGCGGAGGGCGCATGTTCTGGCGAATTCAAACGGTTTTATTTTTTATTCTGTTGTTTTGGTGACTGTTTTCGGTATATCAGCCCTTTGTTTCAGGCTTTAATTCCGTATTTGAGTGAAGTATTAATATCAAAATAAAATAAAACTGCTCCAAAAAGGTCGTTTCCAATTTATCCTTAAAACCCAAATGTCAATTTTCTACAACAAATGTAACGAGATTCTCAGGCATGGCAATGCGATACAAGTGATACACTGGAAATGTATTCCACTACTACGATACAAATACATTTTTCAAATATATCTCGATACAGAAATAAAGATACCCTAAAATATCTTTAAGATATTATCGACATACATTTGTGTCGTGATGCTGCCAACCCAGTTAGATTGAACATTGCAGTTCTTACGGTTGTTATTTTTCTTCAAACGAGAATATAAAATTCACAAGCTCTCTTATATGTACCTCTCCGCCGACGCGGTACAACACAGCCTTGGCGGAGGAGTACCGCGTCAAACTACCGAACGAAAGGATTCTGTTCCACGCCAGCCGGGGACAAGGGTGAAAAGTATTTTCGGAGGAATATTAAAAATCGCATATGTCACGTAAACGTTTTGGTACCTTTCCTGTCGCCGGGTTTCCTACCTTTCGAGTCGCTGGCATGTTTGCGCTCAAGAACTTTGAAGATCGACTGAACGATGAGATATACAAAGCTTTCGTCTTAATAAGAGAGTCTCACACAAGTAACGACAATTCTGCCAATAAAACGTGGTACAGATTTCAATATAATTGTTTTAAGTATGGGCTCAAAAATAAAAAAGTCAAGCCTCAAATCAGCATAAAATATAATAATTAAAAAAAGAACTTTTCTCACTCTAACCAGGCATTAAGTAAGGCTAGTTGAAACATAACACTAAAATGGTGAAGCAGCACTAAAATGGCGAAGGATACGAGGTTCTATTTCCCCGTCCCTTTTTGGAAATAAACAGTCAGTTGGCAGACAGCGCCTTGTATACGATCATCTCATTTTCGTGTCCTTCCGTCTTGTTAGCGCTGATTTAAAATTTCTTTGTAATGTCCGTTCGCATTTCTCGTTGAGGCATTAGGATATCTAACTTGTTTTAATATTACCGAAAGTGATTGTCAGCATAGTCGGTCATCTTCTATCGGCGACGTGTACAAGAACAGAAGTCGGGGCAATGCCGTCGTTTAGTCGCGAAGTCTCCAAACACGCATCAAGTGTAACGCCCAGTTAATCCCAAAACTTGGTGCGCAGATCGTTGTAGCTGAAAATGTTTAGGAGGCTATAAAGATAATTAGCACAATTACTGCTTCATATATATCGAGAGGCAGGAAATATTTCGAAAGACATCATTTTTAGGCTACGTTTTTTTCATGGATTATAACCGGTATATTATAGGGATCGATAAAGCGATTCTTTGTTTTTTCACTCTTCAAGCCATCCCTTTCAATGCGTGGGTTTAACTTTTTTTCAGACCGAACATTAGTGTCTGGGGAAGCGAATCGTTTAAAGTAGGGAAAACAAAGTGACGCCGCGTGTGCCTGGCAGTGTGGACTAATTAATTGACTTGTCCTCCTTATAATCCATTTACTAGAATTCTGTCGCTAAATTTTCATGTCTTTATTTTTGTGCTGCCTTCCCCACGGGCGTAATCATCAGGCAACGTACATTATGAAATTAGTCTTAATTTGTTTTAATCGCTGTAGCCGAAGGTCCGAACATCTAGTGAACATAATTGAATTGCGCACATCTCCGGTTTGAGGAACTCTGCTTGTGAGTTCTAGTAACGCATTACGGAGTAACTATAAAGCAATCAAACGGCTCGTTTATATCTGAGGTTCCGTGTTTTTGGTGTTTATTTTGCTTGGAATTCGGGGGCTTATTATTTCAGGGTTTATTATTTTCGCGAAGATTCAGTATTTTTAGTGTCGGTTTTTGGTGACGGGCGAGAAATCGGTGTTTACAGGGCCAGATGGCAAAGAAAACTACATCGGCCTAGAATTTTCCAATGTGCAGAGAGCATGCGCGTGAACCGTATAGACCGACACGCTGTTTACAAACAAGCCCGCATTTGCCCACCCAAGGTGTAGGCACTGCGCGTGCGCAGAAACCGAATTCGCGTGAAGTGAAACGTCTGCGCATGCGCAGTGCCGTCGACAGCGCCACCGCAGCTGCGTGACGTCAGGGCCCCGTGTTGGTCTATACTCAAAAACCGTCCATGACAAAAAAAGAAAATGGAAAAATTAGATAAGGGTTATCGTACCCGAACAAAGAAATTGCCTCGTTGACATTTCAGTGCGGCTGTGTTCAAAGTAAATACAAAATAAAATTGCAGTTAGAAGTTTCTCTTTGAAACTTTGTTTTTGTTTATTAAATGGCAGCTCTAATTCGTGTTTTTCTTTTAATTTTCCCTGTTTTTTTTTATATAAAAGGGATCGGGAGTTAATTTTTGGGATTTTTCTGTATTTACCATAAATACGAAACCCTTTAGTATTTGCCGAAGCCTTTTCAGTATTCAACGAAAAGTCTTTTCGGTATATACGGAAACACGAACCTTTTCAATGTTTACCGAAAACACAGAATCCAGCAGGTACAAATAAAAGCCTCGCTGGACCGTATATATTCGGAAAAATTGATGATACAAGATAGAGTGCGTTTATTATTATATTTTGTGGTGGTTTATACCTTGAGTGACTAATTCGGTTTACAAGTGCACCACATAATATGTTTGCATTTCAATTCCCCCTAAGTTTTCATTTGGAATAGATAGCAAAGCGCGTGAGCGAGCAGGTGGAATCTATCTGCTCAAGGTATATTACGCAAATTAAAATGTTTGCAGTGATATCTTTAGATGATAGTGAGTTTAGTTATTGCGTGTACAGGCAAGCGCAAGCAGTGTGAGTTAGGGTTAGCCTTATGTGTTCCACACATGCGTGCACAAAGCCCCAAGCTGCATCTTGGATTGACAAATGGCGACGACGCCTATGCACAGCGTAGAACTTGCAGCGATAACGCAAACGCACTGCTCTTGCGGTTTCTCTTACACGCAATACTAACACTCACTAATGTTCAGCGGATTGCCCGCACTAGCATTGTAAAGCACGTTAAATTGGCGCGATATAGCGGGCAAGAAAAATGTCTTCTAGTTAGATATGGCAGCGCTTCATTTTATATGGCAATACCACAATGAATCATTTGTTTTCATCATGAGGAAAAGTGAAAGGATGCATTGAAGTATGACACTTAGGAACTACAGAAATAAACAAATGTCATCAGAAAAATTGGTAGCCCTGCGTAATGCATCACTTAGATGTGGTCATATAAATTCGTTTATTTTTATGGCCAGAACCACAACTTGGCATCAAATAAAGCTATTGAAAGCTTGTTTTTACGACCTATTCACGTGCGACAGACATTACTTGGGATCCGATAATAATTTTTTCTTTGTACGGAGTGCGAAAGAGGGCGTGACCACATCAGCAGGTATGATATATTCACGACGTTCTTCGATACCATCAAGATTTATTAACTATGCCAGCTAATCTTCAATCGAAATTTTGCACAAGTCACAATGTTGACAATATAAATAACAATATTTCTATTCGTTATACCTAAAGTGATAATAAAATTAAATATTTTTCCTATCGGCTAGTAGGTACTCAGGGTAAACACTTTACATTCATAAATAATAGCACTGGAATCAGTATCTGTTTAAATGCACTACCAAAAGGCCCCTTTGCTTTCCTGTTCAACTCACTATTTTCCCTCCAACAGGACGGTCCCACTACCTCCACAAGACAAAGAGCGAGGAAATTATTATTTTTTTTACAAAGGACGATTTTATTTGACGGGCTTGTCAGGAGCTTGAACACAAAGTGGCCGAGGACACATAAAAAAAGACGGAAAGAGGACTGTAACAATTTCCTCCACGTCACAGTTTGCAAATTGCTATGTCTTATCTAGAAACTCGCTCACGGGATAGAAAGAAAATTCTGTTTCTCACCGCCAACCTTAATTTTGAAGTTTCTTTAAAGTGTTAACAAACTGCATATTGACATAGTATTAGTCAGCCAGATTATTTACATAGAATTTTTAGTAACAAATCTGAGATAAATGTTTAGCACGACAGTTTTATAAAGTAAGTAACCTTATTTTGGAAAAATGGACAGCAAGTGAAGTACATTTTCCATCCAACCGACGGTTTGCAATCTTTGAGAAGATTCGTTAGTTAGGTGGAAGTGCGCTATTTTTGCTTCGTAATCATCAGTTATCTGTAGAACATGCCCGTGAACTATGTTTTGCCTCGCAATGGTAACTGAGCCGGCACATGTTTAAGATGGGTACATTTTTAGCAAGATGGCCTTAGAAAACAAAAAATACCTCAAGTTTGGCGAAATGGCCGAGGAATTTCTAAGGCTTCTTTCAAACCACGCCGCGGTTCGCCACGCTGAAAGACATCGAACAATTAGGCCAGCGCGCGTTTTGTGCGCCGAAAGACAGATCGGTTACCCAAATAGCTACGGCGAAAGGGTCATTATACACACGGGAGGAACAGTTTTCGCTCACGCCTCCTTTACTCCCTCTTTTCCTTTCTTTGTTTTATTTTTATTTTTCTCATAATATCTCTTCCAATCTTATAGAGTTTTTTTTTCTTCGTTCATTTGAGGCAGCGGCGAGAATCGGTTCTGCGATGCAACACTCCTCCTCGCTGAATATAAAAAAACAAAAGAAAAAGCCTTAAAAATCGAGTGTAGATTTTGCGGACGGAGAATGAATGGCAGCAATTTTTGGGGACTTGAATTTTCCCAGAAAATGAGCGCGGTTCTCTGCGCACACATACTTTATCCTGCATACCTAAAAAGAGTTGTATATGTACTTAGTTTTTTTTATATATATATATCGAAGGCAGTATAATTGATTGGTTCAGCAAGTTTGAAAATCTTGTTGAATTGCAGACAAATTCTTTATTCGTCCTATATGTATTAAGTTCATAAACGCTTGTGTAAATAATATAAATTTTAAAAACAATAACTAAACGACCCTAGAGGAAATTTTCAAAGGTTGTTTGGTTTTTATGATAAACCTGAGGCGAGCAGAATGTCAATCTGGTATTCTCTTATGCCTGTTCTATTCTTGTTTACATGAAACATTTGTCCAATATTTCACGAGAATCGCTTCTGCGCCAGATGTAGCGAATAAATTGAATGAGTGCAATTTATACATCAATTCACGTTTTCCAGCATATTTAACGGGGAAATTATGCATTACACGTTTGGGTTCCACTTTTTGGGGTACATTTGTTTATAAAAACCTTGCCCTAAACTACGGGTGTTCAATCGTTATGGCTAAGGGGCCGGATGAGGTGCCTGCCGCTGTCTCGAGGGCCAGAAAATAAACAAGTAAATATAAATTAGAAAAAAAGAACACCGAAGAAATGAACCTAGACATGCATTTAAATACACAATATCAAAGTGGATTCGAATATGAAAACTTCGAGGTGTACTACTAGAACACCTAGATGCAAAATACAAGACTCGCGACCAATACAGTTTAATATATAGCATAATTTATATTTTAACTAAATAATGCATTAAGCAACATTTGTAACCCAGAAACCTCACCGGTCATAAGTCAAAGCGCTTAGGAAGGTTGGCATATTCTCAGAAGGCAGAAGACCAATGAGAAGGGTTCGACTGATCATGACAATACGATACGACAAAAAACACTAGGCACATTAAACGTGAGAACCGAAAATATTTTTGACGTAGTTACAAAGACGTGAGACAGTGGACCAAGAGTGGAGATGCATGTAGTAATCACGTGCAATAAATATGACACGCAACTATCAGAGAACTAAGAACGAAAACGGATACAAAGCGTGTTGTAAGCATAGCGGTGTTTTTGTTTATTTTGGACACGCGTTTATTTTTGCGTTAGCTGGCCTATTGGATACGGGCCGATGGCCGGGCGTCGCTGCAAGGACTATGCCCAGGCGCGGGCTGGTGGGAAGGCCTCCACGCGCCGGCTCTGGCCCGCCGGCCGGAGTTTCGAGACCTCTGCCCCAAATATGTGTTCTGATAATACACTAATCAAAGAGTAATATACGGAATTCTGGAAGAAATAGAATTAAAGTATATGCCTCGATCGATGACCTACACTGAAAATGTAGAAAAAAATGCGTTATCTCCTGTGTTGGGATCATGCCTCATCACATAGAAATAGTTTCAATAAGTTTTGCGCCCGCAAAACCTTAAAACTTTTTATATGTCTTTTCTTTTATTTTACATGTTTTAAAATACGGAACCGGCAAGATAATCGTAGTGCCGAGGAGCGACATATAAGATGGCGGCAAGCTCGAGTCAGGCTGCCAAAAAAAAAAAACGGAAAAATTGGAGGTGCACCACAAGTTCTTATCGAACGTAGTGTTTAATAACTATTTTAACATTGTAAATTGTTAAGCTATATACTTGTTTATAGCTTCTTTCCTATATAAACTAAGGGGATCCCTAAGCATTTGTACCATAAACGTTGACAAAAATTACTCATAATTGCTTTTGTATTTTATTTTTTATGATGAAAGCTGATAGTCACCGCCTTGACCTGTGTGTATTTCTCTCCTCTGTGTCCTTGTGTTTCGCTCTGTTTTTCCTCATGAACGCATACCAACTAGCCTAACTGTCCATTCTAGTAAGAATGTTTATTTTGTGTAGTGCTAGCGTCAAACTCGCCGTGCATGATCAATTAGAGATGTAATTTTGGTACGATGCATAAAAATATGAATCTCTTAGACAGCCGCAGTCATGGTATTTTCCAATTAGGACTCGATGCGCCACCTCTCGGTACTTGAGTCAAAACCGACTCAAGGCACCACACGGACGTCGTTCAGTTGTTCAGACTTTTAAAAATGGTGTATATTTGTTACTGGAACAGAGCTAAACCTCGAAATTCATAGGATAAAGTTAACCCACTCAACTACATCTTGAAATAAACTTTGAGGTCACTGCGTGCAGTGCCGAAATGTTTGAATCATCTCCCAGCTAACCTCGCGATTAAAACCTCGTAATTAAAGGAAGATACCACGAAATGCCCCGGCAGCTTGGTACGCTGATCCTATACGAAATTAGATATGGGATCCGTTTATCCTCGCTGTTCGATGCGGGTAGCTTGGGAAAGCTTTCCCGCTTGACGAGATGGCGAAATTAAAATGCCCTTTTTAGATCAATACTTTCAATATGCTCGAATAAGTGCCAAAAACGTAATAGTGAAAGCACGGTGCGTGGAATGCTTCTCCGACGGTTACGTTTAGCGTCCCATTCTGTGCCCCCATACATTAATTTAACGTGGTCCTATAGTGGCAACAAATGACGTCACAAACGCCAAAGTGTCACGCTGTCGCATGTTGCGATCCAGGCGGCTGGTCGTAGAGATGCTGGCGGAAAGCGCGAGTGAGCGCGTGTTGCGGTCCTCGTGGTGTTCCACATCCTGGCTGCTTAAGCTACCGTGGACTGTCAGGCGGGAAAGCAACTTGCACCAGAACAGGTGTCTGCCACCTCCACCCCCACTGCTGTGACACCGCCAAGATCGCGACCGGCGAAAGCATGACACTTCTATTACATCATCAGGTGGAAATCGAGGGACAGTAGTTTGGGACGCGGTAAATACACCAGTCGGAGGCGGGGTCCAGGTACCGCAGTGAAAATAAACAGAATGGAATTGGTGGTAGTAGCTTTCGCTCATCGAGTTTCGAAGAAGCCGAAGTTTGTGTCATAAAATTGCATTTCAGGAAAAGGCGACTTAAATAACTATATGTCGTCAGAACGTGTATGACCCCTTATCAAATTTGATATAATTGATACGCGACATAAATACTTGCAGCAAAATTATATAATTCCTGCTGCAACGTGAATACAGCAAATCAACAGAACGTGGCAGCATAGTAGACTGTCCAAGAAGCTTGCAACTAAATAAAAATGTTATTTGCCAGCCATGTATAGAATCACTGGGTTTGTGTGACCAACATGATTCAACATCATGTCTCAGTCATTGATCAATATAAAAAAGGGATGACAATTAAAGCCGATTCCTAAAACAGTTTGACTCCAAAGATCAGTCTCCGAACACAGCGATGTTTTGCCTTTCATGGGTGTACGGATGGATTAATACTCCTGCACCCTTACAACCAACCCAGTCTCAAATATTACATATCCCTCAATAGCCTTATATGTTCCAGGCTCAATAAAACGCCTAACAAATGCTTATATTGAAAGGTGCCTCAAACAACACGGTCTCATAAAGAGCGTAGGCAGGAGAAATTACACTAAAAGAAATACATTAAGTAATGGTTTATGCGTAAAACTAATAGTGAAAATGGCGCATCCTTTTCAGTTTGGTCTCAGAGCCCTATATGCTTTCCTAAGTGCTTATCTTTGGAATGTAATCCTTTCACAAGCTTAATTATCGCATTTTAGACGCTCTTCGCAATTGGTTTATTCAGTGCTTAAATGTAATCTCCTTGGAGATAAATCTGCTGCCAGACACGCTAAATTGCGAATAATATTAAAAAATGTAATGTCCTTGGGGATAAATTTGCTGCCAGACATGCTAAGTTGCGAATATGAATTTAAAACGCGCCCAACTTCTCGTAAATTATGTAGAAAAGTGTGGTCGTGCAAGCATGGTCATCGATCACGAGATCATGAATAATTATAAATGTGTATAGAACATGGAATAGTAACAGAAAAAAAGAGACCGAGCAAACAACCATTGTAAAGCTTAGCAGAAATATGCACATGCTGCAACCCTTAGGAAGCATGGCGTAAGGCGCTAAAAACAACAGAAGACAAGAAAGATGAAACACACATGCGTCACTTACAACTATATCTGGAGTGACCAGATATGTATTTCTTTCCTTTCTGCACTTTCCAAGTATAGTTGAGAGTGGCGCTTGTGCGTGCGCCTTCCTTGTGCCCGTTTTTTATATATATTTTTTGCACCTTACACCATACTTCCTAACGTTCACCAACAAGCCCAATTACATGTTTGACAAACAACCGTTTGTTTTTGTTTGAATATTTCGGGTAGCCAGCGTTTGATCCTGCACGCGTTCTACTGCGGTTGCTATACGTATATGTAGTTCACGGAGTATATAAGGATGCGCGTAAACTACAACGTAAACTACACATAAATAAATAAAATATAAGGTAAGACATGACATTGCGAAGTCGTCACAAATAAATATGAATATACCATTTTTTTATTTTTTACTCTTAAATCAAACAATTTGATTTTCACAAAGGAGGTGTGAGTTAGGCCTGTGCTTCACCATGTATTTATCATCCTTGGTAGACATAAGAGGAGGGGAAAATGTTTATAGTACGCAGCATAATTAACTAAAATTTGTTAATAGTCATTTTAAAGAGTGGTTATATGGGTCATGTTACAATTGCAATATTGACGGCAATTGCAATTAAAGACCAGACCAAATAAATAAACTTTGCGAAAATATGTTTTCTTTAGATTTGAATTATTAAATGTTCATGTTTCTTAGCCCGATTTAAGATGTGCTCAAAAAGCGCGCATCAAGCCCTGCTCACAATGACGCCTAGAAGAGTGGTGCCGTTTCAATTCATCGTCACTTGAGCCGTCTGTGTATATACTAAGGACAAGCTCCCGAGATAGGAGACGACATATTTTAAACGAGTACGTCACTCTTCTCAGCGTCATTGTGGGCAGGGCTTGCGAGGCGCTCTTACGCGCAATTTTTAAATCGGGTTACAGAAAATTGAAAAGTAATCCATTGATATCTTAAGAGCCATTATATTTTTCTTTTTTTTCAAATTATTTCAATTGGTCTGTCTTCTAATAGTAATTTCCGTCATTGCTGCAATTGCAACATTGACGATTATGACGATTATCCCCTCATCTAAAGTCCGCAGAGCCTGATAAATATGTGGTGAAGACTGCTTTCGTTTAACTTTCACCTCTTTTTTTATCTTTTCCTTTACCTTTCAAGGCAATATCACTTAGTGCATGTTTCCTTCGAAGAAATGCATGCGGGGAGCCGAAATTGTGTAAACGACTTTAACTTTCCTTGATACCAACGGCGAAAAAGGGTGTCTTCTCCAGAAATCTTAGGTAAAAATACCGTTAGACTAATCTCGCTCCAACAAACGAAGCATGGTGAAGGAATTCATGATTATGCTTTATGCATGCAATAAGCTTGTAGATATTTACAAATACGCAGACATACGGCAAACGCCTAAATACTTGTCTTTAAAACTAAAGTGACTAAAATATGCAACATCCCGAATATCAAAGTAACAGGTCATTACAAACTACAAAGTTCTCAGATTTTTTTTTTGCATTGTATTCAGTTTGTTGATTTAGTAGCTTTTATAAGTGCACCTTCTATAATTTAGTCGCTCATTACTGAAGGATAGCTCCGTCATCAGCCACGAAGTCGTAAAAGGCAAAATGTATTTCAATATCATGTTCTTCATTTTATACTTGCCCTTCGAATGGCATAAAAATTATGAATAGCGCTCAGAACAGGCCACACATCGATCCCTAATGTCGCATAGAGGACGTGCGCTTGCTGCGAGAATACGACTAGAATTTCAAAATTGACTGCGGGGCACGAGCAAAAACAATGCAAAAATGCCGCTTATGACTTTACACAAAACAAAACAACGGTACGGAAGATATGTTTGAATGTCCGACGAAATAATGTTCAATTAATAAAGTGCGTTCTCCTGCTCTTTTTTTTTTGTCTCAGAAAGAAATGAAAAAACTAAACCAAGGAACGCCTCCAAACTCAGTGCAACGCAACCGTCGCCATCCTTCATCCCGCGGTTCGTTACAAAAGTAAGCTGTCATGCAGCCCCACGCAGTGCGGTAAACTCCATCGCAGTTTTGGTTGCGAAACTGCGCCATTTAGTCCCGCGCGCTTTGCGCCTAATCCGCTTCGCAATCTGTTAGCAACCGCCTCACTCAAAAAAGTAAAGAAATCTATAAATAAACAACTGGGAAAGAGTTATTTTTTCACGTACTTCAAAGTCAAAGTAGAGATATATTAAAATAAAACGTACCCAAATTTCAGTCGACAGCGCGTAGTGGTATTAAGTTTCACCGTTAGCTTGCCCAGTGCTCGCGCTTGAATGAAAAAAAAAGAAGAAAAAAACATTCTCGTTCTGGCATTTATTTTTCTTTCTTTTTTTACACCCTAGACCCCTAGCGGAACTGTGTGTTCCGCACGAGTCAAAACTTTTCTTTTTTTTATGCTGCGTGGTGGTTTAGATTTATTTGGGCTTCATCTGTCGACACAAAATGCTGATTAGAAAGAAAAGTCGTCAGCATCATAAGCATGGGAGGTGCCGCGTCGTGGATTAGGCAAAAGGAGGCAATTTGGCTCGTGTGTTGCAAGCGCATCGTACAAAAAAGACAAAACAAAATTCCAGCGCAGTGACGATGGTCGGTTTAAGTTATCGTATTCGCAGTAAAACGAATTAGAGCTTCGTGTGCTCATGTAGTTTCTTTTTTTTTTTGAAAGGGGGGGGGGCAGTTATTGTTGTAGGATGCAATTCAGTCTTTTCTGCCATTGTGAGCTAAAACCCACCCGGCGAGAGCAAGAACTTAGTTTGCCGCGACACCGGAAATAAATGCATCCGGTTCGTCGGGGTACCCCCGTATTTTCCAGCCATTTGTGTCACACTGACGGGCTTGTTTATATTGTAATATTTTCGCTTAGTTGTTTTTACTCGGAACTGTAGAACGGAGAGTTACGGCACAGGAATGACTGCGAGACGATAAACAGTCAAGAGCCATGAGTCTAGAAACGAGGGCATAAAAGGTTCGCTCATGTCGTTTTATTATGTCTGCGTACTTTTTCTCCTAGACCCCAAGCGGAACTGTCTCTTCCGCACGAGTCAAAACTTGCATTTTTTTATGCGGCTTGGTGGTTCAGATTTATTTGTGCACATTGATAATAATTCGCGAAATAAACAGAGAGAACTAGGAAGTGGACAGGAGGAGCGATCGTCATGTCTACTCCTATTTCTCTAATTATAAAATGGTAGTGTCTCTGCATGAGACGACGTTTACAGGAACGCTGAGCAATATAATTTTAGAATTATAATCGAAGTCCTAAATATTTTGCAAGGCAAGAACAGTTCGAGTCAATGACGTGTGTATCTTCGCATTAGGAATAAGTACTTTGACCCAGCACCTTTCTTTGACATTTCTTACAGTGAAGGTTATGAATACATCTTTCGGTGTCATTATACGATTAAGCGTCGTAGGCGAAATTCTCTTGCATGTTAACCTAGTTGGCATGCAATGTAGTCACTTCATGGCTTCAGAGAACTCCTGTTATCAAGAAACCTGTTTCACCGGTGGTGCTACAATATTAACATATGATCATTGAGATATTCACAAAAATAAATTACTGTCATATTTGATTACACGTTTAATGCACCTAAAATAAGCACGCTTTATATATTTTAGGACGAGTAACTTCATTGCGCAACCAAGTCACAGCTGCACCACTTTTGTGAAGAACGCTCTTGGATCGTCTGCTAGTGGTAGTCATTTCAGCATCTATAGGTTTATAGTATCTAGATTTCGCTTGTTTGTTTGCTTAGTATTTTTCATCCAACAGTGATACTAACAGAATTTTGGCTAAAAGATCTAAGAATGCAACAGAAATCTCACAGTACAAGAGCACATTACATTTCCTCGAAGTGTAACGGTCACGCGTTTTGTTCGAAGGAATTGAACTTACAATAGAACACTGTCTCGACAGTAAATGTAAGTAGAAAATGGGAAACGCCCGGCAAATATATTTAGATAACACGCCATTGTCAACGTAAACAAGCAATCGTCTGTTTATATATATATATATATATATTTATATATATATATATTAGATATATGATGGGTATCATGCAATAGCTCCTAGAGTAAATATACAGAAAAGCACCATATTTGGCTACGTATATTCTCTAACTGTAGCTCGCAGTGTACAAGTATCTACGAGATAACTTTCCTCTAGTCCTTGATCCACCACATATTTCTTATTTAAATACAAACTATTCAAACTGGTTCTCGCTAGACAGAAAATAACGCATTGTGAACCATCGGTAAGGTAAGCTACCTGTACCCCAAAATCCTCGCGTCTGATTGCTGAAAATAAAATACGAGCCATCGAATGCAGCGACGCACTCAGTAATCGGTAACAGCAGTTTACGTTCCCGTATTAGCAGTTTCCCAGTACCGTGCGCCACCGGGAAACGTCTTGCAAATTAGGTTTCTTTATTGTCTTGATGACCAGTGTCACTATTTTCCGCTATCCCGCAGGGATATCTTATAGTACTGCTCTGGCAATCAACAATGCGAGGCGGCTGATTGTTTAACCTCGTCAGGAGACGGTTCCATTCTGACTTTTCATGCCCTTTCTTTTGCTGCATCATCTATGGAGAGCGCGAGTTCATCTGCTTCATGCACAGGGATTTGCAGTGACGTCAGAACGCCGAGCCCTGATTGGGTGTGATTGGTAGGATAGTCGGTGGACCTCGAGGCAGCTAGCATGGATGTCTACCCACTATTCTTCCAACTCTGCCAATAGGAGCTCGGCGTCCTGTCGTCATTGTAACTCCTGTGCAATAAGCAGACGAACTTGCGCGCCGCTGAGATCTTTCCAATAATCGCCTTCTGGGCGCCGCCATCTTTGTCTACTGGGCTGTGGAACACGTTCTAGGCGTGCGCGGTAGCTCTTTTCCACGAAATATGAGACGCCACGCATGCGTCCATTGCTCAGTGACTCAGCATTTTTTGCCTGGATGATAAGCTTTGGGAAGGTCTATGCCGAGAGCAAGTCGTCTGGTTCTTTCGCAGTGGTAGCGGTGACGTCAGAACGACGCCGAGTTCTGATTGACTTTGATTGGAAAGGTAGTGGGTATAGACCACAATGCTAGATTCTTTGAGGTCTACCCACTATTTTTTTAAGTAGCCAATCAGAGCTTGGCGTTCTGACATCATCGCACCCTCCGTGCGACGATGTCAGACGAATCTGCGCTCCGCATAAACGCATGAATTGATGAAAAGTATGACATTCACGCTTGACCAAATTTTTCGTTGTTGTTTTTTTGTTTCTTATTAAACATAAATGCAGAGTGATTTTCGCTTATAGTAACTGACAGGTCAAGAAACGCAGGTCTAGGTGAGTCGTTGAGCATCTCAGTATGTGGGCAGGAAACTGAGGAGAGGACGAGACGAGGACGTCGGGGACATCAGAACGCCGAGCTCTGGTTGGAACGATTAGGGGTAGACGCGAAGCTAGCAGCTGCCTTTGTCTCCACTGCACTCGTCGAACGCGTTCTAATACGAAAGGCAAACGCCGGAATGCCGGTGTTTCGCCTTCTTATACGCTCGACGAGTGCAGGGGAGACAAAGGCAGCTGCTAGCTTCGCGTCTACCCACTAATCGTTCCAACCAGAGCTCGGCGTTCTGACGTCCCCTCTCGTGTCCTCCTCTCCCTCAGTTTCTGCCCGCATTGCTTCTCAACCAATCGAGATTTCGGCACTGGCCGATACGAACCCTAAAAGCACAAACCACGAAGCAAAGAGCGTTAACATAAAAAGCCACACCGTGCGTTTCTCTAGCTATCTCTGACAATGAGGCCTGCTGGCATTTGTCGGGAATGTCATTATTCCCTCGAATACCCACGGAAGTCGAACGGAAGATCCAGTGTGAATGGAAATCGATATCACGGGTGGAAACCTCATTTTCAACGAAGTTGGAATAAATAACGAGGAAAATTGCCGCTCAAATGAAAGAATCGAAAAAAACGGAAAACAATGTTGTGGTTTTTTCTCGACAAAACCAACACAAAATATCGAGTGAGCATATCTTCTTTAGAAGATGTTTATTTTATTATCTGTTTCGTAAATTACATTTCCATGCGTGTGCAGGGGCAAGTCGACTACGTCCCAACAAAGAAATTAAAAATGTTTTGAGAGATTTTGTTTTCTTATTTATTGTTTTACCGTTCGATCAGTCGAGGAATGTGTTGTCACATGAATAACCGGAGGCTAAGCTTTCTGTTTCCGCCATCAGTTAGCATCAAGGTGACGTCGCAAATGGCTGGATGCACAATAAATATATGTTTCTACATTTCGTAAACGTTAACCAATCTGCGGCTTTGTGCGTGTATATTTTGTTGCGACTTGAATACGCAATGTTATGTTTACGCTACAGCTAGGAAAGTCTCTACTCTTCCTAATGTTGCCATTTTGATTTCATGCTTCACACAATGGACAATATTTTGTCTAATTCCTGTTTTATTTTCACGCTAGCTAGACATCAATTTAAACAATAATTATATAGTAATGAGCGCTATACGGCTAGTTATGCGGATTACAGTTGCATTTAAATCATGATAAAAAGTTTGGCACAGAATAAAGTATATAAAGTTTTACTACGAGAAAAGGTAAACAACACATTACGTCCCCAAAAATAAAAGGAATCGCTATGTCGTTTCGCTATGTGAAATCAACCTTTTTTATGATTTATAAAATGCATAATTAAACAAAAATATATTCTACTCTTCCTCACTGTTTTATTGGTCGAGAAAAGGAAGCTCGCTCGCGAGCTCTCTCGGTTTCAAATGTCTAACGAAGCGACGGTGAGTGTTCAGGAGCGCTGGTATTTTTTTTTCTTCTAGTGATAAACATCATAACATGTAAAAAGACGCAAAAAGTCTCAAGGCCATGTCTGAAACGCAAGAGCAAGTTGTGTTTATTACAGTACACTTACATAAATGAACACCTAAAATACATCATAACCTGGGCCAACAGGACCAACGAACAAAAAAAGACGGACTACTTCAAAATGCGATAGCATCTCGACGGTGCATTTTGGCACCTTCCCGTTATTAGCCTGATCATTCGCCGCTTTATTTAACTTAATATGAAGAATAATGTTTAAACGAATTCGTGGCTTGGTGTACCCCTAGTGTAAAAAGAAATTGAGGCTCCAACGCACCAATATACTATATAAAGACTCGGGTCAAACGGTCAACTTCCACGTATGCTAACCGGGCTCGTTCAAACTCAGAAAATTACACCCGACTCTAAATTCACGTGAACATCTCTGGGGCCCATTGAAAAGTCAAACAGACGTCCATTCCAGACTAGATTCTACATCGGAACGAATTCCTCATGTGTGCTCAATTTCCCTCATGCAATCATCTTCGACCGCTGCAAGTGACGCTGGCTAGACGCCCTCTCTAAAAAAACAGCTCGGAAAACTGAATTATAAGGTACAGAAGCTCATAGAAGACAAACAAGTTTCAAAACTACCGAAATCCCCTTCTGAACTTTCCAATTGAAGATCGGAATCGATTGAACAAACTTTGAATACACTTTTCTTATATTTTGGACATCTTTACCACTCCTGCAGACAGCGTTATCTGCACTTCCCAATTGAAGGCTTGTCCGTGGGTTATGGACATGGTAAATTCTATAATCTAATGGAATTCTCCTTTCCAATTCCACTTGGGATTCGAGGGACAGATCACTTTCATTATAGGACGATAACAGAGCTCGTTTACGTAAATAAATACAAAAGGCATAAAAAAGTGCCACCACTGTTTGCGCCTGCGAGTTTGTAGTTGGAAACCTAACTCAATCTTCTTGTGCTTTAGCTGCTTGGTAAACAGCGCTACAATGGGAGCGGGACAACTTGAGCGAGCCCCTTGCTGAAGGGCTTTGTAACTTGAGCTTTTCTTGATGACGTTTAAGGCCCGTTCATACTTTTGCAACCAAGCACGATCGAGAGAGACGAGATCTGTTAAAACTTCTTAAAATTTCTTAGGACAAGAGAACACACTGGCATTGTGACGCCATCTATGCGGTGACCCTGGAACTGCATTTCACAAGAGCGAAGATTTCGCGGGACTTCCGAGGTCAAATGTGCGTAATACCTATAAGAAAGGCTCGTTTATAACGTTGACAAAAGCTTTTCGAACCAAGAAAGAAAGGATAATGCGCGAGAGAAAAAGAAAATATACCGGATTGCCTAGTTTACACTGCTACCCAATAGATGGCGCCAGTGTCTCCTCTGGTTGTAAGAGGTTTTAAGGAACCCAGTTTTAAGAGGTCGCAAGAGTGTGAACGGGCCTTTACTTCAACTGAGGTAGGGATATCTTGTTTCAGCACGGCTTACAAAACGGCAAAATGTGCAACGCTATCTTTCGAAAGATTTAACACAACTGATGGCACTATAGCTAATTGCACTCTAAGACTGTTCGGTATTATGCGTCATTCCAATTCATGTATTTAACAACGCCCTAGATCCGTTCATTTTCCTGAGCCTGCCATCGTACGCTTGTAATATCTAAATATTTACAACATACCATACCCTTTAGAGTCTAGTTGAAAGAGAGAGCCAACCCAATCGAGCGTTTGAATAGGCTGATGTAAGTTATCTTGAAACAGTGCAAAGAAAGTGATAACAGCATGAAAAACGTTTACGTGAGAGCTCTTAACATCTCGTAAATTGCGATTGGTTGGAAGATGATAGATGTTGGTCTAGGTCACATATATTTCTATAATCAACAATCACGCAATTTTGTCACCGAATGGAATATGTTTGCTGGTTCGCCTGCTGGCCAGTGGGTTCTTGCAGCTCGGCCGGCCCGACTGTTTTTAATAGCTCAGGGCCGACGTTTTTATGTCATTACGTACAAGTGCCATGAGGCCCTTCTCAAACAAAGCCTGCAGGTTGCGGTACCTTGAAAACATTCTGTTTCTGTAGATATGCTGTATTATACTTCGAAATCGTTATTCATAAAGTGAATGACCCCCCCCCCCTTCTTTTTTACCGTACGTCTAATCGAGGAGTGACTGCGGAGAGAGCTAAATCTTCTCCGAAACATGCACAAAGCTGTGCGTGACAAAATCAGATTTAAAAGGTTAGGCGTGAAGTGCATGTACCTTTCGCGACGCAAAGTGCCTTTTCTCCACAGCTGCTCATTCGGCCCCTTCATTATGACCCCTTAAAATTCCGGTCCCGGGCTAAGCCTTCTGCCCGGGTCCCGAGTTCATGGCGCACATTAGTAGGACGCCGTGTAGCACAAACGTCCCCGGGGATATTGCGGCAAGTTCGCGTCAGCATCGGTATTTCTGGAGGTGGAGGAAAGTTACTCGGCTTGCTAATTAGGCCTCGAAATTGAATTCGGGCAGCCTAAATAGATTACGCCTTAATGTGATTTCGTGGTCGATGTGAAGCAGCAGGGTATCTTGTCCATTTTTGTATACTTTAACGCAACGTATTTACCTTTGATGTTGTATATTTTGTTCCCGTTTCTTATATTCAACTGGCATTTTGGACTAGGTGCATGTGCCTCCAAGCATGTCTCAATATAGGTAAGCGTGTATGCCTCCTCTTATGCGTAAATTAAAAGAACAGCGGACGAATAAATTTATTGCAGTCTGGTGATCACGTTTGCCTGCGTGGGTGAAGATGGCCTGGACTTCCTTAAGGCTAGAGACATCACGCCATTTGACAAGAAAGCGCGGTCACCTGGCTGCGAACCATTTCTTTAGGGAAGACAAAATACCATAAAATAGGATCCAACTACACTTCTTATCCCAAGGTACTTTATAATGTCCTCAGGACGTGCAAGAAAAACATATGTAAATGCTTCGAGCTTGGGGCACGCAACTACCTTCGTAAATTTCAAAGTAAACAAGCCTCCTTTATTGGTTTAATTATTGGTTCTCCTAGGTCACCGGCAATCTCCGTGCCATTTATCATTCAGAGCTTAAACAAATAAATGGTGTTTTCGTTTCGCTGTTTCTGTTCTAATATCACTACAGCATGTTACAACGTTGTCATTTATATATCTTGATTATAATTTGGAGCATACTTTCATAATTTAACTAAAACTCAACAACGTGTTGGAAGTTTGCAGTCCCGTTTTCAATATGGTGCTGCCAGCCTTCGGTATTCTGATATGTCCTTATTTGTTAAACCGTCATCTGTCTTTTCTTCAAAGCTGCCAGTCGGGAAAAAAGCACCGCGTAAGTGACAAACTAAGGTTCAGCTTCAGCTAAAGTCGTAACTAGCACCGACCTTCCTTTTTGTTTCTAGAAGATACAATGAAGAGATTCGAAAAGAGTAAAAAAACAACAAATTTTCCTCCCGAGTTTTGTCACAAACACCGTCGTTAAACACTGGTGACTGAAAGCTTCATTGAATCAAAACTACTTTATATACAGGACTTCTGAAATTTGGTAAATAAAATCATCGCAAATTGTAATTTGGTGCTACTGGGTACAGAGTTTCCGTTGAGAGCTGTCTGAATATAAATTACAAACTTGGTATGAAGAGGACTGAGTGCGTGCCCTCAGTGCACTCGAACGGTATGGGGGTCAATGGGAGGGTTCTATATATAGCATTCACTTCTTTATAAACATTTTTGGCACAGTTGGCTATCAAGGCTGGGTATACCGTATTACAAGACATTGTACTTAGGAGTTCGTCGTTAGGGTGACTAATATCAAGCAGCAACACCAAACCGGCTTGTAGACAAAGTCTAGAAGCCGGTCCGGTGTTGCTGCGCATAGTCAACGCGTTGAAGCTGGACCGCTCGTTTTGACTATTCTGGAACATGGAGCCATTTATAAACCATATGTTACGAATTTCACAAGACGACTGAATTGCCCATTGAATAGGAGCAGAATAGTTGCGAGTTTTAGAAGAGCGCACAAAAAACATTTGCGCACGAAAAAGATATAGCGCCGTCGCCACGGCGCATGCGCCGAGCTGAAACTCTGTTTTGTACACAGTTTTTTTTTTCGTACGTTATCCTAAACCTCGCAAATAGCCGTTGGTTCACTCTTCAATGATTTTATTTTACAGCAGTACGTATCTAACTGCATTTTGATTGCTATCAATGTATCTCTATAAACATCGGAGACCAAAGTCTTGCCCAAGTTTTGGTGTCAGCATACCACTGACGAAACGTCGGGAAACTTCCGTCCGTGGGGTTGCTCCATTCCATCTAACGAACGTCGGTCGTCCCGTCTGCCCTTCCAGGACACACCGGTGCGCACATAAGAAGTTTCTGTAATGGTCGCATCATCGTCGTTGATTTCATGGGCAGAGCAATCAAGGTTGGTAGCAACCGCCTTCGCGCACCTCAACGCATCAAATCAATTCAGGCAGACGACGGCTGACAAGCCTTCGGTGTGGTACTACCTCGACTTTTTGTTCTTCGGTTGCATCTGCCAGACTTTCTTGTCTTTGTACGCGGTAACTCGCTGACGCGTAAATAAGGGGGCAAAGGTGCGTTTGCGTGTGCGTGTGCGTACGTGCGTGCGTGCGGGCGTGTGTGTGTGTGCGTGTGCGTGTGCGTGTGCGTGTGCGGGGGGGGGGAGGGTAGGTGTGCAGCACACACAAAAATACACGCTGCTAGGGGATGGGTTAATCTTCGAGTCTTTTAATGATCCCGTTGGAGTTCATATGGTTATCCGAGAATTCTCGGATGGGGCTTGGGACGGGCTGGTAGCTAAGGCAAAGAGGTCGTGCTCCTTGCTATAGAACCGTCCGAAATACAAATATATGGCTCGCTTCGTGACAACGTATCTCTGTACTGTTATCTCCATGTTAGAGGTCAAATTGTATCTGTACAAAATGACCTGCTCATTTGAGCAGTTTTTTTAAGTATTCATTGAATGCTAATTATCCGAGTGTCCCACGACTCATGTAACATGTGGTGGAGTACCCGCTACTATGTTCAACATATATTATTAGTCTTTAACATAAACAGTGAAACATTCTTTCTCTAATTGAACATAAGATTACTAATAGAAAGCTTTTTGCATACAGATTATTTACGCAAAGGGAATAACAGTAGGTATTATCTTTGTTATTTGGGAAAATATAATATTATGTTCACCTACAAAGTAGTTTTAGGCAACTTTTGCTGATAATTAATAAAGAAACTGAGGTTTAAAACCGTTTTCATGCAATTTTTTTGTTGCTGCTTTTCAATTAGATTTTCGCGTTTTCTTTATTTTCCCTTCTTTAGCTCTACCTCCTTAATTTCATAATTAAAAAAAAAGTACAGTTGGAACTCTTCCGCGGCTAAGTTCTTCGCTCTTTCACTATTACACAAAATAAGTAAATCATATGGAAATTTGTTTTTCACAACTTAACTGCTGTGCTAATCAAGGTAATACATTTTTGCTGGTTTCATTATATACTGCCGCGAAAATTTCTTACAACCGTCGCTTTCTTCAGTCCGCCTATTCTTTACAATATACCGCCGAAACTACCAAAGTATTTTAAGAATGTCGAGTGGAGTGCAAACTTGTCCTTTCTAAGCTTTTCGTTTTTATTCAATTTTTTTATGTTTGTTTCCGTTCCAATCGACGATTAGTGCTAGATGTCCAAAGCTCCTTTCTTTTTATTTGCATTTACGAATTTCCTGCAACACAACGTTGGGAATGTGTAACAAGCATTTCATGCCTTCGATCCTTGCCCCTTTATTCGTGCGTTTTGGGAACATTAAACACTCAATAGTCAAGTGCAGTGGGGAATAACAAACCATAACTCACGAGAAGCAAACAAAATTAACTTGGAGATTTCTCGGGGCCCCAGAAGCATTTTCTGAGGCTTAATCCTCCTAGGATCATTTCCGAATTTGAACATGGGTCCTCAGATTTCGCTGATTTTAGTTTAATCATCATTCGCGACTTTTTTTCTGCCACGGGGCTCGTACCACGTATTCTTGTATGTTGCAAGTTATATAATATATTTTTCGGTAGTTGGCAGAACCTCTTAATTTCGTTTCTGGCGTCCTATCGTCGTGCAGGCGCTGCTGGTGTCTCCCTTGCTGCAGCACGGTTATGTCATGAGCAATAGAAACGGCTCTCAGCATCCTCGGTGGAGATAAAGTACAGATGTTATGCCTTTTTTATGTAGTTTCTATGCACCTGTGCGCCAAAGATAAGGTGACTATTTTTTTTTTTTTTGCGTGCGTCGTGTTAGGCATGCTTTAGTTTGGCCATGAGACCAGTTCACTCCCCATCTTCAAAAATCCTTCTTTTCTGTCTTCCCAACATTGTTCTTACACTCGTAGGTTGTGAATATGAAATCCGTAAGTTTTTCTTAGCTTGGTGACTGTAAATAATATATATACATATACATACAATACAACCTCTTCCGAAATAGCGCATAATTTCAATGGACTTCCATTCAGAGTACTGCTTTTCAAAACTTAAAAGATGCACTGCCATCAGTCCCGATCCTTGACCACTTCATTCAAGGCGCCCCTATTGAGATTAGAACAGACGCCAGCGGATATGGTATCCGTGCGGTTTTAGCTCAAATCGCATCTGGTGCCGTACGTGTCATTCCTTATGCCAGTAGAAGTTCGACAAAATAAGAACGAAATTATACTACTACCGAACAGGAATGCTTGGCTGTTGTATGGGCAATTACTAAATTCCGCCCCTTTACGGAAGTCACTTTATGATTCTTACAGATCACCACTCTCCTTGTTGGCTTGTCACACTTGAGGACCCCTAAGGACGCATTGGTCGCTGGTCCCTGAAGTTGCAAGACTACCAATTTACGATTACGTAAAAATCCGGAAAACGACAGTTCGATGTTGACAGCCCTTCAGATGCCCTCTT